>JBBEOF010000021.1:0-122961 GCA_037576055.1 Fusarium sp. M6JPR69
ATCATGTCAACTTACAAATCACTGGAATTGATTTGATTGAGGCAAGGAATTTACTAAGTTGATTGATTTGATTGGGGTGATTGATTGATTGAGTTGATTTATGATGAGCGCTGGATGGCATCCTTACGATGAGTGATAAGATCAACCGTATACTTGGGCCACGGGTGGGAGTCGCCAGGAAAGACATAACTGGGATAAGATTTAGCGTCAAAAGCTTGTCTAGGTTGTCAGGACTTTCCTTACCCATGCATCTCTCCAAAGGGGCCCTCAAGGCCAGTCTCTGTAATCGAACATGTACCCTCAAAGACAATCTCGGAACTTGCAGGTACGTAAAGCCCGTTGCTCTCGCACTTGACTACCTCAAGCGGAGATCCGACCAACGAACCAATGTACTCAGCCTCGGAGAGTCCATCAGGCAGTGGCATGCTGGACGCCATGATGGCAGCTGGAGGAACGCCAAAGGCCAACGCCCAGGGCATGTCGCGGCCCTCCTTCTTCCACATCTGGTGCATCTGCCAGATGTGCTGCGGCTTGATGACGAGGCCGACGAGATGGTTCCGGTCGTAGACCATTGCGCGGGCGATGGACCAGTTGGTCCACTTGCCGTCTGGCGACTGAACAATGTGCATGCCATAGGTCTGTATGTACTTGCCACCGTCGGACTGATGCAGCAGTGGCGCGGGAAGTTGAGTAAGATCAAACTGGTCCGGCGTGAGGCGGAACTCCTTGCAGGGCCCACTCTCGACAACGACGGGCGGGATAGGGGCAGCAGTCTTGGCCGCGATCATCTTATCCAAGATCTCCTTCATAGATGATGTCACGGGAAGGCCAAGGTGTCTAGCGAGTCGCCCGAAACGCTGCTTAGGGTCAGAGCGGAGCGAGTTAGGAGCGCCGAGGATTCTCCAGAGGCCATTGTTGTCCTGGCCTTTGAGTTTGTTGAACAGGGGGGCCCTTTCGTCGTTCTCAACAACTTTGCGTATGATGGCGCCAACTTCAAGATGGGGGTCGCATTCTTGGTTGATTTGTACAAGATCGCCGTCAGATTCGAGAGCCTCGACGTAGGCTCGGAAGTTCATGTGTGGAAGATCTTGAGAAGACATGTTGTGAGAATAGGTGTTAATATTTGCAGATGTGTGGGTAAGGGTGCTGATGATCGGGGTAGAAGCAATCGCCAAGATAGTTCCCAGGTGCTTCTTATAGTCCTTAAGCCAGCCAGTCCCAGCCCTCTTTGCGTAATGTCCAGGGCTCTGCTGGAACGATGCCCCGAGGCCTCCGAGTCCGCCGAACCCTCCGAGGCTCGGGGTGGGTACATCTCGGGCCGCTTCAATACGGGAGCCACTCCGAGCTCACCGAGTGCCCCGAAGTCGCCTCCTGAGAACCATAGGCCCATGCAGCTTCCGCCCTAAGGCTGTCTCTATATTAGACTACGATTGAGGTCTTCCTTTCCTTGTTCAGATTCACCACGGTTCAAATCCACATCGATCATCCTTCTACCTGTGACTCACCCTCAACTTAAACATCGATCGCGTGTCCCTGAGCGTCACATCTTTTATCTTCATCCTTATAAACTTTGAACTGCCAACAAAAATGGGAGAGATCACCAGAAAGAGGATTATAGTGGCCATAACTGGCGCAACCGGGGCCGCCATTGGCATTCACATCCTCTCGATCCTTCGCCACCTTAACGTCGAAACCCATCTCATTATCAGCAAATGGGCAGCTGAGACCATCAAATACGAGACCGACTACACACCAGCCGCTGTTCGTGCTCTCGCAGACCACGCCTACAACTCATGCGACCTAGCAGCGCCGATAGCAAGCGGTTCGTATCGTGTCGACGGCATGATTGTCGCTCCATGCTCTGTTAAAACACTGGCCGCCATCAACGCGGGCATCTGCGACGATCTTATCACGCGTGCCGCTGATGTGTGCCTAAAGGAGCGGCGAAGGGTCGTCTTGTCGGTTAGAGAGACGCCACTTAGTGAGATACACTTGAGGAACATGATGGAAGTTACTCGTGCGGGTGCCATCATCGCGCCGCCAGTGGTCGGTTTCTACACGAAACCGAGTTCGGTTGATGATATCTTGGATCAGATGGTCGGGCGGTTATTGGATCTATTTGGGCTGGAAGCTGGGAACTTTGAGAGATGGGAAGGGATGAAAAAGAGTGATGGCTGAAGGACACCGCACATGTATCAAGAGCTGTTATTAAGGCGCGGTAGCAATGTAGATCTACTATGGCATAGCGAGGAAAGGTTATAGAACGATAGGATTCTTGTAGTTGCTTTTAATCAATGTGTATGTTTTTTTCATCAACTCCTGGGGCTTTTTCAACAGAGAGCGTAATCATCTCGCCACATTGTCACCTACTGTATTTCTCACTTTGATCTTCAGCTCCTCTATGGCCGCCATTAAAGGCACCAGTTCCTCTACATCCCTTGATATTTCCCTCATCGCCTCGGCCACATGCTCAAGCAGGATAATGTCTGTTTCGCAATCGTGAGAGGCCACCGGATGCAGCAGGTAAGTAGCCAAACATGCAAGCGGTACGTGCGCTTGGAGGACAACAAACGTGACAGCAACAGTACCCATGGAGGGGATAGCCACCAGAAGAAGGGCTACTATCTCGAGGATATGCCGTGACGCGTTGAGCACCAATGGGTGATTGGCAACCTCAAGACCAAGTCCCTGGTTCTCTGGAATGCCAGAATGGACACTGAGAGCACGACGGAGCATGAAGATAATACAAGTGTATCCTTCCAAAGCAACACCAGCAATCGTCCATAGCTGACCGTCAGAGTCTATCATTTTCTTAACCCAGTCGTCCTATTCTCGCCGCGTTAGCTTTACACGACTGAGGACTCTCGGGGGTGGGCTTCTCACAATTCCCCATTGTTCGTACAATGCCTCAATGTCGCGGCAAAGCGCCTCGGTTTTCGAGACAAGCTCCGGGTCAGGTCTACCTTCAGAATCCTCCAGTAACTGTAAAAAGTCCAGGAGAATGAAGGTCCGTCGAGAGTCGATCAAGAACCGGATTGTTGTTGTCGTTTCTTCCTCTGCTTGCGATCCAGGCTCAGCAAGCCATGGGAGGTTGACCTTGGCCTCCGGTCGGCAAGCCATTATAGCGGGTGGTTTGTTGTGAATCAGACGGAAATACATATCCATGGTAACCAGCTCCCAGAAGCCTTTTCGGCCTGCATTCAGTACAGACTTGTCCAAGTTTGTCGAGTGTGAGTTGGGGTCGTTATCAAGACGGTGAAGTTCGATTTTCTCGGCATATTGACATCCGAGTTTGAACATGTTCCAGCTCAGCTCGATGTCAAAACGCTCGGCGGCTACTCGCACCTGGCGAACTTGGATTAGCGGTGATATATACCAACTGAAAGCCAATACTACCATAAAGAAGGCGGCGATAAAGTCCGTGGTTGTACCCGTCGCTTGTGGCTCCCAGGCTGAGGCTGCGTCCAAGCAGCGATGATATAGCTTGGTCATGGTTTTTGCGTTGTCAGAAGCCGATGTGGACTGGCGACGGAGAAAACAGCCATGGTATAAAATGCAATAATAAACCACGATAATGGCTGCATCGAGATGGACATTGGGCAGCCCGATGATATCAGGCATGAGTTGTATAAGCTGAACGTTTAACAAGGCTGGGAAAAGGTCTTCTGATAAGTGGGCGAAGTAACCTGAGAGCAGCAGGGTTAGTCATGCATCTTCGTTTGAATTAAGCAATCACTCACTTTGTATCCATGACTTCGCTAGTGCCGGCTCAATGGGCTCCTCAGCAGTTGCACTGGGAGAATTATGGCGTTCAGCTACACGCCGTTGGACTTCTTTGACGGCATACCGAAGGACAGGCAACGGTGCATTTGGATCTGGCGCAGAAGATGACGATTCTGGGTGCTCAGAGGCAACGTTACCGCCAGACACAGAAGTCAATGGGATGACTGGAAATGGAGGATCCGATTTGACACCGTTACCCGCGTCAATGGCAAAGTCTAATTCGGATTGATTCTGAAATGCATCTTCGGGTGAAGCATGGAACTCGGGCGGGTCATCCAATTGCCTTTGGAGGTTCTGACAACGGCAGTTTTGTTCAATTCGATCCAGTCGTTGTAGAATCGTGTCCAAGGTCGCCTCAATCGATCTGACACGTCAACTTACGTGTCTGCCAAGTCAAAGCTCATCACTCACCCTACACGGTCTCCGGTAGTTATGAAGGGTTTCCTAGGCACCCGACGAACATAGACACATTCAGTATCTTGCTCCTGACACCTGTTACATCCGGGCAAGCGGCGGTCACAACGGATCTTGTCGCGTCAGTTGAGCTTGACTGAGAGCACAAGAGCACCGACCTTTTTAACCCTGCACCTTTTGCACTGGGATGGTCAGCCATTGTGCGAACTGCGCGCGCAATTGCCTATGGATCAATTCAGTTTTCCACATACTCACCGAGATTGGGTTTATCAGTGGCGCGTCTGCCATGACGTTGACCAATTCTGGACTGAAGCTGGAAATGAGCAATGGTTCTGACTCTCACGGCTCACGCGCGACGATGAAGGGACCCGAACGGTTTTAGTGATTGAATTATGCTTGTTAGCGATCTCGGGGAAGGGATGGTTGAAATTCTTGTACAGGGGTTTTTGATCAGACCAGGGCTCCCTAAGGCCCTGATCAGGAACGGGGTTCTGAGAGATCCCCGTTGCAAGATGGGACAAGCTGGCGCATAAAATTAGCTTGGCCAGCGTCCCGTACCAAAACCCCGTTGCGTGAACACTCTGTTACACCCCTTCACGGGGGTGAATCATTTTGACTCACGATTTCTGGTATGATCATCATAATTTTGACCTCATTGAGCAAGTCCGCAACGTGCGGGAGAAGGTGGCGAGAAGGAGACTTATCATGATGTGCACATATGCTCTTAGGACAGTTGATGCTTCTATTGCCTGCTGGGGCTGGTGCTGGATTGAGCTTGGTGCGTCTGATAGGCATTTATCCCGAAAACTCAAAGGCGGGATCACTCAGAACCCCGTTCCTGATCAGGGCCTAATTCTCCTCTAACCCGACTCAGAACTCAGAGGGTAGGATTCTGTCCACCACGTGACCTGCCCTACCACTATTACATTATTGTGGTGCAAGTCGCGGATCATTTCCAACAGGCAATTGGCAATATCTAACTCTATCATCTCTTTTATTAGCGCCATAGAAGATCCTTTTGCCAGTCAAAGACACAGAGGTGTACACACGGAACACGAAACCCCTGCAGAGATCGTCACCCGCCACCTGTGAATGATCTTCTGGCTCAGTTAACCTGTCAAGGGCCAGGCTTCAACTATAATAAAGAACACATTGTCAAGTCACCTGTGAACGTTACGCTCGAATGACAGCATAGATATCAGCCAAAGCCATCATACTCAACAAACGGCCGAGATACATTGCAGGTCTTTAGTCCAACTAGTGCTAGATGAGTCTTCCGCCACATGTCGCTCTCGTAAACTGTAAATATGACCTTCCTGACTCTCTGCAGGTTTGTCTTGGCCCTGCTTTCGCTTGCAAAACCCTCAGCCACTTTCACCTCCGCCTGGCCATTTTCGCTGAACAACGAGTCCAGTCAACTTACAACAGCCACTCTGTACGCACCCTGGTTAGTTTCATTCACCTCATTGTGTGCGCTCTGGGATCCAGCGCAACTCACCTCCTGGTCCCCTTCCGCCTCATGAAATTAAGAATCGACATACATCTGTTTCTTCCACCTAAGCCTTGGGCTTGCAATTTGCGCGCAGCTTCTTCCAAAGTCTATGCATTCGCTTGGCTTGTCCAGGTGTGAACCTCTGGGGACCGCAATCACTATTCTCTGTTAGTGGCTCAACTTTGAAACACGTACCATGGCTAAAGACTCACGGGCTAATGTAGGTCATGAAGTTGTCCACTGGGTCCAGGCCCGGCTGATCAGGGCAAGTATCTCGACCTGGCTCAGGACAGTCCCCATCGGCAACTGGATACGCCTCCGCGGGAGTATCGTCAACCCCGTCTCCTGGCTCCTCACAGCCATTCTCAAACGTGTGCTCAAGACCAAGCCAGTGGCCAACTTCATGGACAGTGACAAAACCATACGTTGGGGGAAGTTGACCAGGGTTTTCAGATTTCATGAGGCAACCGTCGTTGACAATGTCTTGGCTAGTGGGGTTAGGGATCGGCAGCTCGCATTTTCCACCAGGGACCATGTCCTTGATATAAAAGAGATTTAAATCCTTGTAGCTTCCCTTCCGAAGGGCCGCTCTGAAGTCAGGCTCAGTGGGGTCCTCCACGGGGCTGCCTCCGGGATTGTCGGCCCAAGACTCATTGATAGACCTGGTGGTCTCGATCAATTTGAAAGAAAAGTCCCAAGGCTTGTAGCTCTTGTTGAGCAGATCGATCTGGCCCTTTACGGTTTCATCCTATAGAAAGAATATGAGCACGCATTTGAAGTTTCTTGAATGACGGGACTCACAGTGATGTATCCATCTTCCTCCTTGTCACTTGCTCCAATAACATGAACGTATGTATTGATGGTGACATGTTTTCTCCCTCCTCGAATCTGCAAGTCTCCCTTGAGGTTCTCAGTTACAGCCCTCAAAGCGTGGCTGGAAGGTGAGGTGCCGCAAGGAGACTGGGCAGCTGTGGCAGCGCCAGCCCAAAGGCCAAAAGCGACACTCGATTGAATACGCATGTTGAAATCGTCTTTAGGGGACAGATAGAGTAGCGAGGTTGATGAAGATGAGAGTGAATCATGCGACATGTTCCCTTTTTAAATCTTTGATAAACATCCTACTTCGCCTAAATGCCCTTCGGTTTAAATCCTTCGCTTTACTGCGCCCCCTCTGCTTGGATCCTTCGCTTCACCGATCGTCCACCGCTTGGTCTGGTATGAAAGATCCGCAGCTGTGAGTTTCCCCTGGCTAAATCCTCCAGAAAAGTGGAACGATGCAGCAAGGGTTACGTTGAGCTTGCAAGGGAGGATTCACACCCACATCCCAACCCCGGGCGAAAGCCAATGGAACTTGTTACGAACCGCTCGTATTTTGAGCAATCATTGCTTGGCTACCATATTAGTAGTCACGTGCAGTACCTTACAAGGGATTGTAAGCCCAGGAAGTAACAGATTTAAGGAATATTATTGCATTCCTACTGGCTCTCTCGGTAAAGATGCCTAAACAGCAGCTATATCGCGCTCGTACGAGGCAGGACAAGTTCTAAACAGGCAGCGACATAGTTGCTTTCTTTTTGGATAAAACGCGTCAGCTACTACGTAACTAGGATCGGTGTTTTCCCGATGGGGAAACTTGCGAGGTAGTTTTGCGGGGGAGCCTGCCATCTCGCCAAAGAGTGCCTATCAAAAAGCGGCCATGGGTAGGAAACAATATCTATACTTCCCAAAGAAACAAAGATCTATTACTTACGCACTACCCAATATCTATGGGGGAGAAGATTTAAGGGGATTTTACAAGAGGATTCAAGTTGTGGTTCACAGAAGCAAATTAAAAACACTCGCGAGGATAATGGACCCAAATTACCGGGTCAGCATCCTGCGTGCTACGAAGCCTTTGAGGCGGAATTAATTTTGAACTCAATATCTTCCTTTCCTATACGATAATATTTAAATGATCTAACTAGGCCTGGGTCGGTAAGGCTGCCACTGGTGAGCTTCAGTTCATCGACGATCATTGTAGGGTAGGTACTCACCAGTTGCTTTGGCGGAACATCGATCCAAGCCCCCATCTGAATCTGATTATGATTGGCGGCCGTGAGAGAAAGATCATACTTTTGGAGCTTTGTCCACGAGAAATAAAAGCTCATTGGAAACCCTGGATCATATGGTGCTGCTTCATGAATGGCGTCGATATCCTCCTTGGAGAGCTCCACACGCAGCGCATCAGGCATGGCGTTGATGTGGGCAACAGTGTTTACGCCGACAATCGGAAACACATAAGTCGACTGATGGAACAAATAAGAGAGTGCCTAAGGCCGAATTAGTTACTAACTCTCGAGTCAATGGTAAATTGTCCACTTACTATTGCCTGAAACGACGTTCCCTTTGCACTTGCAATCTTTTCCAGTGCTTCAGACACCGCAAGGTCTCTCCGACTTGGGGTCGCTTGGAGAGCATCCGGATCGTTTGCTCTTTCTTGCCTCTGTTCTGCAGAAAGCAGTTGACCGCTGCCCAGTGCAGACCAAGGAACTATCGCCATTCCCTGGTCTTCGCACATGGGAATGATCTCACCTTCCATGTCACGGCATGAAGCATTCCATTTGCCCTGATATACAGAGAATGGGGTGAGCCCATGTTGTCTTGCGTCTAGAACGTGTCAGAGATGATTGCAATCGAGGCCGAAGCGGAACTTACAGGCGTTTGCCTTCACAACTATCCAAGCTGGAGTGTCTGAGATGCCCAAGTAGAGCACCTCCTTGGCCATGACATGGGCATGCAGTCCCCTCATGACCTCCTCGACCGAGGTTGTAAAGTCCCACCAGTGCACGTACAGAATATCAATGTAGGTGGTCCTTAGCTTTTCCAAGCTGCACCGAACTGATACGTGCATGCTCTTGACAGAGTTTCCAAGAAAGTTGGTCTGGAGGGGCGTATTCTCCCTATCGTGGGCGCGATAGTGAGCACTGTACTTTGTAGCAATGACCATTTGATCCCTGGTTCCGCGCTCTTCCATCCACTGCCCAATGAGCTTCTCCGAGTCCTCGGAGTTGTAGACGTTGGAGGTGTCGATAAAGTTGCCTCCGATCTTGAAAAATGCGTCGAGTAACTCGAAGGGGTCTTGGTTTTTGCCCGTGTACTCGGCCCAACTGTTGCCGATGCTGATTCCACCAAGACATATGGGAGAGACCTTGACTGCCGCATTTGCGGAGAGAACACGGTGATAGCCCATTGGGGAGTTGGGCTTTGGTGGAGGTTGAAAAAGAGACATGTTGGTTGGTTTGATTTTGTGAAGTTGGTGGTTGGGGTTGGGGTTGGTGATGCGTGTTAACGAAGGAAGGGTTGAGCACTTCGGTTTACTGGGAGAATTGGGCAATATATAGCCAGAAAAAACTTCTTCCCTTCATCTACGCTGCCAGAGAGTTTCGTCATCGATATCAAAGTCCTCGAGCCACATCTAAACCCTCCAGTCAAAGGGCAAGATCGAGTGATGGCAACGCGAGGCGACCACCCGAAGGTCGCTCGCCCCGCACGCTAATGCGACCTGCTGACATTGGCGCATCGGGCTTTTTGGCTCGTGGCCTGACGTCCCAAGAAGGTAGTTTGAACCACATTTTATCTCATCTTGAAGTCGAACTTTATTAGAGTTGTATTTGGTCTTCGATGGTTCCTCAATGAGGCAGTCAACAAGGAAAGAGGACAATTACTCCAGACCCCACCGCTGCTGGGACACACCTACTGTGCAGATCAGCCAAGTTTGCCCTTCATCACATCCAGAATCTCACTCGCTCGAAGAACAGGGCCAACGTGTCCCTCTCCCTCGAGACGTCCCAGCTCGGCGTTTGGTAGCAGCTGAATTGCCTTTTCGGCCATGGCAATCGGCACGTGAATATCCTCTGTGCCATGCCAGATGAAAAGACGGTCTGCATCTTGTATCTCCTCAATCTTGTACCCCCAATCACTTCCCAGCAATGCATACTCCTGGGCAAATATCTGCCCGCCTGGCTTCAACGCCTCGCGGGAGCCGGCCACGATGGCGTCCCTGTAGCCGCCAATGTTGTCGTAAAAGACAACGCGGTCTGCGGCAGGTATGCTCTTCATCATCTCCATCATCTTGCTCACATAGACTTCGGGGTGCTCCTCGTCTCGCGCAGCCGACGATTGGGTATAATCCACGATCCAGGCAAGAAGAGAAGGAACCCAAGGAGCGATACGAAGCAAAAGAATGTTGAGAAACTTCATGCCTGCGAGTCCAAACGAGATCGGGTAGACGCTGGAGCAGAGGGCAACCCCAGTGAGCCGGTCTTTCGGCAGCGACCGCAAGCATGCCAAAGCATAGGGTCCGCCACCAGATGCGCCTATTATAGCAAATTGGGGGATGGAGAAGTGGTCGGCAACAGCGAGTACGTCGGACGGCCAGTCGAGGAATTGCCGACCAGGCTGGGGCGTGGAGCCAGCATAGCCAGGACGGTCGAGGGCGACAATCTGAATGCCTCGCTCGAGGGCGGCATTGTGCATCATGTATGCCTCGTCGTGGGAGCTAGGGACTCCGTGAAAGTAGAAGACGACCGGAAGATTCTCTGTTCCAGGTTCTGTATCCCTGCCAGCGCCGAAGACGCCAAAGGATAAGATGCGACCGTCAGGAAGCGTTAGAGTCTGGGTTTTCGCGCTGAAGAACGAACTACTCATGGCGGGATGAATCTATCGACAATGAAGGCTGATTTAGTAAGGGCAAAGGTTGTTTGAGAGGATGAACCGTCTGCAGACGAGGCCACGCAAGGCAGAGACGAGGGGAAGACTTGGGGGTGGCATGATCTGACATTGCCCATAACAAGCTTAGTACAATATAGAGGGTTTGCTAAAGTAACAGACCAGCTGGATAAGTACCACAAGTTTCCGATAAGCCCATGTCACTCTTATTTAATATATAGCAACAGGGTTGGTTAGTGAGCTCAAAAATGTTCTTTCCAGAACTTGGCCTCGACATCAACATCAGAGGCCTGCTTGCGTGTCGACCTGATTTAACAAGCTGTTACAAAATGCTAGATGAATCACCAGGAGAGACTGGTCATGGACATTTACCGACACCTGAGAAATAGATGCCTACTTGTGTTCTCCTTTTTTTCTCAAGCCGACGAAGATAAATTTTGTCAAAGATTCTGCTTCGGATACCTGTGAACATTCGAAATTATCACGTTCTGCGCCATATAATAGTCGATTTTTTTTGTCAAGAAGATATAAATTCGAAGGAATCGATCGTTCGACGCGTCTGGAATTTTTGCTTGGGCGGTCTTCAAGAGCACCAAGTTGTGACTCAAACCATTCAAAGGAAGTGACACCTCAGGTCATAAAGATAAATTCGACACGAAACAAACATTCAAGACCATTATTGTTGTTGCGCATATGCCAAATGTTGTTCAAGACAGAGGTCCATGGTCTTACGCCCATCCCCGCTCCCATCAAGGTGGCTTTCTCCGTATCGAAAACGTCTTCGGCTGGGGCACCGTACGGCCCGTCCATTCTCAGCGATGTTATCTACTAGTCATTTTGTAGGGCGGCCTCGTAAACAGCCGCTGGATCCACTGAATCCTCTTCGAAGACCCTGGATAGTCTTACATTGCATCATTTGCATGCAAGGGAAAAAACTAAAGAAAAAGAGACCACTCTGCTAGCATTAGGATATGATGCTATGAAGTGTCGATATTACCATTCTTGATATAGCTGAAGGCCGGCCCTTAATGGGATAACTAAGCGGATAGATAGAAAGAAGGATGCCTCGAACTAAACTATGGAAACGAGTTGCGACGGGACGTAGAAGGCAGGGTGATGACACATACTGGAGATAAGAATATCACAAGTGCAATTACTTATACCCGCTCATCATTCCAACCTCGGACGTATTTACCAAGCGCCGTACTACCTCTGAGTATAACCTCTGGCCGCAGCGGCATTTAAGGCCCCGTCGGATATGCCTTGTTGTGTTCTCGCGCGGGGCGGTTTGGGAACTTTGGCGACTGATGACGGATGGGGACGAATATTCACTTAAAAGAATATCTAATTTTCATGCTTAGCCTTTTCGAGATTATTAGTTACGCATTATGAAGTTATCGGATTATTTCGTCTAATTCTCTACCTCCACGAGATCCACGAGATCCACGAGATCCACGAGATCCACGAGATCCACGAGAGCCTTTTTCCTTCCACAAGCCTATTCCATCTAATCCCTAGTCATCCATCCTATGAATTGAACATCATGCCGCCGGCCATCTCAAGCTTGCAGCCGCAAATACGGCAAGCATGTGAGCCATGCCGGTAAGTGCATTTTGCCTTTAGAGTGCACCGCGGCCTCTGCAAAACTCACCGTCAACCAGCCGGAAGAAGACGAAATGCACGGGAGAAAGGCCGACCTGCTCTTACTGCAAGCGTCTCAAAACTGAATGTTTCTATATGCCAAGAGGTCGATCGTGTGCTCAAGGGTTCGGAAAAAGGGAAGCCATCGACGCGTTGTAAGTCGCGGGTTTCCAAGACAAAAGTGGAAGCTCATTATAATCAGGACCAGACCCACTAGAACAAGGGCGCGAAGGCATCAAGAATCTAATCTTAACTCTATTCCTGGGCTCATCAATAGTTCTAACGCTGCTGTTAACCCTCTACTGGGCTCAGCAATATCCATGGCTACCCAGTTCGAGGCTTCACCTGGCATGGCATCGTCAAGCCATTCGTCCACAAGGCCTGTGTCTTCATATTCTCTCAGATCATCTGGCCGTCTTCCAGATGCACTTGGCACGCCGCAGCGATTCTCTCCGTCAAGGTTCATTCCTCAATTTCTAGAACATGCCGCTCAATGTCCACTGACGTCACTTCTTCCTCAGGCCGGAGCCATGTCCTGAAGCCCTCGAGCACTTTATCGAGGTCTACCGTCTCAGACTTCACCTTCAGCCATTGCCCTTGCTTTGCCTCCAAAACCTCGCCCAACAACTTCTTACCGGACCCCGGTTTCTTTTGTGGGCTTTCATGGCTCTTATGATGAACTTTTCCACTCATGAGTTTTATGAGGATAACGAGCCCGCTGCAAACAACCTTTACGCACGACTGGCAGAGGAGGCCACTATGCAGTTAGTCTTTGAGGGGGTTCCGACAGTAGAGCTCACACAAGCCTTGTGTCTTGTAGCTCTAAAACATATCAGAAGTAGGTGTCTCTTGCCTTAACAGAATAGCCAAGACAAGCTGCTAATAAGATGCCCAAGCCCAGCAGCTTGCTCAAGCTTGGGTGGTCATCGGAGCTGCTTCGCGACTGGAAGCTCTGTGTGCCCTCTCGAATGATAGTAGCCCGGCTTCTGAAGGCGACTCCATCGCTAGGGCTCACTGGAGTGTTTTTGCGCTTGAAAGAATCTTCATCCCTTTCACATCGAACATTAGAACCATTCGCGTTCCTGATTATCCTCTCAGCGCACCGTTGCCCCTTCCCCCTTTATCCGCCAATGGATATGATACTAGTTCAAATGGGCAGGGTTCAGGATCCAGATTAAAGGATATTGGCATTAATGGGAATGGTCTCCGCATCATCGACATCTGGGGTAAGATACGATGTTACCTACACCGATTACGGCAGGGCATGGTCGAGAAGCCATGGTCGCCCGAATCAACCCACACGAGATTATGTGTCGAGATGGTTGAGTATGAAGCCCAGCTCAACACCCAATACTTCTTATGCAACGCGTCACTACCTGACCGAACCACAGTAGAAGTATCCCAGAACCGCGAGTACTAGAACCCTTGGATAACGAGTCAACTTCTCTGGCACGCTTGCCACGTTATCCTTAACCATCCGTTTATCCACACATTTCTGCTGCGTTCTCCCGAGGGCATTCCTCCATCCTGTCAGTTCCTTCAGCAAAGAGCGGACCTAGCCATATACCACACAGGCTGGCTATTTCGAATCCTTGAAGAATGCTGTAACCTGACAGACGTAGTCGATCCGATTATTACCGATGCGATTGCGGCAGCTTCGACAGTACTGTGGCTATTCCAGTTCTCCAGAGATGCAAAGGTGTCTCGAAGGGCTCAAGAGAACTTGGCTAAATGCGATGCATTTTTGAATCATGTGGCCCAGACTTGGCCACACATTTCCCAAAAGGTGGGCAATGCATCCTACTTTACCGGAGCTGGGAAAGATTTCTAAAACGAAAGGGCTAACACGGATGAACAGCTGAACACACACATTGAGAAAGCTTCAAGCTTTGGCTGTGTCGATCCACCTACAGAGTTCAGATCAAGACACGACAATCGGTTTCCAGCCCGCATGGTTCTGGGAGCTTTTGGATCCGAAAATTTGCAATAATACGCAGAATGGCCTCCAGAAGGTTAACAAGCTCTCTACACAGAGACTAGGGCACACTGGCGACTCGAGGATATGCCTCAAGAGCCACTTTGTCATGCCGTTGGATGAAGACGAACACCTACTCCGGGGAGAGCAACCGTCAGACTCCCATATGAACATAGGAGGCTCTCTATTCGTGATTCCGGAGGAGTTGAAATTGTTCGACATTGATTCATTGTCGCTTGATTTTCTTCACAATAGCTCATGGCAGCCAGGGCTATGACAGCCGAGATACTCCATCTCTGAGACCCGTTGAAGGATGGAGAAGACGATTTTCAGGAAGCACAATTTGTCGCAGAGTCGGTCGTGGCTCAAAATAGGACGAATCTCATCACACGAAGCGGTCGTAAAACCGGGGACGGAGCCTTGTGGGTACGGAACCTTGTGGGTACGGAGGAAGTTGATGGAGCGACAGTCACAGAGACTGGGCTTCCAGGTTAATTCATTGGATGGCGGGACGGGGAGAAGTTCCTTTCTCACTCACAGGGACTTCTTGTTCGTGCCCTTGTTTCATTATAAATACCTATGCCAACTAGTGTCATGTATCCAACGCCCCCATCACTTCAGTTCAGCCCATCTCCTTCTCATCCATCCCGTCAATAACTACCATGACACAAACAAAAGAGATCGGAAACAACTGCGTCGTCACCGATCGAGGTGGCATCGTGGAGAACATTCATCGTGTTCATGTCGCAGTTACCGACTCCCAGGGCAACGTCCTCTTTGCCATTGGTAAC
The DNA here is from genome assembly GCA_037576055.1 of Fusarium sp. M6JPR69. Lineage (NCBI taxonomy): Eukaryota > Fungi > Ascomycota > Sordariomycetes > Hypocreales > Nectriaceae > Fusarium > Fusarium sp. M6JPR69. The sequence continues at coordinate 14,804 of JBBEOF010000021.1, forward strand.
CCCTCGAGAGTCACCCTCGCTCGATCCGCAGCCAAACCAGCCCAGGCTATCGCTGTCATTGAGACCGGCGCCTTTGAAAGCGCGGGTTTCAGTGAGGCCGACCTCGCTCTCATGTGTGCTTCTCATAGCTGTGAAGACAGACACATCGACCGAGCCAGGAAAATGTTGGCCAAGGCCGGTGCACACGAAGAACAATACCGCTGCGGTGGCCATGCCTCCCTATCCGACTTCGTCAACAAACGCTGGACTAGGGCGGGAATCGAGCCGTTAGGAGGCATATACAACAACTGCTCTGGCAAGCATGCTGCTATGATGGCTGGTGCTCTCGCTCTAGGCTCCAGTGTCGAGGACTACCACCTTCCAGATCACCCGATGCAGACTTTGGTGAAGCAAGTAGTAGAGGATCTTTGCCCTGATCCTACCCTTATCCAATGGGGAATTGATGGCTGCAATCTGCCTGCTCCTGCATTTCCTCTCTCCTATTTGGGGCACATCTACGCCCTCTTCGCAGAGGCGGCGGATCAGGCTGAACAGAAGGAGGAGTCTAGTTCACGAACCAAGAACCTCTCACGCGTGTTTCATGCCATGACAAACCATCCAGAATGTGTAGGAGGAGACGGGAGGTTCTGTACAGAGCTCATGGAGGTATACCAGGGACAGTTGATCGGCAAGTTAGGTGCCGATGGCTGTTACGGAGTCGGCATCCGCGAGTCTGAGCAGACCAGACGCCTAGGCGCACGTGACGCACTGGGCATCGCAGTCAAGGTCGATGACGGAAGTATCGAGATTCTCTACGCAGTGGTCATGGAGGTTTTGGAGCAGCTCGATATTGGTACGCCAGAAATAAGACAATCCCTGGAAAAATGGCATCACCTGGAGAGGAGGAACACAATGGGCGTTAAGACGGGATCTGTGTATCTAGATATTAAGCTGCAGGTGGTCTCATAGAACAACTAATGAAGGCCCTTCTCCCCGTTTCTAACTAGAGCTAATAACAATACTAGCACGAGCCCGTCTCAACGGGAGGTGAGATTATCTTGACACTGAGTTTCTCAACGAATGTATTCTTACACCCATACCAGGGTCATGAATCTGCGGGACCAGAAGCTTTTTTATAGTCGGATGACGGTCTCCCATCCAAATGTCTACCGGGTACTGTTCTCTTGTCATCAATGGCATCTCGAAAGAGACCGTCGCTTATGACAGCACAAGATACTATTGCCAATACATGACGGCATTGAAACCCAATACCATAAGACACTGTGGACTGTACCCATGGTCAGTGAGCGGTATGGTAGGAGATAGCGCATGTTTGCCATGAGGGGCCATGACAACGAATTCGGCCTGGCGAATCCCACTGCGCCCTTTCTTCACTGTCCCTACCATTGTCATGTCCTCGATCTAGTTTATTCTAGAGGTTCGTGTATCTCTGGCGAAAAAGACTCGACACAGGCACCGAGTAATGCCTCTCAGTCTCCGCAATGGTTGTTGACCCGCTGATGTGAACATGCAAATCGGCGTTTCGGGTATTGCCAAGGCTCCAAGCTCGCGAGCTGGAGCTTAGGAGGATCCACCAGAGCATCATTCTGTTAAGAGTTGGGCCAAGTAGTTTCAGTGTACGGAGCAGGGGATGGCAGAGACCAGCGTATGAGTGTCTGTCAAGACCTGCAGCAAAGTGGTGCTAATCGGCTCCCTGCTTTCCCGATAGAGGATTACAAAGGTCCCTTTTACGTGCTCTAGATCTCGGTGCGGCTATATCCATGATAGCTTATCCATTCGACTAGTATGACATCAGAAGACATGCAAAAAGCTTGGGTGAGTTGCATCTCTTAGGACGCTAGATGTGAGACATGTGCTGTTGACAGAATTTACACTTCGCAGTCGCATCGCGACTTACAGGAAACGATCTCAGCGCCCGGGAATAAATTAAATACGAGAATCTCATTCGGTATATTCAGAAAAATAGCTTCTGAGATACAGGTTACCCTGTTGTGTTGGTAGCATGAGGTTCAATGTCCATGTCGCGTTGGCCAGCTAAATTGTGATCCATCCCACCCGACTTCCATCTTTCAGGTCAATTGTGATGTTAAATACCTATTCATTCAACGCCAAAAGACTTTGGTTATCGTATTATGTAATTGTGCTACCATGCCGTCATCTACTGAAAGTCATCTTCGGTCTTCTGGCTCAGTTATCCCACGAGGGCCGGGCTTCAACTATAATAAAGAACACATTTTCAACACATCATAGCATCATATCCCAATGCTAACACGGTGGGTGCTTTATACTTGAGCCCTGGATGAGGTTCAGGCGATGATTCTACCTAACATGACACCCCTTCTAGTAACCCCCGTGCTAGCATCATCAGACGGATGGATAGAGCCAGGAATATCTCCGTACGACTCAATCTCATCCATCACGTTTGTCAAGATACTCAATCCCTTCTCCAGCTCCTCGTCGGAGATGGTCAACGCCATGTACACACGGATGGCGGCCTTGGTGGGATAGATGAATAGCCCCTTCTGCCACGCAAGTCTCGCAATACGACGAGGGGTGACAGTGCCATACCTTTGCTCGGTCGCAATGCTCATGTCGGCGCCTCGAGAGGTGACGTACTTGATCCAGGGGTAGTCCCACTTGGATGTAGTCTCCTTCCACTTGGCTTCAATCACGAAAGCCTTTTCGCAAAGCTTCTCCTCATCGTAGATCTTCAAGGCTGCGGTGGTGGCTGCAACAGCTGCAGGGGCCATGGTAAAGGTACCTCCAGTTTGGAACGACTCAACAAGTGACATGGCCTGGTTGTTGCCAAGAATGTATGAAGCCGGGAACGCTCCGCCAGTGATGGACTTGCCCAGAGTAATCATATCAGGCTTACTCTCAGGACCCAGCCAATCACTGCAGAGGAACTTTCCAGTCTTGGCGGAACCCATTCGTATCTCATCAGAGATGAAGAGAATGTTGTACTTTTTGCACAGCTGGCGGACTCCGCTGGCAAAGTCGATCTCCTCCTGAAAGGTACTAGATGAAGAGTCAGTGTTGTCATTGAATGGTGGAAAACACCATCGACACCAAGGCCAGTCGGGTGCGACCAGGCTGCCGATGAGCAGGGATAACCGAGCGATCATGATCCGGGCTAAGAAAGACAAAGATGGCACTTACGGCAGCTTTCCATGGATACACTCCATAATGACGCCACTAATTCGGCCATGGAACTCCTCAAACACAGCCTCAAAGTCTTCGACGTGGCCGTATCGGAGCACCTCGCCCGTCCGGGGGGTGTCGGTTGGTGATATTCTTACTAAACACGGCGTAGCCTAGCAAATTTAGCATTTGCCAAAAGACGTCCGACTATGATGCTAACCTTCTTGGCTACCAGGGGTCATAATGGGCCAGATGCCGGAGGTCAAGTCATGGTAATTGTCAGAGGTTCCAAGAACGAGAACCTCCTCTGGAGCAATTCCCTTGTGTACAATACCCCACTTGCGAGCAATTTTACAAGCAGTATCAGCAGCCTCAGCGCCTGAAACCATGGCTGTCACCTTGTCGTAGCCAAATCGCTCGCAAAGCTCCTTGGCCAATTTCGGCCATCCAGCGTAGTGAGTAGACATGTTGATAAGGGTAGCTAAAGCACAGGAGTTAGTTGGACCCGAAGAAACACAAAGAATTTTGGAGGTTCACTCTTTCGCATGGTTTCGACAACAGCCTCGATCAGCTTGGGATGGCCATGTCCCATGTTGGTGGCACTAAACATGGTGACAAAGTCGATGATTTCCCTTCCATCGACATCCTATCAGTGAGACGGAAGATCCCTACGTTAGTCGTCCAATTCAAGAACTAATACAGGCTGAGGGCACATACAATGAGGGTGGAACCCTTGCCTGACACAAGGAAGCCTGGCGTGGGCGCGAAACCACCGACGGAGCACTTCTCCTCAAGCTGCAGCAGCTCTTGGGCAGCGTTAGAGAGGGGTTCGCCAGACTTAGTAGACATTTTGTTGGCATGTTACTTGAATATGAAGAAAGGGTTTGATCTGTTTCAATCTAGAGAGCCCAGATTATCATGTTTAGAGCAGCAAGGTCAGTTATATAAACATTTTCGACTTCAAACGTCCATCCTCCTGTTTCCATTTTCTTCTCAGGCAAAATTCAAAGCGATGCATCCACATGGTAATCGAAACTCGCCCACACTTGTTGCGAAAACGGCATCACAGACTTGTCTAGGACCCTTTGCAGATCTCCAAGTGCCATGAGCGCGCTTATCGAACAAGCAGAAGAATGTTCAGCCAATCCAACCGGGACCAAGTGAGGGTATCCACAGATAAAGGCGTTTAGTAGGTAAGCGCGTTAAAGACAATGCGAACTGATAACCTGGCGGGCCTGAAAGCTAACGCTATTAGTCCTTTGCGAGGGTTTATCAGCGCCAAGATGTTATGACGTTAATGGCGCGCATGACTAAATTAGCGTCTCGGCTAATAAGTCTCGAAATGGGAACAAATCCCTCGACATCTGACTAGGCGACGATAGGGTAGGTAGCATTCACGACAACATCCGCCTAGTTCGACGGAGTGTTCCATGGCCATGCGCTCAATCTTGCGATGATACGTTTCGTGTAGAATGCAATCTCCAAGTCGAAGAGTTTAGAAGTCTATCTTTCTGATGCTTATCAAGAGTAACGTTGAAGGATGTAAGCACGATGCGAGACGGCATCCTGACCAAAAAACATTACCATCACCACCAGCCTCACTCAAACCTCAGACTTGACCTTCACAATTGTCTTGGTATCTTACCAAGTCCAACAAATCACTGCCTTCAGAATGGATCCACCCAGCTTCCAGACCACATCGATAACCTCGATTTTGAGGGTCGTCTCGTCGCCTCCTCGACGGGCGTCGAGTCATCACCACGCCGGACGGGGCCAAGAACCTCGCCCCGAGCCCTGGTGTCGCGACCATCAAGTCGTGGGAGACCTTGACTTTACTTTCCCCTTCCATGGAAGCGATTGGGATATTACTGAAGTTCCATGCACACATCTTCCAGGCGGCGAGGTCACCGGCTTCATTCTTCGCACCGAGGCGTTTGGATTACTCGTCGGTCATTTTAGCTGAGGTTGGGATTATGAGCCTCATCAACTAGATGATTTATGCGAGAAAGCATTACCAAGGTCCTCGCGTAGAGTTTATTGAGGAGGGACAGCCATGTTCGTCCACTTAAGAGTTGTGTTGGAAGCAGTTTGGTCGTTGTCACCCAGAATGGGGCCTGCATCCTTATCACAGGAATCGCCACATCATAACCTGACTTATGCTGCTTAAATACATGATTTAAGAACTCTTTATAGAGAATATCTCTACCAAAAACAAGAGCTCACTTTGGGTTGAGCTTGCTTGTCTACTTTACAGATCACTGGTCACGGCGAGACCCGCAGCTAATGGCCCTTGGTCAGCCAATAGACTTCACCAAGTCAGTCTCATTCATAATATGAGTTATTACTTCATGAAATATATAGCAAGGGGCTAATGACGGTTACCGAGTCTGGGTGGTAAGCTGATGTCAGCTTACCTACTACCTACGTGCGAGTTGATTATTCAGCCTAATTACGCAATAATGACAACACTCGAATACTTAAGGCTTGGACTGAGAAGCATGAAGAATAAATCCTGGAATCCTCTATCCACAACCACTATCTACTCATCCCCTTACCCCCGAAACCAACCATGGCACAAGTTCAAGGACGAAAAATCACTATCCTAGGCGCAGGCGGTAGCCTTGGGTCCCCAACGCTCAGAGCCCTGCTCGCCAAGGACGCGCACACCATCACAGTGGTCCAGCGGCCTGAGTCGTCCAGCGAATTTCCCTCTGGCGTCATTGTTAAGACTGGAAACCTTGAAGACGAAACATTCCTGGGGCATATCTTCGAAGGTCAAGATGTCGTCGTCTTGATGCCTCCTCTCTCGCATATCATTACCTTGCAGGAGCCTGCTATTCGTGCCGCTGCGAAGGCGGGTGTTCCCTACCTTTTGCCTGCAGAGTACGGCCCGGATCCTTTCGCCACAAAGCTAATCGAAGAGAATGGACTATTACAAGCTAAAAAGAAGATCCGTGACCTTATTGACGAACTCGGCGTCAGTAGCTGGGTATCGGTCACGGTTGGCGTATGGCTGGATGTTAACCTTAGCAATGGCCTATGGGGCATTGATGCCAAGGGCCGCAAGGCAACTCTCTATCCTGGGGCTGGCGGTAGAGTCACGACATCCAGCATCAAACATACTGGCGAGGCTATTGCGGCGGTGCTGAGTTTACCAGAGACTGATCTGGCGAGCTATAAAAAGCGGGCTGTCTACGCTCCCTCATTCCATACCACACACCGGGAGATGTTGGATGCTGTGCAGCGCGTCTCCAAAACAACGGATGCGGACTGGGAAATCACATCACGGGATGTTGGTGATTCCCTAAAAGAGTTTAGCGAAAGAATTAGCCAAGGGGATATTATGACTTCGTATCAGAAGTTTATCCTCACGCATTTGCTGGATGGCTACGGGGGCGATATCGAGCACAAGGTTGACACGAAGTTACTTCAGAAATTGGAACAAGTTGGACTAAAAGAGGAGGATATTGAGACGGTGGTTAAGAGCATACTATAGTACCTAAGAGTCTATTATTGCTAGAGATTCTGCTATTAAAGAAAGTATCTCGCTTAAAACCCATTTTCCAAGCTGGCCACATTACTATTCCAACGCCGCAGTAATGTCTGTCTAGGCATAGGAAGATGCGAATTTTTGCAAGACTGAGGCAGACAATTCTCTTTTCTTATGACTAGGTATGTAAGTTCGCCCAAGTAACGAGGCCACTGATATGTAACCGTCGTTCTCTCCTCGCCATACATAGAGTTCAGTGGTAATGTGACAACCTCACTCTTCAAACTAGTACACCGAATCATGTCAAGCCAAGGAACAGGGGAAGAGTGAATGCACAGGACACTTGCACAGCGAGAGGGACGATGGCGTACGTGCCTGCCGAGAACTGGCCAGGGGCGATGGTCCAGCCCCAGGGTGCACCGACAGCCATGTAAATCATGCCAGCAGCGATGACGATGCAGATGAGGAAGGTATACTTGAACCGATGCATCATCTTGTTGAGACCGATGTAAATGCCCGTAGGACCCAACTCCTTTGATGTTGACGCCCATTCGATGTTGATGGAAAAGGCGTGACACAGCAAGGCCTTGGCACAGTTGATGCTGATGCCACCAAAGAATAGAAGCAGAAATGGCAGCCATTTGGCTGTCTCAAGAATGGCGACCCAGAATGACTTTTCTTTGAGTCGGTGACGGGTCATGCTGGTTGATACGGAGGCGACACCGTTAAAGACAACCAGCAGAGACACCCAGATACCCCACGATGGAGTATAGAAATGGTCGAGGTCATAAAAGAACAAGCCGACGATGACATAGTTGACGAGTGTAAGAAGCATGCCAGCAGCAATGGCATAGTCTAGGTGACGCTGTTAACTCCAACCTGTCAAACGCCAAAGTGTGGTGTACTCACAGGTAAAAATGTAGGCAATGATAGAGACCTTACTGGAGACTGGCATGTTACTCCAGAGGAATCGGAAGAATAGCCTGGTTACTGGCCCTTTGTAAATCCACTGGTAGCTGTGATAACGCGATGAGTATGATGCCAACGAGGGAGGGGACTAAAAAGGGGACTAAAAGACCAGTTGACTCACAACGGATGAAACACGAGCTCGTTACAACCGTAAGCGTACTTTTCCCAACGGTTCAGCTCATCGTAGACGGTCAAAGAGACACCCTCTTGGAAGCCCCCGTTGTGATAGGTGGCTAGACGACAGACCATGCCGGCCATCTGAATTCGCAGACTGATGTCGAAATCTTCAGAGACATGCGTGTCAGACCACCATTTCGTGATGCCGTCGGATCTATCAACGAATTCAACGCTCTGGATGGCTTTCCAACGAAGAAAGGCGTTGTGACCGACAAAAGGGGCGACATCACCGGTGCCAACGCCATATTTGATGGCTGTGTAGACAATGTTGGTGAAGTAAGTGATACCGTTCTCAAAGATGTTGTGAGCAACCTGCATGACACCAGAGCCATGCTGCAGAATGGCCACCTCAGGACTCTCGTGCATCTCGAGAGCCCCGTATAGTAGGCAGTCGACAGGGACGCGGGTATCGCAGTCAATGATCAAGATGATCTCACCCATACGGATATTACCCTCAGCCCAAGTCTTGCCTTCGTCAGCCTCGAGCATGTTCTGAAGCGCAACTTCATAGAGCCTGTCATCATCTTCTGCTGTCAGGCTCTCGTAAGTGCAGTCGCGAGTCTGACATTCCAGCTCCGTCAGCCGATGCAGTTCATCCTCGACGCGGTTAGAGAAGGCCAAGCAGTAGTTCATGTTGCTGGCCTTCTTGAACTTTCCCTTGCGCACAAAGCCGAGCTTGTTGGCTCGACCTTGTGGACTGAGTTCGCTCTCGTCCTGGTTGTCCACTGCTGGGTCAATAGGTGGCGATCGCTTGAACCACGACAAGAAGCCCCCGCTCTTGTGACTTCTCATGGTTGGCAGCCGTGCACAATATCCAATACCGTTTTCACGGTAGTACTGCTTACGGGCCGCAGCCAACTCAGGCTGGATACACTGCATACCGTCATCGTTGATGAAGACAGAAGCTGTGCCGCCTTGATTCTCGTAGTGCTGGATGGCGGCCATGACGGAGACCATGGTTGGAACGATGACACTGTTTGATGAGAGTCAGAAATTGGACTAGGGTTATATGATATGAGTAATGAACTTACCCTCGGAGACCCTCCTTGTATACAGGCATCTGCACCGTGATGTGTGGCAGCTCATAGTCTCGATAGCGCTTGGGGTTGGGCTTGACAGCTGTGACCTACTTTCAGACCTATTCAAATGTGCCTTATTGGAAGATTGGCTTACCGGAGTGATATTTCGAGTTTCTCAGACACATGCCAGCTGGGAGAAGGAGCTGGAAAACACTGCTCACGACAACAATGAAGAAGAACTGGACATTGGTTAGGCTGTATAAACTGCCGACTTCAAAGTAAAACGCGTACCAGTGACAGGAGGCAAAGAGGTGGAATAACAGCTACCAGGATGAAGCGCATCCAGTCACCGTCCCAAGTCCACTGCCGGAGGAGCTGAAGTACATAAGGTCAGTATACAAATAAATCAAGCAACGAATCGGACAACTCACCTTTGACACACCCATGCTCTGCGTTAGGATCACCAAGATCATGACAACGCCAATTCGGAATGAGTGTACCCTCAGAACAGGCCGTACAGGCTGTTTGCCCTCAATGTCCTCCTCCCCTTCTCCCTCACCCTCCTCGACCTTGATTGCGCGCTGATAGACTTCATCCTTCTCGTCGATGGCACCACGGACAGGTGTGACGAGGCCTTCAACTGATTGCTCTTCGGTCTGAGCAAGCATGTTGGTCGGCATGTTTGGGCCGACAATCTGAAAAATGATACCAGGGTCAGCTACTGGCATGTCATGGGTGCTATCGACAGACGCAGTGATACTTACAAAGCCCAGCATTTGCTTCTCGACATTGTGAGCTACATTGATGATGGTTCTTGACTCATTGGACCAGATAAGAACACACCGCTCCTCGACGATAATGCATGAGCTGGCCGAGTGCACAAGTGACGACTGCACATCAGCCAGCCTGGCGACGATCGGGATACGGGCACCGGTACTCTCAATGACCAGGCTGGCCTGTTCTGGTTTGATGCTATCAAGAACTTGGTTGGTCACTTCAGACACCATGGAGACGACGGCACTCTCATCCAAGCGAGCAACGGCTGCCACCAGGTCCGGACTCGGATCATCTGGAGCATAGGTATAAGAGCCGTCGGGCTTCTTGAGCGCGATGCATGTTGACGACCAGCCACTGGTGATGGCAGCGGCAGCCGGCTCATCGAACCAGCCAAGCAGAGTTGCGCGGCGAGCGATGTACTTGGCAACCTACGCCATGTTAGATTTCTGTGTCAGAAGACAGACCGGTTGGTTTGTATGTGTAGGGCGAGTAAGAGGTGTGATCGGCATTGAAACCATAACATTTGACTCAAGGGAAAGGGAACTTTGATAACACATCGTGTGAGGGGAGAGAAGTGGGTGTTCCAAGACAATGACAGACTTGTTGGCCAGCAAAAGCTGCATTAGACCACTGTACGGAGGCGTAGATAGTAGAGAATAAGGCATGGGGACGGGCTGGTAGCACTCACCATGGCTGGCTCCTTGGCCTCGGGGAACTGCATGGCAGGCGTCCCGGAATAGGAGCTGTGTGGGGACCTAGACGGAGGAGGGTATCCTTTGAAGAGCCATTCTGGAGACTTCTGAGTAGTGGGAAATGGGTAATCCCCTCCCTCGAGCTTCTTCAAAGTCTGCGTGTCGGCCGTGGGACTAGGCGGCTGAAGCACTCCCGACTCGACAAAGCGAGAGCGTGACTTTTCAGCAGCCATCACCAAGATCCGAGAGTAAACTTGTGTAATCCCTTTTCAAGCGCACTTGAAGATCTGCCTTTGGGGGGAGGGGAGTAGTGAACTCGGGGGGAGGCAGAAAAGGGGACGAGTTGGTCAGGCCAAGAGAAGAGCAAATGTTGAACGGCATGGGTCAAGTTATGAAAACTTTTCACGGGCCTCATTCCAAAATCTTGGGCAGTAGACGTATCGAGGCTTGTTTGCCATGAAAACGCCAGAGAGCAGCCTGGCCGCGCACGCGGGGCCAGCATCGACCTGGACTGGAGGCTGGTCTGTTCTCGGTCAACATGTAAGCCTCTAGATTACGCCAAACGGCAGCCGCGGATGTGGAAATTTGTGCAGACCCCCTCGTATCGAGGCGGGCGAGCACTTCCAGGCGAGCACGTAACCTCAACCCTGATCCGACTGCAGACCAACCGTCCGCCACCAGATACGGAGGCTGGCTGATTGCCAGCTCAGCGACCCGATCCCAGCTTACGGTGAAGAAGAGCAAGCCGCCACCAGATAAGCAGAGTTTGCAAATGAACAGGACCAGGACCCGAGAAGGCAGCATGGTTGTTACCAATGTTTGCTTGATTCTTGCAGCGATGCAATGTACTCATGCGGCGTACGATTAATCCGTGCTCGGCTAATATTAGAAAAGCGAGGCCCAAGAGGGTAGAGTCTAGACTCTTGACCAACAAGGGGCTGTATAAGGTTGCACAACATGCGTGGCCTTCAGCCTGTAACGACTCGTTCGGCAGTCTGCAGAAGATGTTCATCCAGATCGTAAACGCCTGCCGACCATGGGTTTCGCCTTGTCACAGCTAATCTCTAACGTTATCCAACTCGTTGAAGTGACCCCTGGTCTGATCCACCCACTGTTTGTCCAGGGGCGGCAGCCCTTTCAGCTGCCCTGCCCACACCCACTCATCGATCCGCCGCCGAGGCCCCATACCCAACGCAACGTGTCTATCGCTTAACGTGATTCCCGTTGGCGAGGTTGATGAGGCGCTAGGGGAAAAGATGACACTTCCGGGGTGTAACCCTACCGACCAGTAAGTAGGTACCTCGGGTGCTGCCGAGACCTCGTGCTTCAAATATTGCCCACTGCCTATCATATTGGTGGTGATGACGACAGCATACGCATGGAAGATTCTTGCGTTCCCACTCCACGCGCCCATGGCCTTAGATATCAACAACTCCCCGTAATTTCATGAGGAGAACGAGGAGTCAGCCACCACAGCTGAACCGTGACAAACCGCCTTGGCTGCATCCACTCAGGCCCTGAAGCGACCTCTTGGCACAGCGGGGGTTTGCTCCGTCTTGGTCTTGATTTTTCTCCAGCTTCCTTTTCAGCTTCCGGAGGCAGTACTATCAGGGTTGCAGTTTCATTGCAGGAATGCCTACCCAACATGCATGATAGCCGCTCGGGATGCCCTTGGTACCGAAGGCCCGAATCTTGGCACACGGGCCGCGTCCCCGTCTCATCACGACCGTATCTCTAGTTGAGCTTACAGGTCATATTGCAATCGTGAGAACGAGGCGATACGATAGGATCCCATTGTCTAATCGACCTCCATGCCTGTCTGCATTTCAGCCGCTTTTGGAGCCGCATATCAGGAGGTTGGCTGGAGGGGCTTACGCCATCGAGATGTCCCTTAGATTGTTTGTTGTGATTGAGCGTTGGGGAACTCGAGCTCGCCTCGGAGCATGTGCGTGAGGAAGAGTCAACAAGAAGGGAAGCCCTCTCAGAGGGCACTTCGTCCTGCTTCATATCATTAGAACTCCCTTGGACAAAGTCGAACGTCTTCACCCTTTGCTCCCTGGTGTTGGACAAGCCGAGCCTACGTGCACTGGAAGTTCCGCTCTAGCTATGGAAGGCTCGACGGCTGTCACTTCTCCTGCCGAGGGATCGTCCTCCCGGCGGGTTAACCCCTTCGGAACCCCGGGTGATGAGCCGCCCGAGAACCCATTCTCAACTCCTGTTGCCGCAACACCTATTGCAGAGTCCTTAACGTCCCGACGGTCACCACACACTCGGAATGCTTCTACATATGAAGGTAGGCGAGCCCACGTTGTCAAGCACTAGCTTGTAGCTAATGTCGTCCAGTTGCTGGCCCTCGCAGACGCTTCAAGAGCAGTCGGCTCAAGGGCGAATTCGAGAAGCCATGGCTCGAAAAGTCTAAGAAGGAAGTCAACTGGGACAGCATTATCTTTTACACATGTATCTTTATCGGACTTGGTAAGTTGGCACGATCAGCAGTATCTGCTCGGCCAGATCATTGACAATATCCCTCTTAGGCATTGGAGGATTCCTTTGTTGGAAGGAAACTCAGGGCATCCCCAATTATGAAGTAAGTGCCACCAAATCCTCGAGGTATTCCAGGTCTGACTGAGGGCAGTATTGCTTGATCATGGATGATCACTTTGAGAACCTCGACAACTGGAATCATGAGGTCCAGATGGGCGGATTTGGGTATGTGCTCGAACTTATCCCTCGTACGTATCACTAACAATGGCGCAGTACTGGAACCTTTGACTGGACCACCACCGACAAGGCCAATTCGTATGTCGACGCCGAGGGCCTGCACATCGTACCCACCTTGACGCTTGAGAGCACCGAAATTACCTATGATCAGCTGGTCCACGGCCACACTGTCAACCTGACGACCGATGGACGCTCCGACGGCAAGTGCACATCTGATGAAAAAGCCACCGACGATGAATGGGAGACCCGTTGGCCATGCGCCGCCGTCAGCAACAGCACCAAGGGCCAGATCATCAACCCAGTGCGGTCAGCACGACTCAACACCAAGGGCAAGAAGACGATCCGCTATGGTCGTGTCGAGGTGACGGCACGTATGCCTCGTGGAGACTGGCTGTGGCCAGCAATCTGGATGATGCCCCAGGACAGCGTCTACGGTGAGTGGCCAAAGTCGGGTGAGATTGATATCGCCGAGAGCCGCGGCAATGACGCTCGCAAATATTCCATGGGTGATAACCTCGTGTCGTCGGCACTTCACTGGGGCACTGCTACTGAGAATGATCGCTGGCGGAGGAGCTACGGTGAGTGGGGAGGCAAACGAGTCCGCTACACTGACGACTTCCACACCTATGGACTCGAGTGGAGTGAGAAGTACCTCTTCACCTGGCTCGACGGTCGTCTTCGGGTAAGTTGTTGCATTGGATCCATTCCATCCAGCCCTAGCAGCTACGCTCAATGTCCAGACGACCCGCTGACCCCATCTGCAGCAAGTCATCTTCTTCGACTTCACCAAGAACAAGAACCTGTGGACCTACGGCGAATTTGCCGGAGAGTCCGTCAACGGCTCGGTCCCTGTAGATCCCTGGGGCAGCACGGGCCGTCCTAATACGCCCTTTGACCAGTCTTTCTTTCTCATCCTGAACGTGGCGGTCGGTGGCACCAATGGCTGGTTTCCGTGAGTCAAATTCCCCCTTTTCAGTGGCCACCACACCTACTGCCAAGCCCCTCCCGAGATCCTGGGCACCCTCTGGCACACCCTCCTTGTCTCCAGCCACTCTCGATCCCTGCAATACGAGCCGTTATCTCCTAGCCTCGATCTGCACAGCGCCTTGGCTAACTCTAATGTTTATTTTAGCGACGCTGTTGGCGGAAAGCCGTGGGCCGACCGCAGTGAGACCCCCATGCGGGACTTTTGGAAGGCCAACGAGACATGGCTTCCAAGTTGGGGTCCCAAGGAGGAGCGCGGCATGGTTGTAAAATCGGTCAAAATGTGGCAGCAAGGCCAATGCTAGTCCCGCTGTTTGTGCTGGGCATGCATGGCCTGCCACGGTTCTCAGGGCTTGGAACTGCAGAACGTCGTTATCAGGCACACCGGGGAGATGCCAAGAAGGAGAGATCAAATCTCGGTAGGGATATCACGGTTGGGGCTCTCGGCTCAGATGCCGTCATATGGCGCTACGCTTGGCGAGCAGCCAGGGGATTTTAATCCCTGTATTGAAATCAGTCTGTGGCTTTAGGTCTTTTGGTAGCTTCGGTACTTGACTTTATCTGAAATCTCGCGCCAAATGCATTCTTCAGGGTAGATGAGACATTTCTCTCCCCTTTCTGCTTCTTTCTACCTACGCTGGCAAGTCATATCAGAGCTGAAGAGTAACCGATCTTGGCTCATCAAAGATCTCTAGCCACATTACAAGCCTGTCTTCAATGCTGCCTTTCTCTTATCTAATAACCGAGGCTGCGTTAACTGGTTCCCCGCCAACCATGCACAGCTGATGGTAATTCGCCGCCGCTCTCTCGGCGCCAAGATTGGCTTGACAAACAATGTTTTTGCGAAGTGGGCAGCTGGGCGCCAGCCCCTCCCTCCTCAGTCCTGTGCAGCAGAACTTTTGTTGGTTCTTTTCTCTTTTCTTCAATGTTGCATTGGCGATTGGCAATGACCCACCAACCGAAAGTGCCCATTCGCTATGCACACGCCTTGAAACACAACGAGCAGGGGTTCATGTTGTGTTGATACGCCCATGTGAAGCTGCAGCCAATTCATGCATCTTCGTCCGGATCTAGATACAAACATGGCCTCCTACTGTGAGCCCCTGAGATCCCTGTCCTGACCAGTACAGATTGCGGCCGCGATAGTCAACACAAGAACCGTGGCTGACGCCCCTTGATGCACTTATCAGACTGAATTCTTCCTCATCCTCACACTTTTGCCAGATTGGGACCATTATGCACCAGCAGGGAGGGACCGTGAACAAGATCTGAGCGCCATCATCTAACAGGGTGCACAGCGCGTTATCCAAGGACAGTGCCGTGGCAATTACAAGGCATGCTTCGAGGACGACGAATGGTAACCCCCGTCACACGCCAGCTGCGCGGCCTGACTCGACTCTCCTGCGTTGAGGCGCCCGTACAACTGCATGATAGGAGCCGAGGCAGGACTTTGATCCCCTCCTTGATAACCGAAGTGTGTAAGAGCTTTACGAGCTGAACCGACTTGAATTAATTATTGGAAAACGGGCGGCAAGAAGGGACCAAAATGGATAGAAAGCTACCCTAGGGAAATTATATGGCACGATGCCTAGAAAGCCACCATCAGCTGGACACATCGAATCCATGGATATATGATGAAGACATCGCTCTTTCACTCACGAGAACAACACAAACACCTTTTCTTATCCCATCACATTCATTTAATTTCTGACATTCATTCATCATCCCCTGCGGCTTTCACTCATTATGACCGCGTTTCATTTTGTTGCACTTGGTGCAGTGTTCCTTCACTTGACTTCGGCCAGTGTCATCCTTCGTAGGGATCTGACCCCCCCAACAAACCCCCAGGAAGGTTGGAACTATATCGGATGCTTCGTTGACAGCGTTGCCCAGCGCGTTCTCAATGGCGCTGTCCACTATGACACCACCGGCCTCACTGCTGAGAGCTGCGTCGCCTTCTGCTCTGATGCCGGTTTCGCTTACGCCGGTATGGAGTATACGGCTGAATGCTGTGAGTGAGAACCATCAACCGAGATATAGGAGATCTTGATGACTGACCAGGGTGCTCTATAGTCTGTGGCAATATTAGGCCCACCAACCAGGTTGCCGAGGCTGACTGTAGCATGCCATGCTCTGGCGACAGCAGTCAGCCCTGTGGTGCCGGCGACAGGTTGACTGTCTTTGCCAGCTCCTCTGCTACTGCCACGTCATCTGCTACTCTCTCGAGCTCTCAGACGGAGTCTAGCCTCTCTGTGTCTGAGACTGAGACTGAGACCGAGACTGGGACTGGGACAGAGTCCAGCGTCACCATATCCAAGACGGAGTCCCCTCTTCCCAGTGCCACCGGCCTGCCTGACGGCTGGGCTTATCAGGGCTGCTACATTGACCCCCCTGGACGTGCCATGGCTGGTGCTCCAGGTAGCCCATCGTCTTCCATGACTCCCCAGAGGTGTATTGCTACATGCATCGCCAACGGCTTCAAGGTTGCCGGCCTAGAGTACTCTGAGGAGTGCTTCTGTGGCAATGCGCTGAACAACGCCGCCTCCAAGACAGCTGAGTCAGAGTGCAACATGCCCTGCGCAGGTGACAGCAGTCAGATGTGCGGTGCTGGCAATCGTCTTTCCCTCTACTCAGATGGTGAGTTTCCAATCTGGCCGATTCCTGTGGCCAAAGACGAGGATCTGCCTGGCGACTGGGAGTACAAGGGCTGCGTCTTTGACAATGCCAACCCCTATATCCTTGAGTGGCTCTGGGAGGATGCGCCCAACTATGACAGCAGCGAAATGACCATTGACTTCTGCCTCGAGCGTTGCCAGAGGTTCGGCTACTCGGCCGCTGGTGTCGAGTACGGTCGTCAGTGTGTCTGTGGTGATCTCGGTGCCGTCGAGGCCAGGGGCGATGTCTGGAAGGACGACGGATTCTGCAGCATGCCTTGCCCGGGTGATCGCAACTATACGTGCGGTGCTGGCAACCACATCAGCTACTATGAGTGGACTGGAAGCTCGCTCAACACGTTCCATTATGCATCTGGGTTTGCCGCAGGCGAGTATGACTTCTTCTCGACCGCGCCCATCGTGCCTTTGATCAGCTCCGTTGGCATCAACGACAAGGTCGTCTTTGTCGAGAAGCACGGCACCTCTTGGGACAACACTGAGGGCTCCTTCGAGTTTGACTACACGACCAACACGTACCGTGAGCTCGCTCTCAAGACCGACGTCTTCTGTTCGGCCTCATTTACCTTACCTGACAAGGCCGGTCGGATGATCAACATTGGTGGTTGGTCAGCCGAGTCTGTCTATGGTATCCGCTTCTTCACTCCCGACTCGCCGCAAGGAGTCGATAATGGCACCAATGACTGGGAGGAGGATTACTCGCTGTTGCGCCTCTTTGATCCCCGCTGGTACCCCACTGCTATTGTTCTTTCCAACGGTTCTCTGCTCGCCATGGGTGGTGAGTCTGGCTCTGATGCCCCAATTGTACCGTCGTGTGAGGTGCTGCCCCATCCTGAAGGTGTCACTGAGTCGACCTACCTCGACTATCTCGAGCGCGCCGAGAACATTGGACGTACCAACTCGTACCCGCACTTGGCCATTCTACCCTCGGGCGACATGTTCTTTGCACAGTTCAACGAGTCACGCATCATCTCCCAGACAGACTTCCAAACCATCCGCCAGCTGCCTGATATGCCTGGCGCTGTCGACAACCCTCTGACTGGTCGCAACTACCCCCTGCAGGGAACCATGATGCTCATGCCCCAGAAGGCACCCTACACTGACCCTCTCGAGGTTCTTGTCTGTGGTGGCACTACTGCTGAACCTGGAAACGAGGCCCTTGACAACTGTGTCATCATCGAGCCAGATACCCCTGGTGCCGAGTGGACTATCGAGCGAATGGTAAGACAAGATGACCCTCACACACTCTGTTATGCACATGCTAACTCTGATGACAGCCCTCAAAGCGTGTCATGCCTACTATGATCGCCCTCCCCGACGGTCGTTACCTTATTGTCAATGGAGCCAAGGTAGGCCGCGGTGGGTTCGGACTGGCTGACGACTCCAACCTCAACGCTGTTATGTACGATCCCGAGCAGCCCCTTGGTCAGCGCATGACAGTTTTGGCCAACACCACCATTGCCCGCATGTACCACTCCGAAGGCGTTCTCCTCAGTGATGGCAAGGTGCTTATTTCGGGCTCGGATCCTCAGGACCAGGGCAAGCATCCTCAGGAGTATCGCCTTGAGTACTTCGTGCCTGATTATCTTCTGTCTGGCGCTACCCAGCCTGAGTTCACTATCGAGGATCGCGACTGGGCTTATGGTCAGAGCTACACCTTTACTCTCACCTCACCACTGACTGAGGGTGCTGCCAACATGCGTGTGTCGCTCTTGGCCTCGATCGGCTCTACCCATGGTATCACAATGGGCCAGCGCACCATGTTCCCATCCTTTTCCTGCACTGGAACCACTTGCACTGTCGAGGCGCCGCCCAACGCCTTCATCAGTCCCCCCTCCTGGTATCAGATGTTCGTCCTTGACGGACCAACTCCCTCGCATGCCATCTGGGTGAGAATTGGTGGCGATCCAGCTCATCTGGGCGATTGGCCTAAGCTCCCTGGCTTCACTACTCCTGGTGTCTAAGTTAAACGACGCTCCGATCAAGGAATACCTAAGCAGAATACGCACATCCGACGACGATCTAATCACCCACAGCCCATGATTTCTTAGGGTTGTCGTATTTATTTTGTAATCGATCATATTCTTCATAAATCCCACTTCCGTGACTACCCGCCTCCTTGAGTAACTCTTGTGATATGATATTGGAGATATCCCGACGTCATCAAGCCCTATGGCTTCAGTGTCGGCGGATCGTTAGGAACCGAGCTGTCATTCTTGGTGATCGAGAGAAAGGCCTGAGTAGAGTTGCCCGACATCATCGAAATCAAGAAGAGCAAAGGTTGGGAAACCAGTACAGCTCATCAATAAGATACTCGCACCGGATTCTTCAAACCCCTCGACTACGTTCTTGTCGACTATGACACCCAATAGTTCGCAAGCTCTCTAAGGTCAGAAGTGAGGGCTGATGGGTTGTCAACCCCTGGGAAATGGCCGCCAAAATCGTGATCTAAGACGGACGACGGTTAGTCCATGGGCATGGGTCTCAACCATGAATAATGTGGCACAGTGACTCACCCTTCCAATACACCAGGTTTCCAACCTTTTCCACTAAGGCTCGGGGAAAGAAAGCGTTGTTGTACTTGAAATTACTGTAAAGCATCGGGGCATCAGTGGGAGCCTTGGTGTACTCTGGTCTAAACCCATTGGGATTTGATGAGTAAATAAAGACAGACGAGAGAAATGTTTCAGTAAGGAAGTAGAGTGACGTAAATCGAAGGATTTCTCGGTGAGTTAGAGCAGACGGACCAGTTCCAGCCCGGGGATCTGACCCTGTAGGAGCATTAGAATATTTCCGGCTTCCACTGACACTGGGCTGCTTTTATACTCACAGTCAATGATTTGTTGCGCAATCCATGCCAACTGGCCAACTGGGTTATCCTGTAAGGCGAGTCCGATTGTAGTTGGCTGGAGTCAAATTAGCCATTGAAGCTGTAGCATTATGCGTTGGATCCAATACCTTTGTGACCTGCACCATGAAGTAGGCATTACCAGTCATGTTCCAACCTGCGAACCTCCTCTCCTGGAATTGTTCTTCTGGAGTAAGGGTAATATCGCGAGCTGTGAGCTGATCCTTCAGCAAGGGCATGAAAGGAATCATGGAAAAGTGCACACCCCGAGTGGCGGCGGGGTATTGCTCATACAAGGCATAAGCGATTCCGGAGCCCCAATCGGTACCATTGACAGCGAAAGTTCGATAGCCCAAAACTTCAGTCATGAGGGAATGAAAAATGCGAGCCGTGTCGACAACAGTCCAATTTGCTGGCGGGGCTTGGGAGAAAGCAAAACCTGGAAGTGAGGGGACGACGATATCAAACGAGACGTCTCTGCCCGCCGAGGTTTTCGCCTTTTGAGTCAGAGGTTTGATGACAGGCAGAACCTCCAGGAAAGAGCCTGGCCAGCCATGTAAGAGGACAAGCGGAATTGCATCAGGTTCCCCAGAGCGTTCATGGATGAAGTGAATCTTCAAGTCCTCGATGGTTGTGGTGAAGTGGTTATAACTATGGTAGATTCGGTGTGAGTGAAGCTACCATGTGACAAGATCGTGATGCCATCCAGGGCTTACCTGTTTATGTCTTCTTCCTCTGTTTTCCAGTCAAAATCCGCAACCCATTCTCTCTGTAGTTCCTTCAGGACATCCAAGTCAATACCGGCCGATGATCCAAGACTAGAGTAGGCAGATTTATCAGGCAACTTGGTATTCTTCACCAACTCGAGCATTCTCGGCATATTCTTTGACAAGTCGACCTTGAAAGGCTCGATGGGGCTTTGGCCCGTGGGAGGATTGGTGACATTCATGTTGCTTGGACTGGGATGAGCGCTCTTCTGAGATGACCATATTTAATGCATTGCTCTGGTTCTTTTATACTTCCGCTCGTCAGTTGATTCACTAACAAACTGCACAGACAGTTGGGGTAGATTTCGTCCGTATTTCGTCCGATTGTCGGGGTTTTCTATCGACCCGCTGCTTGGTTATCCCCAGCCGCCCACCACAACAACTTGAAAGGGCATGATGCATCGGAAGGCATACAGATATCCTTATCTCATAAGGGAAGAAAGGACAAGGAAAAATATTCAGAGATCTAACTGATTCCATCCCTATCCTTGAAATCTTCGAGTATTTTACATTCATCTGGTTAAAACATTATTTTCTCTGAGACGACCCTCTGCTTATCCCTTCGCCCGTGCGCCCACTTCGCTATGTGTCCATTGATTGGGGTCAACAATTTCATCAAGGTAAGCAAGTGGTTGGGAGGGATTCGGCCGAAATACCGTCAAACCCGATTGAGCCATGTGCAGCCAAGTTATGGGATATGCTGTTACAATTGTCATAGTAAACAGACAGAATTAAACATGTTATTTGTGGTCGGCCATTGATGCTGGCATATCTAGAATTCGACCGAATTGCACTCGCAATAGAATGAAATACCTACTGGGATAGTTTGCCTTGGTCTTCTCGGGCGCCCCTCTGATAACGCGTCTACTAATTCTTGCGACAAGCTGCTGTTTGCCAAGCAGACTGAAGTTATTGAGAGCTTGGTGGCTCGTCACAAAGAATGTGGTAATGAACACATACTGGCGGGTGACTTGAGATATTCCAGCCATCCGTCTACTAGGTACCAGAAAGTTTTCCAGTGTGGTGAGTCAAGCAGTTAGTAGCTGAGACCTGGTACTTGCGATGTTAATCCGTACCCTCATGTTTATTTTGTTCAGGCGTAGCGGGTCCAGGCGGCAGGAGATGTGGCCAGCAGTTGGGGACAACGCAGAAGTGAAGCCAAAGGCTGGACTGTTGGCGGAAATTACAGGGGACTGGCTTGCTCCAGTGAAAGCTGGCGTTCATTCTTGAAGCCAGCCTGAAATCAGCTCAATGCGGCTTACGGCAGGGCCTTTGGGCCTGTTGTTGGGGGCATGAATCCCTTGTGCACAGAATTAGATTGTGTCGCAAAGTAATTCCCTATTTTGTCCTGCCAAGAGAGGCTGGCGGAATTATCACGGAAGCACGGCCATATAACTGATCCACTGCTCATCTGTGCCTCGGTTAGAAATTGCTGTTTATAGTCACGATAGCCCGGTCTGGGATCACGGGTGACCGAACTGTTAGATGACTACAAATCCATCATCAAAGTTGATAGGCCGAATCACCATGCCCAATGTTCCAGGTCCACTAAGTGCGTTGTTGGTAGATTCATCCCAAGGCTGTGCTGAAACGAGCATCATGGTGCTGCGCTTACTCGAGGGTTGTGGAAAGCGGAATGTCGCTCTCGACCTAAATCCACAGGCCAGAACCGCCTATCCACATCATCTGCTTGTTGGTTATTAATAGGAAAGCCAACGTCCACCGGCCTTTGCCGACTCTGCCAGCCCACTTTCCATTCTTCTGCCCTCTTATTTACGATGCCAGAGCTTCGGAGTGTTGTTCTCCTACTACTATCTGCGCTGGCCACGGTCGGCGTCGCCGCGCCTCCTCACGCCGGTTCACACCCGGCGGACACGTTGCGTGTGGTTGCTAGAGGCCAAGACTCAGAAATTCCTCCTTCTGTTGCTCAATCCCCTTCTTCGTGGAGTGGGGAGGCTGTTGAAGAACGGCTTCTCTCGACTGAGACTTTTACGGAGCCTCCACCATTACACTCGGGTCAAACTACCACTCCATGGTCTCCCCCGACACTTACGGTATATACGTCTATTGTGGTATCAACCAAACAGCCAAATCCAAAGCCAAACCCCACTTGTAGACCAGGGCATGTAAAAGAAATTCTTCAGTATCAAAAGAGACAACCGGGCAAAGCCATCAAGAACGGCATCAAACTCCGCATCCTCTGCGTCGGCGACTCCATCACAGCCGGATACGGCGACACTGATGGAAATGGATAGCGACAATAGCTGCGAAAGAATTTGTCTAGTAAGCCACCTAGTGCTATGGTCTTTACTTCGCTAACAACCTTTGCCTAGAGAACAAGGTGGTCTGGGCTGGGACACAACTCAATGAGAACAGTGGTATGGCCGATGGTTACCATGTGAGTTACAGCCGGCGCTTATGACATGCCCAGAAATGATAATGCTAATATGGGAGACACACAGGCAGGGCTTCTAGGCAAGACGATCAAGTACATTACCAACCACGTCGGGCCTACGCTGAAGTAACAACCTAATATCATTCTGCTGGCCGCAGGAACTAACGACATGAATAGCAATACTAGTACAATCGCCAAAGATGGCAATGGCCCAAGGGAGGCGGCTGGGCGACTGGGAAATCTCATCGATAAAATCACTGAAGAGTACCCAGACGCTGTTGTTCTGGTGTCAATCATCATCTACACATGTGACAGCCACCACGCCCGGCGAGAGCGCACCAAGCAGTACCAGAAGCTCATTCTTGGTATTGTCCGACAACGGCGGCAGAAGGGTAAGCATGTCGTGGCTGTCGACTTTTCTCGCTGGGAGGAGGCCGGACATAACCTCCTCCGAGGTTGCGTGCATCCAACTGATGACGCCTATGACTTGATGGAAGACTGGTGGTACAGCTTTATCACTCAAGTCGACGAAGCATAGATCCAAGAGCCGCAAGGGGACGGCCCAGGCCGTAGTAGCAACCAAGTTATAGATAATCGAGGAGACGACCACCCAGCGCATCCATACCAGTTGGGACAAAGGGGTCATGAACAAGGGAATCAAAGGACATAATCTTTTAATGCAATACATCACCAAAATCTCCAACGCAAAAAGCATCGTGTTACGCACAAACTTGACACATTCAGTCATTCAAGGATACAACCCTCCCATCCACACAGGGTTCAATGTCCTACTTCTTGAAGACCGAGACAGAATCGGCGGATGAACCTACACTGCCGAGGTCAATGGACAGTTGTATGAGGTGGGTGGTGCCTGGATCCATTGGGATCAGCCTCATGCCTACCGTGAGTTGTCTCCTTACAGACTAACTTCTCTCTTGGCCAGTGGTGACAAAGCCTCGGTAATAATTACTATACAACATTTCTCAATGGGAAGGGCCAGAAAATGGATCACGAGACGGCAGTACGTGTTCATCTTGCGATCCGCCTTTCAGGCCACTGGATTAGCATTGGGATATGATGCTATGATGTGTTGGTAATGTGTTCTTTTTTATAGTTGACGCCCGGCCCTCGATGGGTTAACTGAACCAGAAGATCGTTCCCAGTGAGAGATGAAACTTAGTCTCAGAAACGTTCGAGGAATGGAACGCATAATAATGCTCTTGCTAATACTACGGTACCACATCCACAACAGAGCAATTCTAGGCTAGTCGGGCCGGAGTCCTTGATTGAGCTCGTGGCACGTCATGCAGGGGATGTACAGAGCTTATTCACTCAACAAAATCAAACATAGATGCGTGAGGCGTCCCCACGTGAAGGGTGCACCGCATCCGATCTTTTGATCAAATGAGTCACCAGTCCCAAGGTCTTTTGTTCTCTATATAACCTGTCGACAACCCGCCTTTCGTCTCGGCTAACCCTAGTATCACCTGAGCAAGCTTTCTTCATCATGACACCAGCCTCAAGTGATCAACATATGCTCCCAGACCGACAAATTCACAATCCTCTTCCTGAAAACATTGACAAAGACTTCCCCAGCTTTTCTCAACGCCCTACTGAGCTTCAGTGCGACATCTGGGAGCATGCCCTTAGACATGAGCGCCTGCTACACATCAAACTGTACAAGCCTTACCGTGCCGTTGACATGACAGTAAAGAGCAAAAGATACATCATTGTCTTATTGGCGCCCTTCCCTATAAGCAAGCTCTTCCGTGTCTGCCAACAATCCCGACAAGTCGCGCTTCGCTTCTATCGAGTCCAGTTGCCTTGTCAATATCGTTGGGAATATGTTGAGAAAAGCGGAACTCTCTACTCTAATCCTGAGCTTGACATAATAAAGCTTGACCCCGATTTCGATAGTTACGACTGGAACCGATCGCTGGCCAGCACCCCAAACTATTTCGCCGATTTCGCGCATTGACTCTGGCTCAAAGATTCGCAGCGCGTTGGTCTCGCCAACTTTGCTCTGGAGAATCTGTGGCCAGCCGAAATCAACTGGGAGGTATGCCTTGCCCAAAAGGCCAACGTGTTCCGTCTTCGAGAGGCTGTTCAGAGACTAAGATGTGTCTATTTCATCTGTTGTGCACCTTTGACGGCAACTTTTTTTGGGGCGCCTGGTACCCGAACCTGTTGCTGCGAAGAACATCTACCCACTTGTACACACTCGTCAATCAACACCACGGGTGACCATCAAGGATCGAGATACTGCATTGAAGACTTTGAGCTGGATTGGGAAATGGACAACAAGGCGGTGTCGCGCAAAGGCGTAAATGCGGGCCTTGGTCACAACTCCCTTAGAGAGTTGGCTTTTGGTTTCTGGTAGTTCCCAATAGAGTGCTTGGATCCAGATCTCAGCATCGAAAGAGGCCCATCCCATCCAGAGGAAAATAGAATCTTGGACCTGTCTGGCTTTAAGCCTGAGCTTTGTTTGTTTCAAATGTACTAAGATGGCAGCGGTTGGCAGATTATCCGCTTGAGATTTAAGCACGCTGAGGTCAACCGTGTCTAGAGGAACACTTGCATGCCTCCAGGGCTGACAAGACTTGGCTCAATGCGATGATGGGACGATCCTTGCAGCAGATGCCTTAGATGGGCTGATGTCGGGGACACTGGCCAATACAAGAGGACATACAAGGCCGAATGATGACCGTGTATTTATCGTGCATCTCTCTGTAGACGATTCTGATCTTTCGCGCCGAGATATGGGCTCAGGGATAGAGAGGAGATGGGCGGTGATTGTGTTGATATTGAGCACGCGACACCGCTTGGCGTAATTAGCCTGGTTGCGCAAAACTTGGAGACCAAGTGGGTCCAATTAACATCATGTAATGGATATCATGCATAAGCCTCGGGCAGATTCCGCTTATTAAAGCACAAAAAGCCAAGCCTCGTTGGTCAGCTGAGGCGTTAAGCTTGACGCTGGCGGCAAATCACGGGCCGGTGCGTCGCGTGAGAGGGGTCCAAGATCAGAAACTTTCCGCTCGAGCTGTGAGATCAGATCAATCGTCAAACCTTTCACCCCCTTTGACTCATCATTCCTTCTTTCACCGTCCGAGCGATTTCACTTTTCGCCAGCCATGTCACCAGTCGTCAAGTGCTGGAGCGACCTACACACGGTCTGCGAGTCCTCCGGCAAGGATCACTCGGACATCTACACGACATTCACTGTCATTGACGATGATGACGTGGTATATGCTGGACGGCTGGATATACCCAAACAAGACATCACCTTGGACCAAGTAACGGCAGCTCTTACTCTGGTGCCAGACGACCATGTGTTTCCAAGGCTATCAAGCTCAAGAGAATGCTTCACTGTCGTACCCAATGATGTGAGCAAAAGGAGCGACGTCTTCATCAAACGGCCGCCTCTAGACCTGTACGAGACTTGCAAAGGCGAGGGAACTCTGCCAGTTCTACCTGCCGCGGTTCTGGAAGAAGCCCACGCGCTCCAGGTCATCTCCAGAAAGCCCCATCCTGGCCTCGTAAACTTTTACGGCTGCCGCGTTCAGCGGGGCCGCATTACCGGCCTAGTTCTCGAGAAGCACCCCAACGATCTAAATCGGCATCTAGAGAGAGTAGGGCTGGTGGATACAACAGCCTTCATGACGGCTCTACGGTCGGCAGTCCGCCACCTTCACAGGATCGGAATGGCGCACAACGATATCAACCCGGCCAACATCCTCGTCAACTCTCAAGGACTTCCCATCCTGGCTGACTTTGGCTCCTGTCGCGAGATCGGACACAAGCTGACAGCCAGTCGCGGCACACTGGGATGGATGGACGATGGGGATGACTACTCTACATCAGAAATGAACCACGATATTGTAGGACTCGATCTGACTGAAGCGTGGCTTGACCAGCAAACGTCACTCTATCGAATGAGACATCGATAAACAAAGGCTTTTGCACTTGTGCCGATGGTTGAGGATAAGAGGTTGTGTGCATCATGCAAAAGTATCGTCATTCAACGTTTTTTTTTCGGGGCATGTTTTTGCTTTTTGTACATGTGTTCTGCCCAATAGTGTATACATCAAATCTCATCGTTGTTATCTTAAACAGCATCATCCTTCATGCCTTCCAGTGTTATTGCCAGTATGAAAAATGGATTAAGAGTCAGACCCGCGTTGTAGTAATACATTTATCCTTCACCGCTACTGGAAGCCAAGCCCGAAACTCTCTCCTCGTACTATAGGGTAAGCGGTACTCCTCAAATTCTGAAGCATCCCCACTTCCGACCTTGAGGCAATTATCGCACTATCGCACCCAAAATCTTGCGTTATCTCATACATGTCTGACGATACTCGATCAACGCCGCCCGCAAAGCGGATTCAGGTACCCCGAGCCTGCCAGCGATGCAAGACATTGCGGCGCGGCTGCAACGAGTATCGGCCCTGCAGGAGATGCGTGGACGCCGGCCTCGGGGAACAGTGTGCCGCGCAATCCGGTCCTTCAGCGCCCATAGGAGGAGGGCGAGATCCGTCCCAGCGGTTAGTAGAGCTTGTGCCTGGCCAGATCATTGATCACTGCGTCGAGAGGTTCTTTGCGAGGCTGTATCCCACCATCCCCATCCTCACCCGCGACCATGTCCTCAGCCTCAAGGGCTCATCGTTGGTCGAGGCTCACGCTGTACTAGCCGCCATGTGCGCGCAGGTGCTCCTCCAGGCCGAAGAGCCAGAGAATCTCCTTTCTGAAGGCGTCATCCGTGAGAGTAATGCCACTTACGGGAACATGATCCTGGAGAGCGCTGTGGCGACGCATCAGTCCATCTCCCGTAATGTCAAGCCCAGCCTCAATCAGTGCCTCCTCGCCTTTTTCCTGTACGCATGCCATGCGAGGCTGTCACATCACAGCCAGGCATTCCTATTCCTCCGCGAGGCAACAACTCTGTTTTGTCTACTGAGACTTGACGACATGGACGTCTCCACGAGAGCCCTGGCTGGTCGCCTCTTCTGGGTTCTCCTTGTATCAGAAAGATCACACGCAATCCGTTACCGTCGCCCTATCACGCTACAAATCACAAGCGAAACACCAGAGCTAGAGATGGGTGACCCTTCACTGGTCGGCTTCTGGAGTCTGGCAGCTCTCTTTCGACCCATCGACACTTCGTTCGTCGCGCTGCTCAACCAAGAGATTGCCGCAACGCCGCCGCTTCATGCGTCACTGGACTATGTCGAGACATCGGTCAACACGGCCCTGAAGGCTGATATACACCTACACGACACTCAAAAAGCAAATCTGCGGATAACACAACTTTGGCTTCGCGTTATCATCTGGAAGCTACGTCTGCGCCTGGGGCATCTCAGCGAAAGTGCGACCCAGCACAGTCTCACGTTTCAGTATCCCCTCGAGGTAGCAAAGGACCTAACCTTGTCGACACGGGACCTGCCACTTGAGAGCATCAAAGTACACGGGGTCGGATTGACTGAAAAGCTTTACGATGTGGTCTCGGCAGTGGTGGATGTTTTGGCCCGTGTTCCTGTTAACCCATCAAGCCCTCAGGGTCTGGCAATGGGTACATCGCCGCAAGATGACTTGGCATATATTCGAGGCCTCATGGCTCAACTACCAGGTGGCACAAGCATTTACGAACCGCTGCTTGTCAATCACATTCAGCAAGCACTTCCAAGTCCAGGGCCGAGCATTACACTAAGCAGCCCGACGGGGTAAACGACATGTCGAGGGCCAAAGACGAAAATGCATCAGACACCATTAAATTAATTAAAGCAGAGATATCTCGTATTCCTTTGATATTGACAACTGGACTCAACCTCCTCCAGCATGGTTCTTACATTACAGCTCCTTTTCAGCAGTCAACTTCTTCTCAGCCGTCAACTCATGAGAGTAAGGGTCGATGTGGGTCTTGGCAAACTTTCTCGCTGCAATCTTCTTCTCAAAGAGAATGTCCAACTCAGCGTATGTCCGACCCTTGGGCTCGGGGAGTCTAAAGAAGACCCAAATCGCCGAGACCAGACAAGTACCCGCCCAGAAATACGCCGTTCGAGCTCCCCAGTTCCACGCCGTCGACGAAAGCTGATAGTTGGTCATGACGTTGACAAAGATGTTGCTGGCGTTGTAGGCAGCGCGGGCCATGACGATCGTCTTGGCCTTCAGACGCGTAGAAGACAACTCGGAGATGAGCGAGTATGTGACGGGGCCGACGGTGAAGTCGTAGACGAAAGTAAAAACAATGAGCATGGCGCCGATGGCCCAGACGGAGCCGTTATCCTTTGAGAAGGAGAGAGAGCCGACGATGACGAGGATGATGAGTTGGCAGCAGAGGCCTGAGAAGTGGATGGTACGACGGCCGACCTTGGCCATCAGGAACCAGGATCCAAAAGTGCCGACCATTCCGAGAGCGTACTGGCCCATGGAAAGAGAGAAGGAGTTGCTGGGATCCATTCCGGCTTGCTTTAGGAAGTAGGAGAAGTAGCCCATGAGGTTCTGTCCCCCGAGGGTCTGAACAAGCCAAATTCCAACCACAATCTCTGTGCGGCGCAGATCAACGCCTTTAAAGCAGTCCCGGTAGGTGGTGCCCTCCTTCATGTTCTTCTCCAGCTCGTTTGTGTGCTCGATCATGGCGATAGTGTCGTCGGGGTTGAAGTTGGGTTGGTTTCGGGATGTGAGACGGAGCAGAGACTTCTTGGCGGCGGCCCTGTTATTCTTGCGGACGTACCACCAAGGAGATCTGGCAGATAGTTAGCACAGGAGAGATCTTGATATGTGACAATGGAAGACGTACTCGGGAGCAAAAATCACGCCGGCTAGAATAGGGACTGGCCAAACCCATTGTACACCAAAGGGAATACGGTATGCCCACTGGTCATTTCGGCCAACGGAGCCTTTGTTGACAGCAGCAGCAAAGAACTGACCAATGACCCAACACATATTGATGAATGTCGTAAGGTATGGACGCAGGACGACTGGCGCAACTTCGGAGGCATATGCTGGTGTGACACTCTGGAAAGCACCCCAAGGAATGCCTACTCGAGTCAACACGATTTCTTGCTGCTGGGGATTGATGGGACATACCACAAAGCACCTCTCCAAGGACCAAGATCTTGACGTTAGGAGCAAAGAACAAGACAAAGATGAATGCGATCATGGCAACCAATGCCCCGATAGTCGTCATCTTGTATCCGTATCGATCAGCCGTCCAGCCAGCAATGATCAATCCAATGATCTCGCCGGCACGCGCTCCATTGGAGAGCCCAGACTGCCACGCTGCCGACACCTGATACTCCTCAGTGGCGGCGTTGTAGGTGCCGAACTTCTGATTGAAGACGGGCGACGCGTACAAGTTGCCCAGCAGAGCGAGGTCGTAGCCCTCCATGATGAGCGTCGAGGAGAGCAGAACCGACCAGCCGATGGCTTTGGGGTACGTCTTGACAGCGTCCCAGAGGCTCATGTGATGCTCTGCGTCAGCAGCGACCTTTGCCTCAGAGGCAAGGGCCTCGGTGTTGGCTGTCTCCTCATGGTAGGCGTCCAGGTCTTTTTCGTGGAGGGAGTGTTTTGGCTGCGCCATTGTGTCGTGCTGAAGGGAATTGAGCAACTGAGCAATTGATAGAAGGGTTGGATGGAGTCAAGGCAGATCTGATGCTCTTTGAGGGGGGATCACACGGTCCTTATATAAGGCGAAAACGTCTCGATCAAGCCTGATTGAGCAGAAGCTTGTAATTCAATCCCCAGAGTCTTTTCTCCCGGTTTTTGCCATGCGCCCAGCAGTCTGGAAACAGCGTGGGGAAATCTGGAGAGTGTGCCTGGGGGTTGTGGGGTGACAGGAAAGGATTTGCATTGGCTCGTGAGCATCAAGAGGAGCGATTTTGATCAGGAGTCTCCGTCTCTTGGCGGTATCTGGCGGAGATTCCGCCGCTAGCCCCTGTTTGGTGAGCACAGCTAGATCATGATTGGTGTGTGAATGCGTTTGGAGACGGTGGCGGAGGAACTCCGACGATAGCCTCCTCGTTTATGATTTAAATGCGGAAGCTCCGCCGGAAATTGATCACGCTGGCGGAAGAACGGACTCCCTTTTCATATGATGACATCAATCAACTAACTCGCCACAGCCGATCCCTGCCGTGTGTGCGTAGCGACACTCATTGCATGCGGCCACTCCGCCTGTTGAGAGAGCATACTCCACAAATATAGTGAATAATAAGCACCCATCCGTCCCAACAATCAGTTGCACTGCAGATTTCTTGTCTCCTTTCATCCTCTTCCTTGAATCTTTTCGCCATGGGCTCCATCATCTGGGATGACGACAATCAATATGTCGGCAAAGAACCGTGGTGGAAAGCTGCGTCCTTCTACCAGGTCTACCCAGCCAGTTTCAAAGATTCCGATGGCGATGGCTGGGGCGATTTACCCGGCCTCATTTCCAAGCTTGATTATTTGAGCGATTTGGGGATTGACGTGGTCTGGGTCTCGCCCATCTTTGAGAGTCCCCAGAAAGACATGGGCTATGATGTGTCAGACTACCAGAAGATATACGAGCCATACGGTACCGTCGAAGATGTCGACGTTCTCGTCGAGGAATGCCACAGCCGTGGTCTAAAGATCATCCTCGACCTTGTCGTCAACCATACCTCGACTGAGCACGAGTGGTTCAAGGCCTCCAGATCATCCAAGAGCAACCCCAAGCGAGACTGGTACATCTGGAAGCCAGCTCGCTACGACAAGAACGGCATTCGGCACCCACCGACAAACTGGCGTGGGTACTTTGCAGGTTCTACATGGACTTGGGATGAGCATACCCAAGAGTACTACCTTCACCTCTACGCGCCGGATCAGCCAGATCTGAATTGGGACAACGACGAGTGCCGGGAGGCCATCTATGAGAATACTATGCGCTTCTGGCTCGACCGTGGTGTGGATGGCTTCCGCATTGACACGGTCAACAAGTACTCAAAGCGACGCGACTTCGTTGACGCCCCTATCACCGACCCAGATTCTCCCCATCAGCCCGCCCCAGAGATGTGGTGCAACGGACCTCGCATTCATGAGTTCATCCATGAGATGTACGAGAAAGTCCTCGGCCCTTACAACGCCGTCTCAGTCGGCGAGCTCTCCCTCACTCCACACCCTTCCCAAGTCATCCCCTACGTGTCCCGAGCTGCCAGGGAGCTCGACATGGTCTTTGAGTTCTCCATGATCCGCCTCGGCAATGGCAATGGCTTCGGCAGCAAGTACATCTATGATCCTTTCCCGCTATCCAAGCTCAAGGAGTTTGTGCACAGGTGGCAGAGCTTCATCGAGGGCACTGATGCGTGGACGACGGCCTTCTGCGAGAACCATGACAATGGACGTGCAGTGGATCGTTTTGGGGATGTTTCATCAGCAGAGTGGTGGTTGAAATCTGCAAAGACAATCGCTCTTTGGCAGACGACGCTCACTGGTACACTTTTCCTGTACCAGGGCCAGGAGATTGGCATGACCAATATGCCTCGGTCTTGGGGTATTGAAGAATACAAGGATATCGAAAGCACCAACTTTTACGCTGAGGCCGTCGAGTCTGGGGATGAGGAGAAGGTCCGGGCCACCATGCATGGCTTGCAGATCATGGCTCGTGACCATGCCAGAATTCCATTCCAGTGGGATAGTTCTCCGAATGCTGGCTTTACGGATGCTCAAATACGACCCTGGATGCGTGTCCATGAGAATTATTGTGATATCAACGCAGCCGCACAGGTCAAGGATCCTGACTCAATTCTGAGTTTTTACAAGCATACTCTGCAACTACGCAAGGAGTACCAGGATTTGTTTGTATTTGGCTCATTCAAACTGCTGGATCCCACCGACGAGCACACGTTCACTTACATCAAGGAGAGTGCAGTGCCTATAAATGCACAGGAGTCAACAAAGAGGAGAGCTCTTGTTGTTTTGAATATGTCACAGGAAACCAGGCTTGGCCCCGATATTTATACTGCCCTTGGCTGCTCAGACAACCAAGTCCGGTTATTAGCTCGCACAACAACCAAAGGGACTGCAGAGATAAAGAGTGGACGTCCAGCACTTGAGGGATGGGAGAGTAGGGTCTATGTTAACTTTTAATTGATTAGATTGGGCTTTTGATGATGGCCAGGGCTAGTGTCCATAAACTCACTCCATAGTTGTTTCCAGACTTTTGCAAGATCTATTAGTTTACACGCTGGTATATCGGGACGCCTTATTTGGAACTGCATCTCTTACCTCCTAGGTATATCTTGAAGCTTGTGCCAGCAGTTCAAGTCCTGTCACCATTCTCCGACCAAGGTCCTCAGGCGGTGGCGCAAAGGGTCCGTTGTCTTGAGTGGTTTCGCATAACTTCTCGTGCAGCAGGATCCTTCAGAGTCTGATCTCCAAGGCATTGACCTCGGTGGTTGGTGGTTTGGCTTTCAGCTGAGCAACCATTATCACTTGTATAGTCCGAAGCCACAGTTATTTGACGCGATGTAAGGCAAACAAGGTGGTATTAGATGCATTCACGACACCCTATTAGAGTTGTAGATATCTTTGCCTTGCTATCAGCATGGCTACCCAACTATAACTCTGTATTGGCCTGATCCTCTTACTCAAGTATTCTAGTTGGGGACGGGGGGCCCGTTCCTGGTTTTGGGCTCCCTCACCGTGCCGCCGCCGCCGCCGCCCCCAGCAGTACATTGCCGGATGAATCTAGCACTGAAGCCCTGTTTGCACCGCCAACCTTAACCGGGTACGGTTGGTCTCTGTGTTGAAACGAGCATGTCGAGTTGATCAAAAGTAGAAACGCCATAGTGCTAACCACTGGAGACTTCCTTGTCACCAATACGTCGGAATACCTATCGATCCTTTACGCAATGGACCTCAACAAGAAGGCTGCATAAATACTAACTAGTCAAGAGGATTTCCAAGCTTAGGCTGGCCTGGGTCATCCGTAACCTCCTCAACTTTCTTCTACTGCCAAGCGAACCGGAGGGTCGGTAGCACGCCGGCCCTCGGATTGTTTGTCGGATTGTTTTCGGCTGGTGGGGCGGCATGTAGACTTGAGCGTCGGGTAAAATGCTATAGGTATGAACGGGATAGGATAGGATAATCACTACCCGTAATCAGCGATGGGATAGTCTAAGTCATGCTCGTGATCAGCGACGCAAACCTGTGCTATTGGCGGGGTACTCATTATCCGGTAGTCACTTGGCCAAACACCGTCGTATTGCGTCCGCCACTTACTAGCATTCTTGATCCAATGATTCGCGAACTATCCGATTAGTATATCGGGAAATGGACAAACTGGAGGACTTAGAGTTGATCTATAGGTGTTGGTTAACAAGTTTGAATAACAACTATAAAGTACCTTCTCAACTCCGAACCATCCGTATCAACTCAACCAAACCAACACCAGTCACATCAGCACCTATGACCTTCTCCACTCCACTGCCATACTGACCATCCTCATCAAACATGTCTAGAAACAGGAGTACCGTCAAAGTCGCCGCCATTCAGGCCGAGCCTGCCTGGAACGACTTGCAAGGCGACGTTGCCAAGGTCATGAGCCTCATCCAAGAGGCTTCTAGCAACGGCACCAATGTCACCGGGTTCCCGGAGGTCTTTGTCCCCGGCTACCCATGGTAAGTGCAGAACACTGTGATCATGTCGAGGCAGGATTATCTTACTTGCATCTGGGCCAACTATCCCACGGATAATGCGCCATATATGAATGAGTACTTCCAGAACTCTTTGGAGAGGGACTCCGCCGAGATAGACCATATTCGGGATGCTGTTCATGAGGCTGGAGTGTTTGTTGTGCTGGGATATAGTGAGAGATACAAGGGAACTCTGTATATTGCTCACGTATGTCAAAGGCAACGTCGTCTCTATCTTGTGGCTCAGTTAACTCATCAAGGGCCAGGCTTTAACTATAATAAAGAACACATTATCAACGCATCATAGCATCATATCCCGATGCTAATATAGTAGCCTTTTTTTAACCTTCTGCTGCCCGCAGTAGAAGAGTCATACCTAGCCGCATCATCATAAAAGGTTAAAACTCTCATGGGGTATTTAACTGCTCTAACCTCGGTACGAGACAATAGGAGTACGGGGAGGAACATGTCAGTTAGAGCTTGAATGCAACATCTCGGCGAATTGCCAAACTTTGGCTGGTACACATCAACTTTGAACATAATGGAAACGTCGTCTCGTTCCTTCTAGGGTCCTAATATTGTCCTTCATCGATGAGACTGGTACCATCGTTCACCATCGCCGCAAGATCAAGCCCACCCGCGTGGAGCGAGCCTTCTATGGCGACGGACAGGGCGAGCCGCTCAACGGTCGTGCCCTCCAAGTTCGGCAGAATTGAAGGACTTAACTGCTGGGAGCACAGCCAGCCGCTTCTGCGATACTACGAGTACTCGCAGGATGTGGATCTTCATATCTCCAGCTAGCCTTCCATCTTCCCGCAACACAATCCCGGGTGGCCCTACCACATTGTCCCAGAGACATACAAGAACTTTTCCAATATCCTGTCTCAAGAGGTTGTATTCTTTGTTGTTCTGGCGAGTCAGATTCTCACCGAGAAGAGCAAGGAGGCGGCCAACGTTCAAGGTTACGCTTACACGGAAAAGAGCGGAGGTGGCTTCAGTACCATCTTTTCGCCATTCGGACAGGAACTTGTCGAGCCACTGAGGCCTGACGAGGAAGGTACCCTGTATGCTCAGGTTGATATCAAGGAGAAGCAGAAGGCTAAACAGAACCTTGATACTGTTGGACACTACTCTCGCCCGGATCAACTGAGCCTTCGAGCCAACACGCACGCCTCGACGCCAGTCTTTTTGGCCAATGATCTCTGAGGGTTCGGCGGAACGATAAGTAAACAGCAAGGAAGCAGGAATTGTGTGTAAAGGGCAGTCAAGGGGTCCCTACTCTTCTATTCTTAATTGTCCTGTACCTCTGTTCATTTCTCATGGGTGTATCTATCTCCGGTCTATTACCACATATCCATACTATGGCGACCTGTCTTTACCGTTTTGATCGGTGGTCGGTGCGCGTTACTAATGCCTGTAAACGCGTGCTCTGTCCTTCTTACATTATCGACCCTGTCTGCAATACATTTGATTCAAGACGTGTTTCTAATAGTCTTTGCAAGTTGATACTATCGAATCTCTAGTGAAATTTATCCTCCTTTCATTATAGGATTTCACGATCTCCCTTGCAATAATAATTCTTAGCGTACCATTATTTGCAAGCAGCGTGATATTATCCCACAAAAACTAACATTGCCCGGCATCTCTGATAGCACTATAATTCAATGCGTGAATTCAGGACCGCTAATATCAAGTTGTTTAAGCCAAGTTCCGACCATCTACTTCTCACACGAGACCCTGATGAGATATCCAGAAGGGTGCGACCATTATCAATTGAGCGTCTGACATAGTTCCTCGGTGTTTTCCACGATGGAATCTGCTACCTACTCTGTCCTGTCGATCAAGACCGGCATCTCTTTAGAAGTCGCACAGCAATAGAGAATCATCCTAAAAAGGTTCATAAGCATCCATTGCGCCAACCGGGGCGTTGATGAAGGCCATGTCTCTGCAATAGCTAGTAAAACACACAAGCAGCCTCCGGCTTGCTATTTATGGCATGTGGTAACTTCGCCAACGGTTTGCTCAGGTTATAAGGTGGAAACTAAGAAATCTTCCCTCCCGACTTTAAAGAGACAAAGTCTCGGAGTTCGGAAGAAATTTTACTTCATGGACTTTTGTGATTATAAAGGTAAGTATAGTCGATACTCCCCAAAACGATCACATGAGGAGATAATACGGAGAGCAAATATGAATGACGACAGCGATACTGGGTTAGATATTGCTGTATTGAGGTAACCTTAGTCTCTTGAGGGTTGGGTGGAGGGGGGAGTTAGCACACTCTAACTTTCATCGTCTTTATATCGGTCATCCATGCTCCTGGCCCAATGGCACAACTGCCCCATTCTCTCTTAGTTCCCCTGCTTCCTAAGTCCTCTGGGTACAAACTAATTGAAGCTACACCCAGTATCAGAACCCCCTCCTTCCCACCAACGACTTTATCCAATTACTGTCTGGAACAGCTGAGCCGAGTAGTGCAATATGCATAGTGCATATAGAGGTTGTCACGGCTATGATATAGGCCGGGCAGGGAAGCATAGTAGAACTATACTAACTAAGCTAAGGACCGCTAGGACTGAACCATATTTTAATTAGTCCTAGGACTAAATCCTAAAAAGAAAAAAAACCTTACCTTGGACTATATAAATAATATCTTAGTCCTAAGATATATTTTAAAAATATCAATATATTAGTTTATACTTTCTTATATAATTACCACCTTAGCTATTAATATAAATTAGTTATACTTAATACCCTTAAGTATATTACTATATATAATAAATACCTATTTAAAAATATAATAGCAATGAGTTTAATAACCTTAGTCTAATTAAGATATATTAAAATACATCTTACCAAGCTTATAAATACCCTTATCCTAAGAGGTAATAACATTCCCAAAGTAAACATATTAATTAACCTAAATCCTAACGAGTTTAATACTGATATCTATATTTTAGTCCCCTGAAAATTGAGACACTATAGCGATAATTCAGTTGACGACCTGTCATTCCCACCTGCGTTCAAAGATTTAGCAAGTCCAGCTTAACACTAATCGCATCTCATCACACACCTAACACAGGCAAGAGTATACCCATTGCCCAGAGGAAAACGCTCGCAGATTTTGCAAGCAGCGAAGAGGGAAAGAAGTCAACAGAAAAATAACTAGCAATACCAAACTACCAAGAAAAAGTGTCATCATGTATTTTAATAGAAATACCGCATATGCGCATCCCGAAAGTTGCCTTGTTCATTTTCCTCCCATGTTTTGGAAACTTGAGCGGCTGCTGCTTTAACCTGAGACTTCCTGAGCTGTTCCTGAGCCATGATGAGTTGGCGCTTATGTGACTGCCTGGCCGTGTCGAAAAAACCTGGAGATATTGCATTAAAAGGGTTTCCTATCAAGTATTGGTTAGCGTGTGTATGAACCTTTCGGCCGATAAAATTCGGGCGTGGGGCCGAAACCACTGCCACTGTGGAGTAGTTGGGCCGACCAATGGGTGTCGTGTGATGGCTTGAAGCTAGACGTCACCCCTACCTCACCCTCGATACACGCTGACCGTGAAGCCCGTTATCTCCGTGGCCTCCGAAGCAGCCGGATGCGGATGACTTAGGGATAAAAGGTGTACGATGTGAATATGATTCACCCACTTTGAGGCTTCATTTCACTCACTCAATCCTTACTTGACTTGACCCATCACTCACAAGAATCAATTCATACTGAGCAAGATGTCCGAAATCTGGAGCCCGGCTCCGGAGCCCAACACGGAACTGGGAAGGTATCGGATCCTCTCCTCAACAGCTGGGATCCGTGTCTCGCCACTCCAACTCGGCGCCATGTCTATCGGCAGTGCCTGGCGCACCTTCATGGGATCAATGGACAAGGAACAGTCTTTCAAACTGCTCGACTACTTCTTCGACGCTGGCGGCAATTTTATCGATACCGCCAATAACTATCAAAACGAGGAATCCGAGGAATGGATCGGGGAGTGGATGGCGAAGCGAAAGAACCGCGATCAGATGGTTATTGCCACCAAGTTTACCACAGACTATAAGTCGTATGCACTTGGAAAAGGTCGAGCTCCGAATCACTGCGGTAACTCCCGAAGGAGTATGCATATGAGTGTGCGAGACTCTCTCCGAAAATTGCAAACTGACTGGATTGATATTTTATATGTCCACTGGTGGGACTTCACCTCCTCGGTGAAGGAAATCATGGATAGTCTGCACATTCTTGTCGAACGAGGCAAAGTCCTTTACCTAGGGTTGTCTGATACCCCTGCCTGGATTGTCAGTGCCGCCAACGAATACGCCATGGCCTTCGGAAAGACCCCTTTTAGCATCTACCAAGGGCGATGGAATGTAATGCGGAGGGATTTCGAGAGGGAGATTATCCCCATGGCTCGTCATTACGGAATGGCCCTTGCACCATGGGATGTTCTAGGCGGCGGGAAGTTTCAGGGGAAGAAAGCCTTAGAGGAGCGAGCGAAGAAAGGCGAGGGTCTTCGGTCCATGTTCGGCGCTGAACAGAATGAGGAAGAAAAGAAGGTCAGCGAGGCACTAGAAAAGGTCGCCGCCGAGCACGGCGTGGAGTCGCTCACCGCCATCGCGCTCGCGTATGTGCGGGCGAAGGCGAACAACGTGTTCCCCATGGTTGGCGGCCGCAAAGTGGAACATCTAAAGGACAATATTGAGGCTCTTAGCATCAAATTGACCGAGGAGCAAGTGGAGTTTCTGGAAAGTGTGAAGACGCTTGACATAGGGTTCCCGAATGACTTTATTGGACCTGATCCCCATGTTACGGGGCAGTTTACTGGACTTGCGGCGGCGAATGCTCCTATTGAAGTTGAGAGGCTGCCGAAGCCGGCGGGCTTGGCGTAAGAGGTATAGTTAATTGAATTAGATATTGTCTTGATGCTTTTAACACACTTGTGATGTGTTCGCCGGAAGCCAAGGCCCCCTGTAAGGCACCGAACCATGTATGCAAAACGAACGCACGGCCGGGTAAGGGAGTATTTTAGGTGGGGGAGGCCCGTGCAGGACCTGAAGACCAGCGGCTGGGAACGGGGTTTCGGTGGGGGCTTATGTGACGATCGTATGTTTCCCAAGGGATAAACCGGTCATGCTAGGTTTATATTAGCAGAGAGTACTAAGTATAATCTAAGTAATAAAAAGGGAGTTATATCTAGTAATATACTTAAGGGGATAAGGTATACCTAAGTTATATTAATAACTAAGTAGCTATTATATAAAAATATATAAAGAAATATATTTTATATATTTATAATATTTCTTAGAAGGACTAAGAGTATTATCACGGCCCAAGAGACCTCCAGGCCATATGACAGGAAAGATCCACCTTATCCTACCAATCACAATGGATTAAGACGGATCACGCCCTGCAGGCTATGATCCCCTCTGATCTATTAGTAGGATCATAATGGCTTAGGTCCTGCGAGTCATGATCTATTATGATCTATCTATAGCGCATAAGTATATAAAATATACTTATTTATACTTTCTTATATAATAGCTACCTTAGCTATTAATATAACTTAGTTATACTTAATACCTTTAAGTATATTACTAGATATAACTTATACCCTATTTAAGATAATACTAATAATCCTTTATTAATATAAACCTAATATAATTAGTTTATCCCTTAGGAATATATATAATCATTATATATTAATAGCTCTTATTTAGTAGATTACTTATATTACCTTAAATAATATTAAATATAATAACTACCTAGGTAACCCCCGTAAATAATTACTAGTAAGTTCTACCTATTAATTAACCTATTATGCCTATCTAGGCTACCCTAACTAATAAAGATATAAGCGAAGTAGATAGCTCTAATAATAATAAAGATATTAAATAACTCTATGCTTAGATTATTACTATAAGTACTAAAATAGATAGTATATATAAACTTATTAAGAGGATAAATAAAACCTAGCGCGCTTAGAACGCGGAATACTTAGATAATATCTAGATTATTAGTAATATAATAGCTACTATTATAAATAAAAGGGATATAAGGGAAATTCTAAAGCTAAACCCCCTAGAACCTTTTAATAGGACTACCTATAAGTTACTTATATTCCTTATATAACTAAGGGCATTTATATTATATTACTTAATATAATTTACCTTAGCCTTTAGTAAGGTCTAATACGCTATAGAAAGGCTTAAGGGCTATACTGCCGCATAGTTTAAACCTATTATAAGGGAATACCTTATAATCCTAGCTAGCTAATACTTACCTTATACCTATTATTTCTACTTAGACTATAAAACCTTTAAGGTAGCGCTTTAATAAGCCTTTAGAATTATTAATAAGAAGGTATAAGCCGAGAAGGAGATTAAGGTATTTTAATAGACCTAATTTGCCTTAGAGTATAAGATAAAATACTTTTAATTTACCTTAAAGCTTAATTAGAATTAAGAACCCTTAATATCCTTATTCTTTAATAGACTTAAAAAAGAAATATAAGTAAAACTCTATAAAGAGGAATAACTTAATAACCTTATTAATTATATTAGTAAAATAATTAAGATTAATAATTAGTAGTTCTTATAAAAGAAACTATAAAACCCTAGGTTTAATAGTAATAAAACTAATAACCCTTACTTTAATATTAATTAAGATAAAAAGAGATAGAATAATACCTTATATAATATAAACCTAGGACTTATAAAACTTAGAGCTACTTAATAAGGGCCTAAGGATATTAAATACTATTATTACTATAAGAAGGGCTATAGAGCTAATAAATATTATAAGAAATAATAAGATATTAAGAAAGGATATTACTAACTAAAGCTATAATAAAACCTCCTAAAAGGTAAGAAGTACTTAAATATAACTAACTAGGATAGCGACTCTTAGATAGCTATAATTATGTGTTAAAAGTCTATATCTACCTAACACGACCGCGTTTTCTCTATAACGCAGTCGCGACTACCCTAACCACTTTAACCCTTTATAACTTTTTACTATAATATTAGAAAATTATTCTTTTAGTAATATTATATCTAGAAATTATTAGAAAAACTAAAAATTCTCCCTTAAAGCTAAAGCTATTATATTAGTGATACTAGAAGCTAGGTTAAGCTAGCGCGTTATCGCGTATTAGTTTAAAACTAGTCATAGCGCTATTACTAAAGTTCTTAAATACTTCTATAAGACTAGCACTATTAAGAATAAGCTAAGATTAAAATATTTATTAATCCTTAATAAGGCGTAGAAGCGCTATATTTTATATATAATTTACTAAGACTATTTTATTTCTTAGGATGCCCTTATCTCTAAGTTTAATAGTAAAATAAGCTAATTAATAATCTAATATATTATAAAATATTATTATAAGCATAAATAAAAAGTAATAAAGAGGCTAAAGCTTAATGCTAATAAAGTAAGAAAATAGCTTTAATTTATATATTTTTAATTACTATAAATTAATAAACTCGAGGAGGTATATTTATTTAAAGTTAGTAATAATATTAAGCTAGTTACCTTTTAGATAATTAATTCTAATAAATCTTCTATTAATAATAAATTAAATAACTCTAATATCTATCTCTTCTAGGGAGCTTATAAGAAATATAATTAAGAGCTTATTAATAAGAGAAACTATATTAAACTATTAATTTTAATAATATTTTAAGGAGGAATTTAGAAGATAAGAAAGATATTAATTATCCTTATAAAGCATAACTTTTTAGCTCCTAGGAATAAATATTCCTCTTAGAATTATAAAATTATACTTTAAGATAATTTTCTTCCTATATATAATAGCACTAGAAGGTTTTAATAAGATAATACTAATATTTATTAATTAAGAGAGATTACTATATAGTTTAAATGCAATAATATTATCTTTTTAAATTAGCAGCCTTGCTTACCTAATATACGCCTAATTAAGAACCTTTAAAATATTCTAAAGAGGTAATTACATAGAATATTCTCTTATCTAAGGGATCTAAAGGATAACTATGCTAATAGGGTTAAATTCTAATAGTGCGTTAAGATTATATAGAACTTTATCCCCTAGAGTATAATTTAAGAGCTTTTAGAGTTAATTAAGCAATGACTATAGGCTATGATTTAAGTATAGGGTTGGTATATTAAATATTAAAGAGGAGAATTAGGGCATTATTTTAATATATTATTTATTTAAATTAGATTTTATTTTAGCTAGGAATGTATAAGTAAAGTTATGTAGTTGAAATGTATGTGTTGCGCGTTAGGTGGGGTAGATATAGACTTTTAATAGGTTACTATATCTATACTACTAAGATACTTAGGATAGCGCGATAAGGATATAATAAAATAGGACTTTAACCTAGAGAAGTTACTATATTATACTAAGTTACTTACCTAATAGAAGAATAAGCTATTAATAATTATATAATTAATAATATTATAAAGGAATAACTCTATAAACTAATTAAACCCTTAAAGGTCTATTAGTTATACTTTATTAACCTAGATATATAAAACCCCTTATTAGAGCTAAATAGAAATAAGGAAAACCCTACTAATAGATAATAAATTATTATTATTACTTAGCTAAATTAGTACTATAACCCTATTAATTATAGCTAATATGCTAAAAGAGCTTAGGTATAATAAGAAATAGATATAAATAAATTATAAAAGTAATAAAAGGACCCTTATATAATACTTTAGGAAAATAACTATAAAATCCTTATCAAGGAGGGAATAAACCTATACTATTAAGATAACCTAGATATATAATATATCTACCTAGTAAAGAAATAATTAAATATAAATAAAGTAAAAGATATTTATATTTATATATATTATAAAAAACTCGTGATAAACCTTTAATAATTAAAATTATAATATAACCCTTAAGATAATACCTAAATTATATTAATTTACCCCTAATATAAAGAAATCTCTTAGGTATTATATAAGGATTACTATTATAGTATATATATTATAAATAAATAATAAAATAATTATTTTTTAATTTAGTTATTATAGCTAAGTACTTAACCTTACTTAGCCTATAAGACCTATTAGTATAAGATAAAATAATACTTTAAAGGAATTAGTATTACTATATTATGCTTTTACCCCTTAAAGGAAGGAGCTATTACCCTAGAATAATAGATTATTATTACTATATAGTAAACTATAACTAAGTAAGAAAGAGCACTAAATAGAAGTTATTTTAATATAAAAGTAACCCTTTACTATAAAGAAATATACCTATAATATAAATAATAGGTATTAGCTATATATAACTAGCTAGAATATATAATAAAGAAAAGATTTAATTTCTTAACTTACTAAGGAAATACTATTAATAAGAAATAATATAAAAGTATTTAATTATACCTTAGAAAAAATTATAGACCTATAGATAAGGTCCTATAGGAATATACTAATTATATCTAATATAGAGACCTCGATAAGATCTACCTAGAAGCCTAATAGCTAGACTATACCTATAATAGTAATAAGGCTATAAAATAAAGTTATTAGAAATAAATTAATAGCTAAATAAATAACTATAACTATAAAGCCTATATAAAGAGTAAATATAAGTTTAATTATTTTAGCTATATAATATTAAAAAACTAGGTACTTTATTTAATATAGGGTAATAAATAGATAGATATAGGAAGAAATTACCTTAGAAGGCCTTCTACTTTATAAATAGAGTATATAGGCAAAGATACCTAGAATTAAAAGTATAAGTCAAGGGAGAATAATTAAATGCTTTAGTAAATAATAGAGCTAAGTAGAATTACTTTAACTTAATAATAGTAAATAAGCTTAAGCTATTATAAAGGTATAAATAAATACCTTATTTAATTATTAACCTAAAAGGAAGCCTTTTTAATTATAATAATAAAGTTATTAATTATAAGATTAATTACCTTAAGGTTTTTATTATAAGAAAAAACTAAGGGATATTACTTAATATTATACCTAATAAGTATTATAACTTTATTCTTAAGTACTTATAGTTATAATAATATAACTTATATTTTAATTAGAGAATTAGCTAGGTATTTTCTTTTAATAATATAATACCTTTTATAATAAATAATAACTTAGAATATAATATAAGATCTTAAACTTTTACTAAAAATATTAAAGAAGTTAAATAGAGATAAATATAAGATATTTCTTTACTTAAAGGGATATAATATAAATACTATAATAAATAAAAATAATAGAATTAATAAATAATTATATATATTATAAAATAATTCTATAAGTTAAAAGAAAACCTTAAGTAAATTAAAAAGTTATTAAAAGAAAAATAGCTTAAGAATATTTTATTATAATATTATATTTATAAGAAATTCTTTATAAAAAAACTTAAAATAGGTTTATTAAAATATATATATTATAACCTAGAGATTAAGTTTATTAATAAGAAATAACCTAGCTTTAATAAATTTTATTTACTTAATAAAATATAATTATTAATATTTAAGAAATAT
Source organism: Fusarium sp. M6JPR69 (assembly GCA_037576055.1). Taxonomy (NCBI): domain Eukaryota; kingdom Fungi; phylum Ascomycota; class Sordariomycetes; order Hypocreales; family Nectriaceae; genus Fusarium; species Fusarium sp. M6JPR69. Next base: position 59,601 of record JBBEOF010000021.1, read on the forward strand.
ATTAAAGATATATTATAGAAAGGATATATTAAGGAAAGTAAGTTATTTATTAAATACCTTATTATATTTATTTTAAAAAAGAATAAAAAGCTTTAACTTTATATTAATTTTAAAATACTTAATATTATTATAATTAAAGATTAAATATTATTACCCCTTATTAATAAGTTAAAGGATTAACTTTTTAAAATAAAGTATTTTATAGCTCTTAACCTTAAAAGAGCCTATAACCTTATCTAAGTTAAGGAAAGATATAAGTAAAAAACTACTTTTTATATTAAGTATAGACTATTTAAATACCTTATTATGCCTTTTAGACTTATAAATATATTTATTATATTTTAATAAATAATTAATAATATATTATAAGAATATCTAGATATATTTACTATATATTACCTAAATAATATCTTTATTTTTTCTAAAATAAAGAAAAAATATATATAGAATATATCTATAAGGTATTATAAATATTATAAGATATTAAATTATTAATAAAACCTAAGAAAAATAAATTTTATGCCTTAAAAGTAAAATTCCTTAGATATATTATCTCTTATAATAAGATATATATAGACCTTAAGAAGGTCTTAGTAATTAAAAATTAAAAAGAACTAATAAGTATTAAGGAAGTATAAGCCTTCCTTAGTTTTATTAATTATTATTATAAATTCCTTAATTAATTTAGAAAGATTATTATATTACTAATTAACCTTATAAAAAAAAATAGATTATTTATATTTAAGGATAAAGTAAGGGAAGCCTTTAAAGTAATTAAAGAACTTATCTTAAGTAAACTAATACTTAAGATATTTAACTTATTTTAATAAATTAAACTTAAAATAAATACCTTAGACTTTATATTAGGCGCCTAGATTAAATAATAAAATAATAAAAGACTTTTATATCTTATTATATTTTTCTTATAAGTTTTATAAAGTAGAACTTAATTACCTTATTTATAATAAAGAATTCCTTATAATAATTAATGCCTTTAAGGAGTTTTAATATTACCTCTTTAGAAATAAATACTAGATTAAGGTATATATAGATTATAAAAATATTACTTATTTTATAAAAACTTAAGAACTTAGTAAATAATAATTATAATATATTAAATACCTTTTAGAATTTAATTATATTATTATCTATATTAAGGGAATAAAGAATAGTAGAGCTAATACTATTAGCTAATAATTTAACCTAGATACTAGTAAGATTAAGGCGAAAAAATAATTATTATATTATATACTAAAAGGATATTATTACGCGGCTTTATTTAAAGTCTATATAATAATAGGTTTATATGCCTTAACCCTCTCGGCGGGGTAATATAAAGAAATCCTTTATATTTCGCTATAGCTTTAATTATCTTAGTTTTAGTAAGCTTTAATATAATATAACTATTTTGCCTACTTAGCTTTATATAACCTAAGAAGTTATAGCTATAATAGTTTTAAAGCTTTTATTATAAGTTACCTAAGAAAATAGTCTTTTTAAAGATAGCCTATAAGGGTATTAAAAATTCTTTCTTATAAAGATTAATAAGAATTAATAATATTATCTATTTTTAACTTTAACTTAGTAATAAATCTAGCGAAATAGTTATAATTAAGAGGTAATAAGCCTAGGTTAAAGAATATATTAAGTAATTAAAGGAATTAAAATTACTATAAAATAAGAAATAAGCCTTATTAAAGTTATTATTATTATTATTAAATAAGAACTTATTAAAATACCCCTAAGAATACTTAGATCTTTTATTTTTAAGAAAAAAAGAGATAAAAATTCAAAATATTATTAAATTAACTCTCCTTATAATTATTTATAAGTATAATAACTAGCTATATAACCTATATTAAGCGTTTAATAAGGCTTATTATTAATATTAGAAGGGATATAAGAAGATCTTATTTACCCTTAATTATATAAATTATAAAAAAAGGGTAAGATGAAATTAATACCTTAAGAAATATAATAAGATATAATAATATAAACTTAAGGAGGATTAAAAGGTATTTAAAGAATAAATCTTATAATTAATTAAAGATATAAAAAATAAGGATATATTCTTAATATTATAATTAAAATAAGTTAAGTAAAGAAAAGGCTAAATCTTATAAGACTTTTATATTTATTTTAATTTTATTAAGAAATATTTCTTAAGATATACTAAAAGGTAAAAGGTATTTTTTTATTTTATTAAATTATAAAATAAGCTATATAATTACATTAGCCTAAATATATCAAGTTTACCTTAGTCTTATAATAGAATAATTACTTTTATTATATATTATTAAGATATAATAATATAATAAAATAAATATAAAAGTAATAATAATAATAAGTAATAATAAAAAAAGATAAAATAAAAATCTAATAAAACCTTATTAATACCTTATTAAATAAATAAAAATATAATATTATAAAAAAGAGATAACTTAAAGGATAAAGCTAAGAATATATTTAGGTATTACTTATATAAGAGTATTAATTATTTACTATAAGTTTACTTAAAATTATTAAAAATTAAAAAAATAATATTAATTAAAAATAATAATTAATTAGTAGCATAGCCTAGGTATTAATATAAAAAGAGAAAATTAGGGCTAAACTAGGTCTTAAAATAATATTAGTATTATATAACATATATAATAAGCAAGTGCACTAGATAAGTAAGTATACTAAAAATCCCTTAACTTATACTACTTCTATTTAATTAATTAATTCTTAATAACTAAATATACCTTAATTAAATAAAGAAGCTAGATTACTTCTTATACTTTAAGCCCTTTAAAATAACCTAAAATTAAAGCTGCGACTTACTATAAGACTCTATTAGGTTAATTATTATGCCTTATATCATCGGCATAATAGCACTTAGTCTTAGCGCAATATTACTCCTAAATTACGCAAATTATTAGATCTAGAGGAATAGATTATAATTTAGTTTATTCTTAACCTAGATTTATAAGGGTTTCCCCTATAACTATATAGTATAAAAGAAATAGCTAATTAGTTACTCGCTAACTACGACGCGCTACCTATTAATAAGCGCTAGGCTTTTAACTTTATTAAGCGATATAATAAGCTTAAGATATATTTTTTTTATAGATATAACTACTAGAGGGCTAAATATAAAGATCTAACTAAGATTTAAAAGTAATTTAAGCTTATAGAGAATATAATCATAAAATATAATATTAACCTTACTAATATCTATAACTTTAATAAGGTTAGCTTTCTAATAGGTATTATTATAAGTAGAATAGTTATTATGGGCTCTAAAAGATATAAAAAACTAAAATTAATATAGCCTAGAAATAAGAAATGAATTACTATTATCTAGGCGATTAATATAAAAGGCTAAGCGATCCCGCTGTTTATTATAGGTATGGGCTAATATTACCTCGCTAACTAATACCGAGATAATAACCTGCCGGATAACTAGGCTATTATAATATCTCCTAATAGCTAGACCGATAATAAGCTAAGGCTTAAGTGGCTAAAGTACTTTAACTAGTGCATAAAGACATAATTAGTTAATCGCTATTATCTTCTAATCCTTAATAGTCACAAAAGTCACCATTCTCTTAAGTTTAAGAAATATTACTAGGCAAATAAGATTATTATACTCTATATATTACCTTATTTATCTTATTTACTTTAGCCCCTTAATATTAAATATTTTAGCCTACTTAAAAAGGCATATAGTCGAGAAATTAAGTATCTAATCTAATACTTAATAACCTATGTTTCTAAGACTAAGTTTTTTCTCGCCTTTTACGCTGCATTCTAGGCTATTATAATAGAGAAAGATATTAAGGTAGCTTTTAGAGGGGCTAAGCTTATTCTACTTAACGCAGAAAGTATGATTTTAAAGCTTAATATATAGCTATAGACCCCGATGCTAATTAAAAAGGAGGCTGGCCTCCCTACTATATAGGTTTTAAAGACGCTAAAGACTATCCTTAAGGCTAAATCTTAGTCTAAATACCTCGATAAATAAATTAGAAGGCATAAAAGTAGCTCTCTAGAGTTAATTCTAGAGGTATTAAAGTCTCTTTCTAAGGGAATAAAGGCAATAATATATAAGAATACCTTATTAAGGGCAGAGAACTATAACCTTTAATAAGTAAATAACCTACTAAGTTAATACTAAAGGGCAAAAAGGACCTAATTATAAAAAGGAGGAATAATAATAGTAAGGGAAGTAAAGGGAGTAATTAATTAGATTAATATAAATAAGTAGGTAAAGGGTAAATCGTCGAGAGGTAATAATTATAAAGGGTTAGTAAGACTAAGGGAAAGGCGCTATAGAGGATATAAAAAGATAGGATATAATATAAGAATATATTAAATAGTTATAGAAATATCTAAAGAAGAATATAATAATTAATTTTAATTAATTAAGTGACTTATTATATTTTTTTAGTGATTCTTATTTTAAAGGTTAAGATTTTTAATATACTTACTTATCTAGTATACTCGCTTATTATATATATTAGCTAAAAACTTATAAAAACTATAATATATTTAGATATAATAATAATAATAGATTATATTAATAAAAAGTATACTTAAAGGTAAGGATTTTAGAAATTTAATAAAATAATAAGCTCTTATTAAATTATAAGAGAAATAAAGCTAAAAACCTATTATAAGTATAATATCTTAATTATAATAACTAATTATTAAGAGTAATATATATATATAATAAATATAATAATTAACTAAGTATAATAAAAATCTTAACCTTTTATATTAATATAATAATAAAAATATAATAAATTAATTAATTAATTAAAATTACTTATTATATTTTTCCTTAGATATCTTAATTATTACCTAAGAAGTCTTTATATTATAACTAGGCTTATTATAAATATTATAATATTAAATACTTAATTATATTAATCTCCCTTAATTATTATTTCTTAATAATTTAGCTACTACTTATATATTAATATTTATTTAATTAATTACTTATTTTTCTTTTTTTATTATTCTAACCCCTTTTTTCTATAGCTAAGTCCTTTTTACTCTTTAGCGCTAATTAAGTATTTTATTTATTTCTTAAAGGTTTTTATTCTTAATAGCTAATAAGGTAACCTAATAAATAATTACCTTTATTTCTTTCTTAAGAGACCTTAGGGCTTTAAGGATTAATTCTAAGGAGCTATTTTAGTGCCTTTTAATTTATTTTTTAAGGTATTTAAACTAAGATCTAGCCTTAAGTATAGTCCTTAGGGTCCTTAAGACCTAAGAGGTTAAGGGCTTAGCTCCCTCCTTAGTAGGTATTAAAGTCTATAGCTATATATTAAGCTTTAAGATTATAGTTTCTAAGTTAAGAAAAATAAAGCTAGCTCTTTTAAAAGCCCCTTTAATATTTCTTTTTATTATAATAGTCTTATATATAATATAAAAGATTAAAAAAAACTTAGTTTTTAAAATATAAGTTATAAAATATTTAATTAAATATTTTATTTCTTAATTATAAGCCTTTTTTAATAGCTTAAAGTATTTAATATTAAGAGATTAAAATAAATAAAAAAAATAAAATAATATATAAAATTAAATAATTTTTTTTTTTATAATATTTCTTAAATTTAATTAATTAATAATTTTTATAATTATTAAGGATTAAAAAATAATAAAAACTAATTAATTAATTAATTATATATTAATTAAAGTATTTTAGTTACTTAAGGCTAATTTTATTATTAATTTAGCTATTTTAAGTTATTATAATTACTTAATTACCTAAAAGGTTATTTTCTTAGTATTAATTAATAAGGTAATATTAGCTTATATTAATAATAAATAGCTAGATTACTTAGCCTTTTATATTAATTACTTAAATAATTATAATCTATTCTTAGTTTCTAAGTTATATTAATTTTAGCTTTAAATACCTTTCTAAGCCTATAATAATTATTTTACTTATAATTATACCTATAAGAAAGCTTATTTTATTAAAGTTATAAATATTATTTAATTAGATATTATATTTTATAATTATATTTATTATAAGCTTAAATTAATTATAAATAATAATTAGATTTTTATATTTAATTTTTTAATAATTATATTTATAAAAAAAATATATCTTAAGTTTTAAGTATTACTTAATAAAATTTAAAGCCTAATATATACTAATTAATAATATATTATAGTTAATAAGTAATTAATTAGTTACTTCTTTAATATTATAAAGCTAAGAGGGGAATCCTTATAAATCTAAGTTAAAAATAAAATAAATAAGAATCTATTCCTTTAAATTAGATAGGCGACGCGATTTATTAAAGGTATTATATTAAGATTAGATACCTTGCTATTAATACTATAGCCTTATCTAATTAATATTATATATCTCTATAGTATATTAAAGGCTTAATTTTTAATTATTCTTAAGGGCCTAAAGTATAAAAAGTAATTTAGCATGATTATTTAATTAAGATATAATAAGTTATTAAGAATTAATTAATTAAATAGAGATAATATAAGTTAAGGGATTTTTATTATACTTAGTTAACTATTATATTTGTTATATATATATATTATATATAATATTTTAAATATATTTATATTAATATTAAAGAAATAATAAAACCCTAAGGAATTAATATCCTATTATTAATATTTATTATTATTAACCTTTTAATTATAATTAATAATAAAAAATAATATTAATAGTTTAAAAAAAAAGTAAAAAATATTAAAATTTTATTAGCTTAAAAGTTTTATAAAAAAATAAAAAACCTTAATTAAATCTTTTTTATTATATTATATAAAAAACCCTATTTATTATTTAATAAAGATTTAATATAACCTCTAGAAGACTTTATTTTTTCCCTTAAGTTATAAAATAAAATAAATATCTTTAGCTATAAAAAAGCTAATAAGCTACCTTAATATAAAAGAATTAATTATATTATTAAACTTATTAAAGGCAAAAAAATTCCTTATAAATTAATATATTTTCTTTTTTATATTAAATTAATAGAGTTATAAGAATATATTATTAATAATATATAAAGGGGGTATATTAAACCCTTTAAGAGTCCTATAAGGGCACTTATTTTTTTTATCCCTAAAAAGAATAAAGGGCTTTATTTTTATATTAACTATAGGGATATTAATATTAATACTATTAAGAATTATTACCCTCTTTCTTTAATTTTAGAGATTATTAATAGAGTATAAGGCATTAAATACCTCTCTAAGATTAATATAAAAAATATATATTATTATATCTATATTAAAAAAGGTAATAAATAAAAAACTATATTTTATATATATTATAGCTATTATAAGTACTTAGTTATACTCTTTAGGCTTATAAATATATTAATTATTTTTTAATATTATATTTATTAAGCCCTTTATAGATTTCTTAATATAATTTATATAATATATTTAAATAATATTTTTATTTATTTAAAAAATAAAAAATCTTATATAAAAGCTATTAAAAAAGTATTAAGTTATATATTAAAAATAGAATTATATACTAAGTTATTAAAGTATTTCTTTTATTAATAAAAAATAAAATTCTTAGGGTTTATCTTATTAGGCAAAGGGGTTTTAATAAACCCTCTATAAATAAAGATAATTACTAATTAGCCTAAGCCTATAATATCTAAAAAAATTTAAGTCTTTCTTAGGTTTTATAATTTTTATAAATACTTTATGTAAGGTATTTAAAAATAATAAAATTACTTATAAGCCTTATAAAAAGAAATATAATTAAAAAAAAGCTAAGGAGATAATACTTAAATAATAAAAAAAAAATATTTTATTAATTTATTATAAAATTTTAAAAAATATTATTTTTATAATATTTTAATTTAATATAATTAATAAAAATAAAAATAAATATATCTAAAATAATAATAATAAGTATTTTTTTTTAACTTAATAATTAAGGTAAATAATACTTAATTACCTTTTAATTAAAAAAGTTTAATTAAGTAGAACTTAATTATAATACCTTAGACTAAGAAATAATAATTATTATTAAATTATTTAAATATTAATAATATTACTTAAAAAAGGCCTTAAATTAAATTAAAGTCCTTAATAATTATTAAACCTTATAAGCTTTTATAAAATACTTAGGCTTAATATATAATAAGTAAAATAATATATTTATTTTATATTATATAATTTTATAATTAAATATTATAAAGGTAAAATAAACCTTATTAATATATTATTAAGATTATTAAGATATATTTTAAAAGAGACTTAGAATATTAAATTACTTAAGGCGCTTAAATATAAAATAGCTAAGATTTAAGCTATTATATAAGCCTAAGTAAAAGTAATAAGGCTAAGTATAGAGCCTACTTTAAGAATAATAAAATCTTAGACCTTAAGAGGAATTAAAGTAAATAAATAATCCTTAAGAGAAAAAGAATTTTTTATTTAATCTCTAAGAATTAATATTAAAATTATATTTAATTTAGATTAATTCTTAGAATAAATAAAAATAAACTTAAGAATTATTAACTTTATATTAATAAAAATAATTTAATTAATATTAATAAAAGAATTATTAATATAAATATAATTATTTAATTTATTTTTAAAATTAATTAAGGTAATATAAAATAAAGATTTTAAGGAAATTATAAAAAAATATTATAAAGCCTAGAAAAAAGGGAGAGAAAACCTTATTATATAAATTATAAGGGAGGATAGGCTTTTATTCTTTAAAGGCTAAGTATATATCCTTAGGAACCCTATATAATAAAAAAGTATTTTTTATTTATATTATAAAGACCCTTTAGTAAGATATTTTAATATTAAGAAAACTATTAAATTCCTAAAATATAAATTTTATTAAAAGGCTATATATATAAATATTAAAGAATATATATAAATATATATAATATATTAAGGGGTAATTATTAAGAGGTATTATTTATATAATAAGTTAAAAAGCCTATTAATTTTATGATAACTTATAATAAAACTCTTTATAGATTTTATTATAGGATTACTTTTTATTATATATAAAAATAAAAAAATTAATATAATTTTAATTATAATAAATAAATATATAAAATATATTATATTTTTTTTATTAATATTATAATAATTATGATAAACCTTATAAAGCTTTTTTATATAAAAATAAAAGTATATTATAGAGCGCTATAAGGAATTATTATAGATTAAAGGCTTATTTTTATAAATAAGTTTTAATTAGAGCTATACTATATATCTTAGATTAAATAAAGGCTTTTAATAATATTTTACCCTTAAACTAATAATTAAATAAAATATATAAACTAGATAATTAAATATTATTTATAATACTTTATAATAAATTACTAAGAGAAATAGCCTAAGCTTTTACTAATAATATAATTTATATATAATATAGCTCTTAATAAAATAATTAATATCTCTTTAAATAATATATTTATAGGCTATAACTTAGAATTTTAATTAGTTTTTAATAATAATTTATTAAGATATTAAATATTAAAAGTTAAAATATAATTAATATATTTATAAAAAGTTAAAAAAAAACTCTAATAATCTTAGTAAAAAATCATTAAAAAGAAAGTAAAATATTATAATTTTTATTATAAATCTATAGATTTTAAATAAAAAAACCTTATAGTATTATTTATTAAAAATCTTAAATTAAAAAAAGAAAAAAAAAGTTATTACTTAGATATATTAAATTATTTAAGATCTTTAAAAAAATTAATAAATAAGCTTATTACTTTATTTTACTAAATAAATATTTCTAACTTTATAATATCTTTTATATTAGCCTCCTTAAACCCTAGGTATAATATTAAGAATAAAATAAGAAAAGCTTATTAATACTTAACCTTAATAAAAAAAAGGAAAATTATAAAATTAAAAGAATTAAATAAAAAAAAAGATTAAAGGCTAAACTTATTACTTAGTTAGGTAGAAAGAGTAGCTAATAAAATATAACTAATAGATTAATATAAATAATATAAAATATATATAAGAAGTTATATATAAATAGTAAGAAAGTATAATAAAAGTAAAATAAAAAAAAAAAGTATAAAATAATTATAATAAAAAGTATATTAAGAAAATTAATAATATAAATAAGTAATAATTACTATAGGTATTTATAAACCTAGCTAAGCTATTAACTTAAAAATAAATTAATTAGTTATATAATTATATTTATATATTAAAATACTAGGGAATTTATATTAAAATAATAGCTTAAAAAGAAAAAGAAACTAAGCTATATATATTCTAGTAATATTACTCTTAGTAAGAGAGAGCTAAATAAAGTATATTATAAACCTTATTATTATTATTATTAAGGTTAATAATAGCCTTAATCTCTTAATAAAAATTAAACTAAGTAATTACTTATATATTATACCTAATATTAGAAAAATAAAGGGCTAAAACCTAAGTATAGCGCTAAGTAAGCTAAATATCTTTATCTTAAGGAAATATTAATAAAATTATAAAGAAGCTATAAAGAAGATATAAATATATTATATTTATTATAGGGGGATAAAATATAATAACTAAATAATCCTAATAATTAATAATAATATCTTTATATATTATAATAATTACTTAAAACTTATAAAGATATTAAGAAATTATATTAAAAATATAATAAATAAATAATTTATTTATATAGCTTTTTTTATTTTAATAATCTTATATATAAAATAATAAGTAATCTTAAGGGTATAAAAGGCTTAGTAAAATTAATTAGTAATAATAATAAAATAATAAAGGGTAATCTTATTAAAGAGGCACTACTTAGTAATAGTATTATCCTTAATATTAGGATTAATAGGTATAATATAAGTAGAATTAATATAAGATAATATATAATAGAGCTCTTAGAAATTACCCTTAAGGATAATAAAAGAGTTTCTTTATAGGTTAATGAAGTAATTATTAAGGTAGTATTAATAAACTATAAGGTTAAGAGAGATATATATATAAGATAAATATTATTATTTTTTTTATACTTAGTATAATAAAAAAAGGTAATAATAATATATTTATAAGTAATTATAATATATTAAAAATAGATTTAAGAGAGATTTAAAGAATTAATAATAATACCCTTAGCCTTAATTATTAAGTAAAAATATTTTATATATTAATAATTAGTTTTTATTAGGGAAAGGTATATAATATAGCTAGTCTTTTTATTACTTAATATCTTATTAAAAAATTAAAAAGGAATTATTAAGATATTAAGAGATAAATACTTTAAGAAGATAAAGGCTATAAAGAAGGAAATATATTATAAAGATATATAAAAAAGAAAAGATTTTTATATATATTATTATTTTAGTAATAAGAAAAAATATTATAGAGGTAATAATAAATTACCCTTTTATTACTAAGGTAAATAAAGAGAAAGTATATTTTATTATTAATAGAAAATAAAGTTATTATTATTAATAGCTATTAGCTATTTAGTATTATTAAAGAAGTTTTAATATAAACCTACTTCTAGGTAAGATATCTAGCTTAGAGGGGGGGGATAATTATTATATAGCTTTATTTAAAGTCTATATAATAATAGGTTTATATGTCCTAACCCTCTCGGCGGGGTAATATAAAGGAATCCTTTATGTTTCGCTATGGCTTTAATTATCTTAGTTCTAGTAAGCTTTAGTATAATATAACTATTTTGCCTACCTAGCCTTATATAACCTAAGAGGTCATAGCCGTAATAGATATTTAGAATAAAAAATTACTATATAAACTTAATAGTTAATACCCCTACTAGAATACCTTGCGCTTATTAGAAAATATAAATAATAAGTTATAGACTTTATTAATTATATATAAGGATATAGGCGAAAGAAGGATAGACTATAGACCTATAAGGAGAAACTCTCTATCCCTAATAAAGTATTTTAGGTTATTTTTAATTATTATTATTATTAAGTTATATACTATAGAAGTCTAAAAGAAATAATATAAGCTATATAATAGTATTATAATAATTATAAATTCTTATACTAGGTATAAAAAAGAATATTTTATTATAAAAAATACTATAAGAAAGCTAGATAAGTATCCTAAAAATAAACCTACCTCTTAGAGAAAAAATATAAGAAACGAATTATTAATTAATTTTATAATAAAAACCATAGAGACCCTAAAAAGCTAGTAAGGCATATTAATAAATACTTTAAAGGAGATTTCCTAAAGGAATATTATAAATAAGCCTAAGACTATACTATTTATTAATATATTTATAAATAATAAAAAAACCTTAGAATTACTTATTTAGTAAAATAAGGTAATCTACTCTTATAATAGATCTAGTAATATAATAAGTAACTCTTAGATAATAAGAAAACTAATAAATAATAGGTTTTAAATAAACTATATTATAAACTTATATATAAAATCTATAACTACTTATTATATAGATACTAGGGAATTAATAAAACCCTAGAATAAGTTAAGATAATATTTATATTTCTTTATATAAAAAAGATTATCTTAAAAATTACTAATTAATATAATCTTTATATAAAAACTAAGGCATAATATTATAAACCCTATAGAAAACTATAACTACTCTTAGTTATATAATAACTACAAGACTTAATTACTATGGATTTTATTATAAAACTACCCTTATTAAAAGAATTAGCTATTAAGAACTTTTATAATAATATTCTTATTATTATAGATAGACTTATAAATTTTCTTATTTTATACCTTATAGAGAATTAATAATAGCTAAAGAATTTACCTATTTTTTTTATTTTTATATTATAAAAATATATAATATATTACTTAAAATTATTATAGATTAAGGATTATTATTTATATTAAAATTCTAATAAAGCCTTACTAGATATTTAAGAATTAATTATAAACTCTTTATTATATAGTATAAGGAAATAAATAGATAGACTAAATATATAAACTAAATACTAAAATAATACCTTTAATACTATATTAACTATAAATAAACTAACTAAGTTAAGAAGCTATTAGTTATATAGCTAGCCTATAATATAGCGATAAATAAAAGCATAAAAATTATATTAGCTTATATTAATTTTAGATTTACCTTAGATACCTATTAATAAGCTAGAGATATAATTATTAACCCTAAAGTAATTCTTATTAGTAATTAACTTAAAAACCTTTATAAAGAAATATAAATAAAACTTAAGTTTATTAGAAATAAAATAATAAACTATATTAATTAAAAAAGAATTAAGGGACTAACTTTCTTAAAGGGAGATATAATTTACTGTATAATAAAAAATATTAAGATAAAATAATAAAATAAAAAACTTAATTATAAATATATTAAATTATATAAAATTAAGTAAAAAATCTTAAAATATAATTATAAATTAGACTTATTGCCTAAGGTTAAGCTCTATTTAATCTTTTATATTTTATTATTTAAATTAATAAAAAATACTATTTAAATTAAAACTAATAATAAATTAGAAATAGAGATTAATAGATTAGAAAAATATATTATAAAAGCTATTCCTAATATAAATAAGATTAATAAGAAGATAATATATTTTATTAAATAAAAGAATTACCTTAATTCTAAAAATATATAAGAACCCCTAGAATACCTTATTAATATATAATACCTTTTAAAAGACTTCTATTAATAATATTAAAAAGAAAAATAAACTTAAGACTAATAGCACTTTAATTAATAATATCTATAATACCCGCTAACTACATAGCGATTATAGCCTCTAACTCTACTCTCTTAGTTACCTCTAGCTTATCTAAGAAATAAAGACTATAAATAACTATCTTAATACCCTTAGTATATAACTAATATTTCTAGTAATAAAGTTAGGTTAGATAAACTAAAACCTTATTTACCTTTGCTTAAGCTTTTTATATCTCTCGCTATAGATATAAAAAGTCCTCTTTAATATACTTTTCCTTAGAATCTAAATAATTAGACTCTTAATAAATATAATTTATTAAAATTTATTAATACTAAAAAACCCTATAAGTAAGAATATATAAATAAGCACTAGAGATATTTATTAATATATTATATAAAAGGCTATAATAAGTATATTCTCTATAGTAATCTAATTTCTTAGGTAAGGCTCTATAATAAAAGCTATAAGAATAATAAAATAAATAAGGTATAATTTTAAATCTAAAATAATTAATAATATTACCTAGTTTAATAATAGCTAATTATTTCTTAAAAAGAATAAGATAATTAGATATATTAATAAAAAGATTTTTATAAATTAAAGATTAATATATATATATAAAATAACTAAGGTCATAGATATAGCCTTAAGGATAAGACTAATAGAGGGGAGATATTATATTATAGCCTAAGAGACCTCTAGGCTATATAATAAGAAGGATCTACCTTATCCTATTAATCACAATAGATTAAGATAAATTATGCCCTATAGGCTATAATCCCCTCTAATCTATTAGTAGGATTATAATAGCTTAGGTCCTATAAGTTATAATCTATTATAATCTATCTAGAGCATATAAGTATATAAAATATATTTATTTATACTTTTTTATATAATAGCTACCTTAGCTATTAATATAACTTAGTTATACTTAATACCTTTAAGTATATTATTAGATATAACTTATACCCTATTTAAGATAATACTAATAATCCTCTATTAATATAAACCTAGTATGACTAGTTTATCCCTTAGGAATATATATAATTATTATAAGTATTAAGAGCGCTAGTAATATAAGCTATAATGCTTAGTTTCTTTATTAATTTTTTTTTCCTTTTTTAAATTTTATTAAGCTAATTATTTTATTACTTAGAATTTCTTATAGCCTTAAATAATATATTATAGTTTTATTAAAATTTACTAATTATTATAGCTTAGGCTATAATAATAAGTAAGACTTATTAGTTATTATTTATAAGAATTAGTTAAGTAATTATTATATTTTAATATTATTAAAAGTAATATTTATACTTATTTAAAAAAGTATTATTAATATAATAGTTATAAAAGTTTTTAAAAAATAAATTAATAATATTAGGAGTATATTAATATAAAATATAATTATAAAATCTTATATAATATCTAATAATATTTAATAATATATAATAGTAGATTAACTATACTTAAGTTATATTAACAATTAATATAGCTAATATATAAATAAGGATAAATAAGTAAATATTACATACTTAGAATAATATATTTAATTATAATACCTTATAGCTTAATTAAGAAGTAATTAATAAGAGCCTATTAGGTATATAATACATATAGGTTAGACTATAATACTTTGTAACTTTTTCTCTAAGATTAAATAATCTAGTTCATAGATTAAAACTATCTAATTATCCTTATATAGCACAGCGTTAATAATTTCCATCGCTCTTAAGCACTCCTCATCTCGGAATCGCGATCCAATGACCTGAACAGAGCAAGGGGCCCCGTGTGTCGATTCGGGCACATCTAGTTTGATATTAGGAAACACAGTAAAACCATACTTTTCTATCCTTAAAATACTTACAGTCGGCGTCAAATTCCGCTGTTGCCGCCTGGGGCTCAGGGTCTTCATCCTTGGACGAAAAACTATAAGGGATATTTCCTGCTGGGTACTGTAGACGCTGGTCAGAAAACGATGACTGGAGGTTGTCAGACAACCTACATCGAGAACATTCCACATCAGAGTATACATAGGGTTGCCGTATGTATCATGCGGAACAGCCCTGCTAATAGCTCCAGGAGCCAAGATCACATCCAGATTGTGGTCTAGCCAGGTCTTCTGCCACATCTCCGCATACGCGTCACGTACGCTGTTTAGGTCGGCGAATTGGGTAGCACTGTCTAGTTCCGGGGAAACTGGGAAGCCTCCTTTGGTGAAAGGATGCACTCCTCTGGCTACTGATGCCACAAGAGGCTCTCCGATTTCCTCGGAGAGATTTGCACTCTCTGGCTCCATCAAGAAGAAATACTGAAATCCTATCCTGCCTCCGAGCGATACGCTACGGGAAGGGTCGATAGGCAGGCGAACCACCTGGTGACCAGCTTCCTCCAGTGCCGATGCAGCGGACTCGAGAGTGCGCTGAACAGGCGGGTGCAGAGGATACTCTGGATCTTCTGGCAATACCCCAACCACGAGGGCATTGGTCTCCCCATGAGGTAGCGATCTCCAGGGGATATCGATGGCGGTTGCATCATATTTCCATGGGCGTTGTCTCATTACGACGTCCATGAACAGCGAGAGGTCGCCAACAGAGTTCGTCACTGGTCCAACTGCTGGCTTGATGCCGCCGAGGATAGAGCCGGGGTGTGGAGAGCTGATTTGGCCACCGAACGGAATGCGATCGATTGTGGGTTTGAAACCATAAACACCACAGCACAGTGATGGAATGCGAATGGAACCAGCGATGTCGGTTCCAACACCGAGGATAGATCCACGGAATGCAACCAATGCGCCTTCGCCGCCCGTTGAACCACCAGCGGTAAGTTTGGTATTGTGAGGATTCAAAGTCCTTCCGAAGACGTTATTCTCGGAATCGGCTGTCTAACACTGTCTTAGAAGATAAGAGAGATGTAGGAGATTTGCATGCGCACCATCATTGTTTGAGGGACGTTGGTCTTGCAGTAAATTACTGCTCCTGCGTCAAGCAGGAGGTTCACGAGCGCAGAGTTTTCCTCGGGGACCGGGCGCCTCAAAAATTCGACGTAGCCGGCTGTTGCGTGCTTCCCTTTGACGACGAAAGAGTCCTGGGCTGTTAGCAGCGGCCCACTCCGGCTTCTCTGTAATACACTGACCTTAATGCTGATGGGCAACCCGTGGAGTGGACCTACCACCCTGCCAGTCTCCTTGAGTTGGTTGTCTAGCCACTTGGCCCTTTCAATGGCCTCAGCAAACCAGATCTCTGTGAGGCAATTGGTCTAAAAAAGGTCAATGATTGTAAACAAAAGGCCACGGGAGGAAGAAGTACTAATTGGTGAGCTAGGCTCGCCCGCTTGCAATAAGCCCGAACAACATCCTCGGATGCCAACTCGCCTCGAGACAGCCTGTCCAGGACTTCTCTAGCAGTCGAGTTCTCGGTGAGGTCGAGATCCTTTTCATCAAGAAGGCCAGACTTGGAGACCGCATCAAGCTTGATAAGCTTGCCCTCATCCTCAGTGTTTGCACCTCTTAGTTTGTCCAAACTCTCAGGCTGTAGCAGCCATTCCGGAGGGATCGCTTTAACCTGCTTTGCCCGATGCTCGGTAGAGAGGACTTGCCAAGCGACATTGAAGGTCATGTTCGTGTATTTGGAGCCGAGACAAAGACAAGCGTGTTTCTGAGGATAAATTTGCAGTAATGAGCACGGCAGATGCGAATTAGTTACACTTTTATCACACTCATATAACCAAGGATGGTAGTGGTATCTCGGATGGTCACTAAGTCCGAGACGGCATGCACTATCCCAATTTGGATAATGGTGCCGCCCCTTCGGTAAATGCGGATAGCTGTGCCGCTAGAGGCTGGGTTGTACACGGAACTTCAACTGCCCTGCATGACTAATCGACCATTCCGAAATCAACAACTCGAGCCGCGCTCTTATCACAAGCCTCATCACCCCCCAACGGCGAAAATCAGCTATTCCTGAATTATCAAGTTGAGCCGCGAGTGCCCTGACTATTCTAAAACTTTCAAGTCGTGCCGCGATGGCAAGGACCTCCTTATCATAAGCCGGTTACCCCTCAAAACGCTAATGCAAGGACTTCAGGGTTTGGGGGCTTATCAGCAGGTTTTTGGTGAAGAGAATCGAGTGGCAGCGCCCCGCCTCCTAGAGGCTTCCCATATCCCTGGCTTGGACAGCGATAGAGCCTACTCAAACCGGAGCATTTTGTGATAGGAGTAGATATTCACAGAGATTGGCGACTTGGCCTTTCAGTAAAGGAGGTTACCTCGGTATTATAAATATCTTTACCCCTCATTCCGACGATCTAAACGCCTACCATCTCCCACAAGTGCATCAACTAAAGAACTACTATATAGCTTGGCCCTCAATCCTCGTCCTTCTAAAATTGCCTTGTTTTTCCACCAACAGCACTCGACCTGGACTTGACACTTCACATTGCCTCGAAGTATCACCTTTGCAAACACTACTGCTGCCAGAATGGCATCCCCCACAGGTACAAGCGCGGATAGCTTGCCGTCTGGAACCAGACTCTTGGTACGACGTGAGTTCTTCCATATTCGCTGGACAAGGTTCGAATGCTCTAACATTTGAAAAGTAAATTCAGAGACTACAAATGAGGAAGGAGAAATACTCCTTGTGCCAACCCCAATGAATGATATGAACGATCCGCTGGTATGTTACTCCAGACGCTGGATGGAGTTCACAGTATGCTACAGGCGTGTCTGACATGCGCTTTAGAACTGGAGTCGCTGGCGAAAATTCATAAACTGGACCCTTGTGCTCTCCGTGACCGCAGCCGCCTTTACCGGGTAAGCCTTGAAGCAGGCTTGCCTAGGAACCATTGAGCTAACTTTTGCCTCCAGTCTGTCCATCCAGACCAATTTCTGGCAGCAGATGACTGTCGAGATGGACTTGACGTACGAGCAGCTTAACAACTCCATGTCAGCCAACGGAGCAGGGTGTGCTCTTGGTTGCGTGGTGTTTATCCCCATTGCTCAAAAATACGGCCGCCGATCTGTCTATATCATCAGCACTGCTCTCATGGCAGCTAGCTCGTGGTGGACCTCCAGAATGACGACTCTTCCCGAGCTTTACTTGACAAACTTACTCTTCGGCCTAGCTGGCTCTGTGAACGAGACCCTTGCTCAAATGACGGTATGTTGATAATTAACGTTGGAGGATTGGATCGAAATCTCACCAACTTGTAGCTTGCGGACTTGTTTTTCATCCACCAGCGTGGAACTATTAACGCAACATACCTAACAGCAGTCATAGTGGGGAGTTTTCTTACCCCTATCCCTGCCGGTGCTCAAGCCCTCCACCAGGGCTGGAGATGGTCGTACTATGCACTCTCTATTAGTCTCACAATCTTGTCGGTTCTTTTCGTCGTTGCCTACGAAGAGACAAAATACGTGCCGGCTGTGGAAGGAGTCAGGGAAGGCGAGCAGGACGACCTGATCCTCAAAGCTGACATGATGACCAAGAGCGCCAACTTGGCACGGAGCCGATCAGTCCCAGAACAACAACAGCCTGTTCCCTTGAAGCCATATAGCGAGCGACTTGCGTGGCTTACAACAACGGGAGAATCGCTCTGGAATCTCTTCTACTTTCCTTTCTTTGCCTCAGGGCTCCCTCACGTGGCTTTCGCATCACTACAATATGCCTCGGGTGTGACTTGGCTGGTGATCCAAGCCTCGATTCTCTCCATGACCTTTAGCGCCCCTCCGTACAACTTCACCACGGCCAGCCTTGGATACCTCGGTTTGGGGCCGTTTATCGGAAATCTAATTGGCAGTTTCTACGGTGGGATTCTTGGTGACTGGGCTGTTCGCTTCTTCTCGAGGAGGAATGGCGGGTATTATGAGCCGGAATACAGATTATATCATCTCCTTCTGCCTTGTTTCGCGCAGGCTGGAGGCCTTGTTATGTTTGGCGCCACTATTGCGAGGGTGAGTGAAGAACAACAATTCATTCCGGCCTCATGCTAACTTGCATCTGTTAGGGAATGCACTGGATCTATCCTAGTATTGGAGGTGGCCTCTTTGCCTTTGGTCTGGGCGCTATAGGCGATGCTGTGTTTACTATGGTTTTGGACACATACGAGGGGGTAGGTTTACCTGATTTAATGCTATAAGCAGATAAACACGAGACGCGGCAAAAGCTAACTCATTGTTCATAGCTTGCCGGAAGCTGTTTCATTGTCATTGCGTTCTTCCGAAACGTTGTGAGCATCGGGATTCCCTTTGCCATCGTTCCCTGGATGAACAGTCAGGGTCTTACAAATATGCATATCGTCATGGCTTGCGTCTCGCTTTTCATCAGCTTGCTTCATATCCCGATGATCTTCTGGGGCAAGAAGTTGCGGGTTCACTATGCCGCTCGGTACTCTGAGCTCCTTGGGAAACAGATGAAGCACGGGCAAGGAGGACGAGCGTGACATACGAAGGAATTTGTTTCGGCAAGCTTATATTTTGTGCTTGTCAATAGGTTAAGCAAGAGGGATACTGACAAGGCGAGAATAGTGTGCTTCAGTAATTACATCGATGTGCCAGCTGCCACGGTCAGAGACGGATCATTGCATGCTCCTTCTAGGATCTCACCCCAATCTGCCTTCTTTTATACGTAAGCCACTTAATACCTGTAGGAAGGGTGTTAGGTCAGGTGCATATGGACTACACTGGTCATCGACAGTGTGTCTGTTAACAATTACTCTGATTTGGGCTGCTAATTATCCACACAATTGGAAGACCAAGTCAGTCCAAGGGGTTCCGCCACAAGGCGTCTCATTGCCTGATCGCTGAACACGCAGGTCTGCAGTGTGACGATCGTACGTTTGCTAAGGGATAAACCGGTCATCTAACCTCGCTCGAGAGAGTATGGAAGATAAAAGGCCACTATGTTAGCATTGGGATATAATGCTATGGTGTGTTAAAAATAAGTTCTTTGTTATAGTTAAAGCTCGGCCCTCGATGGGATAACTAAGCTCGAAAACCGTATGATCTATGTACCAACAGATACTTCCGCTGTTAGCTCGAAACTCCAGGCGACGTCAGTGACTCCCTACTATCCAAAAGGGATATAGAAGAGATGCAGTTAGAACTATTATTAATCCTAGCCCTATAGCAACTTAATACCTGTTTATATTATATAATTTATTCTTATTAAATTCTTTTATACCTTTAATGCCTAATATAGGTAATATATTAAATAAGTTAATAATATAATATATATATATAGCGAGTGCACCGGACAAGCGAGTGCACTACTTGTATTTATACCTAAAAACAGAAAATTAAAAAATACCTTAAAATTTAAAATCTTAATTAAAATTAGTAAGATTTTAAAAGAAATACTATTTATATATTATATAATCTTATATAACTCTCTAAAAGATTCTAAAGAAATTCTCTATAAGGTAGTTTAAAAAAAAGTATATTTATACTATATACTTAGCTATTTCTCTATAAAAGGATTTTTTAAAAAATCTAAAAAAATTATTTTAAGATTTTTTAAAATATTAAGTTAATAAGAATATTTTTTTTATATTTACAGCTATTTTATAGAAAACGTTAAGAGGTCTAGGGTAGGCTATTTTTTGCGGTACAGTATAGTCATGCACTCGCTTATCATAACCTAGCATGGCCCGGGTCACGTGAAGCAATAACGCCCTACCATGCCTAGCTAATCTAAGGGCAACGCCTACTCACTTATTATTATAATAATAAGCCATTATATACTACTTACCCTAGAAGTAATAAGCGATTATAAACCACTTACCTAAGCCTCTATGAGTTAAGAAATATATAGAATATACTTATTTATACTTTCTTATATAATAGCTACCTTAGCTATTAATATAACTTAGTTATACTTAATACCTTAAGTATATTACTAGATATAACATATACCCCTATTACTTAGACTATACCTAGCACTCTTTGCTAATATAACCTAGTATGACTAGTTTATCCCTTAGGAAATGTATAATTATTATATTACTTATCTGGTATACTTGCTTATTAAGTATGTTACTTATAATTAATATTAATATAAAGCTATTTTAACTTAGTTTTTTTATATATTATTATTTATAAGTCTATAAGTTATATATTTTATATATTATTTATAATAATTATATATATTCCTAAGAGATAAACTAGTTATACTAGGTTTATATTAGTAAATAAGATTAATTATACTATTCTTAAATAAGAGAGATATTATATCTAGTAATATACTTAAAGGTATTAAGTATAACTAAGTTATATTAATAGCTAAAATAGCTACTATAAAAGGAAGTATAATAAGTATATTTTATATACTTATTATAGCTTATTTAGACTAATTATTCTTGGGTTTAATCTAGGATAAAACTAAATTTTTTTTCCTTTAGTCCTAGGACTAATAGGATTAAAGTTTAGTTCCTTTAGTCCCTTATTTCATTAGGGTATTTTATTAGGCTTCCCTACCTAGCCTATATTATAGTTATAATATAAGGTCTCTCTTTTATTAGTCTTATTTCTAAGATTAATTTTAGTAACTAAGTATTATTAATAAATAACCTTAACCTATAGAAATCTTATTTTTTATTAATATAATATAAGCTAAGTTTCTAAGTATACTTCTTTTTATTCCTAGTAATTTAACTAGGTTACTTATTATATTTATATATTATATTTACTATCTTTATATCTTAAAACTTTATTTAGAATTATATTAATAAACTTTTTATTAAACCTTAACTCTACTTTATCCCTATCCCATAGGTTATCTATTAAGGAGCTTATAAGTCCTCTTTCTCGCTTATTAGCTTACTATCTAGACCTACTCTAAGTAATAGAGAAGTTCTTATAATTATATCTCTTTTTACTATAACTAGCTAAGGAATACTCTATCCTAGGCCTATAATCTATTGCGATTAATTTATATTACTAGGCGCTTAAGCCTTTTTCCCTAAGCCTTAATAAAATACCTCTCGGCGTTACTATTAAATACTTATTCGCTAATAAATAAGAGGTAACTAAAGATAACTAAATAAACCCTCTAGAGGTCTAATAAGGGCCTAGAGATTACTAGGAGCCTCTTTAGGTCTAGTAGCCTTAATAGGCTAGTTTCTTTAAGGCATTATAATATCTTTTAAAGACTTAACCCTAATAGGGTTAGTAAATCATAAGAGTATTATATTATATTGCGGTATTATAGCGCTAGTGCGCTAGTATTATTAAGTAGGAAAACGCACCTTATGACTAGTATGCTTAATTGGTATTATTTGTATTAATTTTAGATAGAGAGTAGGCTACTTTTATTATTATAATAAAAGAAGATTTATTAAGGTAGAGTATTAAGCGCGGAAGTATCTATAGAGCTTATTTAATATTAACTCTTGCATTAAAAGGCATTAGGCATAATGGCTTGATTATATATAAAATTATATTTCTCTGACTAGGTTACCTTAATCTACCCTTGGGTATACTATAAGGTTAAATTACTTTTTAATACTTCTTTTTATAAACTTTCTAAAATATAATATCTTTTTTTTTATATTAAGACTTTTAGTTTTAAAATTATATTTTATACTTACTATTTCTATTAAGGTCTAGCCTATATAGTAATTTCTAGTTATTTAATTATTATTTTAATTATATTAATGCAAAGGTTATATATAATAGGGCTAAAGCAGCTCCTTTTTATAGGTATATATTAGCTTCCTTATAGTAATTTATTAATCTTAATAGTAGCTAAAATCTAAGAGTATAAGTATTTAAAAGATAAGGAGGTTAAGGTAAAGCCTACTCTTAAGGAGGTAATAGCTAAGCTTACTTATATTTAGAAGTAAAAGAGGTTACTTAAAGTGCGGGGTAATAAGGCTTTTAAGCGTGGTTTATATGCTTTAGAAGAGTTAAGTGGGCTCTAGGAGGAGTTATCTGCGGTTATTAGGCTAATTCTCCTTATAGAGTTCTACCTCGGCCTCCTTCTTAAGTCTATTAAAGAAGAATAATAGATATCTTTTATATTATTAATATTTTATTATTCCCTAGCTAGCTAGATATACTATATAGCTAAGCTAATCTAGTAGCGCTAACTAGTTTCTTCTTTTAAGAGAATTTTATAATTATCCTTCTATAGCGCTATATATTAATTACGCTTATAATAATATATTTAAATAGTATTTAGTTCTTATTATACTTATACTCTTATAAAATAGTTATTATAATTAATAGGTTTATAATACCTATTTATTTTAATAATCTAATTATTATATAATAGCTTATTATATTAGTTTATTTTTTATTATTTATAGATTTTATTATATTTTTTTAATACCTTAACTTAATATTAAGGGCATAAAGTATAATTATACTACGCGGGGTTATTCTATTAGTAATCCCTATAATAGACTATAACTAATATCTATAATTACTTATTTTATTTATAACTTATAATTTATTTTTTATAGTTAAACCCTTTTGTAGTAGCTTCTTAGAAGTTAGTTTATTTTTCTTTTATTAGTAATAATTATTAAGTAAAAGCTAATGCTATAGCCTCTCCTTACTTAGGTTTAATCTATCTAATTATAGTAATAGTTTGCTATAGTAATAAGGCAATTAGTCCTCCTTCCCTTTTATAGGGTTCTAATAGTAGCTTCTAGGCTATCTAGTCTATAAGGTATAACTATTTAGCTTTAGAGGTAATATAGGTTTATAGAGTTAGTAACCTATAGTATTACTAACTATATAGTTATCTTTAGTTTATTCTTTTATTAGGTAAATAAATTAATAAGGTATAATAACTTCCCCTTATTATAAGCCTATTTTATTATATCTTATTTATGCTATTTTAAGTATTTTAGTTATATAAATAGCTATCTATAGTTTATATATTATATATATTACCCTTATCTATTTCTTACCTTTAGGGAAAGGCTATTATAGCTTTAGCTAATAATGCCTTTTCTTAATATCTTATTATTTCTTTTTATATTTATTTACCTTATAGTCTTATTTATAATAATAATAGCATTTAATAGGTTTTTATTCTTATAATATAGCTCTTAGTTCTATTAGGCCTACTTAGGTGCTATATAAGATATTATATTATTATTTCTTACCTTAGTTTAAATTAAAATAGGGGTTATTAGGCTTATTACTATTAAACTTAGGGTTTTAGAGCTTCTTCTAAGAGAACTATTAGTTATTAATTTTAATTGCCTTATTAATATAAGTAATAAGGTTATTAAGTTATTTTCTTTTATAGAGTTTAGCCTATACCTCCTTTTTAAGTCTATTAAAAAAAAAGATATTAGGGGTTATTAATCTTAATTAACTTTTAAGGCAAGTTAAAAGTATTTTATTTTATACTCTAAGATAAATTATATTTATTAAAGTGCCTTAATTTCTCTTTTAGCTTATATTTTTTTATTAATAGTTTTTAAAGCCTAGTAAAATAATATTTTAAAAGCTTTATAATCTAAGCAGAGGTTATTAATTTATAGTAAGAGTTTAATAAATAAAGTAATAAGATATTCTTTTATAACTAGTTTAAACTATATAGTAGCATAGTTTTTAAGTCTTTTTATAATATATTAGACTTTACTAGAGGCTAGTATAAACTAGGTTAAATAATAAGTTATAAAAGCCTATAATTATATAAGAAAGGTTAATAATTTATATATAGTTTTATTAAATATCTCTAGGTTTAGCTTTAGGACTTCTTTTATATCTTTTTTCTTTATAGTAGTAATAGATATATTATTAATATCTTAGATATTATTTAGGTATTATATATTCTATATGCACTAAGATTTACTTATTCTTTTAATAAGTTTATAAAGCCTATTTATTTTAGTACTTATAATAGTAATTTAAGCATAAGCTACTTAACTTCCTTATTATTAGAATTATTTATATTATTTATTTTCTTATCCTAATTAACTAAGATAAATATAATAGGCATAGGTAAATTATTAATAAGTAAAACCTATTAATAGTAGTTAGCAGGAATAGCTTAAGTAGCTATTATATTTAATATTATTTAAGGTAATATAAGTAATCTATTAAATAAGAGCTATTAATATATAATAATTATATCTTCCTAAGAGATAAATTAGTTATACTAGGGTTTATATTAGCAGGGGGTTATTAGTATTATTTTAAATAAAAGGTATAAGTTATATTTAGTAATATACTTAAGGTTATTAAGTATAACTAAGTTATATTAATAGCTAGGGTAGCTATTATATAAGAAAATATAATAAATATATCTTATATACTCAGGTATGACTTATACTTATAAGTCGCAGCGTATAGTAAGCTATAAGTCCTTTTATAAGCCTAGGCTAGGCTTATAGTATGTACTATGAGTTATTACCCTTAATTAGCTGTCTTTTATAGAGGCGCACGTGATCTAAGTTAGTGCTATAATATTATACCTAAGTTAATAAGAATATATTACTTCTAAAGGTATTTTAAGGCATTAAAGAATAGTCTAAGTATATATAAGCTATATCTATATAGCTATTCTAGCCTAGGTCCTACCTAGCTATTAATAAGTATATAATCTACTATATAGGTAGAAGTAATACTATTATAACTATTAAAAGCAAGCCTAACCCTATAGGCTTTAAGATTTAAGTCATAGCCTAGCTAGGCTTTTTTATTTACTAGCTATAATATATTAAAGATATAGAATATAGCGTTATTAGTATTAAAATTTTAATATAGATATTATTATTATAACCCTTATAACCCTTATAAGCCTAGCCTAGGAAGAAAAAAAGATCTTAGCTAAGGCTATAAAGGAAGCTCCTAATATAGAAGATAATAATAAAGTAATAAATTTAACTTAAGCTATTATTATTAGCCTTATAAAAATACTATTAAAATTAATATATTATATCTTTATAGATAACCTCTTTTTATTTTTACTTTTCTTTTATAACTTCTATAAGTAGGGCTATAGGGCTATTAGTATAGCTTGTATAAATAATAGTATTTATAAGGAATTAATTAGGAAAAAAAATAATAATAATAAGGTTAAAAAAATATATAAATTTAATGCTATTAAGGCGATATTAACCCCTAATAACTAGGTATTAACTTTAAATACTTTTAGCTAAGAATTTCTTATTAATTTATCTTTATATTATAACTATAAGTTAATTAAATTACTTAGAAAGATACTAAGCTTATATTATTTTTATTTATTATATTTATTAGCGCTAATAATAAGTATATTATGTAATAGAGAAAAAATCTATTATTTAAGAAGTTAAAAGCTAAGCTAATATATTATTTTTTTAGGAATAAAGCTATTAAAATAATTCATATACTAATAGTAGCTACTACTTATAATAACGGGATAAACTATATTAACTATTATAATTAACTAAGGTTATATTATAAGTATAATTATACCCTCTGCTAGGGCCTATAATAAGTACTAGCCTAGACCTTCCTTCTTAATATAGCCCTTATTAATAGCTATATTACTTAACTTTATAGGTAGCTAAAATAAAAGAAATACATAAATTATAAATAGTAGTAAAAATATATTTATAATAAATTATTTAATACCTATAATTATAATAATTAAGCAAGGTAGCTTTACTAAGTAAGAAATAAGCATAATCTATAGAATACTAAATTATAGCATAAATATATAGACTAAGAGATTAATTTTATTAATTATTACACTAAATTAGACTACCTAGCCTATTAAGAGTATTAGCAGGGGTAGCTAAGAATAAATGCCTCGGAATAGAGCCCTCTTATAAAGGTTAATAGTAATTAGGAAAAAAAGGAGAGAAAGCGGCCTAAGGTATATAATTAGATTACCTTTAGATACTATATTTATAATATTATGATATATTAAAGTAAATATTACTAGGACTTCTATTACTACTTAATTTAGCATAGGAATTTTATATTATTTCGCATATTTTAATTAGCTATACCCCCTCATTATTACCATAGTAGAAGTCTACATGCACTTGGGAGATAGTAAAATTCCTACCTAATTAAATTTTTTTCTAAAATTTTTTAAAATATTTAAATTAAATCCTATTAAGCTAGAATTTAATAACCTATATTCTGTTAAGCTAAGATATATAGAAATATCTTTTAAAGATTATTTAAAAAATCCCTTATAGCATAATTTAGAAAAAGTATATTTATACTATATATATTATTTCTTTATATAAGAGATTTTTTAAAAACTTAAAAAAATTACTTTTAGATTAAATAAAAAATTTAGATCTATAAAAATACTTACTTTAAGTTTCTAGTTATTTTATAATAGTTTTTAGAGGTTTAAAGTTTATAGGTTATTAAGGTAAAAGCTAAGGTTAAAAAGCTTAAAAAACTCTTAAGTAAGAAAAAAGGCACTAATTAATTTAAGAATATAAGTAATATAATATTATAATTTATAATTCTAAAAGTTTTTAAGCTAAGTAACTTAGGCTAAATTAAGTAAAGAATTATATATTATTTATTCTTGCTTTTTAATTATATAAATATTCTTATAATAACTTTATATAAGCCTTAATATATTTAAAGGGATATCTATCGGATTTGACCCTATATAATAGCTCTGAGGGTGGTTACGTGCCTTTAATATCCGCCCGGGTGATCTCCGGCTCGTCGGATAGACTAGGTCCAAGTAGGAAGGCCTCGTCACCGTCCGAAAAGGGAAAGAGGGAATTATCTCAGAAGGCACAACAAGCAATAACACACTGATTGAGGCGATCCACAAGGATAGCCCTGCTTTGCAACAATATCAACTTAAAACCTCACAGACCTGAAAGCGTTGGTGGAAACAAGTGTCGGGAGTTACCAGCTTTAAGACTTAACCCTAATCAAATTGATTTGCCGTACAATCTGTAAAACGAGTGAAAACATATAAATGCAGACCAAGGGAGCGACAAGAAGGATACAGTAGTCCAGCCCAATACTCACAACTTCGTCCTTCAAGCCTAACTAGGAAGTCCATCTCATTGCCATGACCACCAAACCCCACCATCACCAACATTTGATTCCTTCAATCACCACCATCGTTATCGTCATAGCCGTAGCCGTAGCCTCCACACTTCTTGCCCTTGGGGCAGTAGCACACCTTCTTCCACTCATTGAACTTCTCTCCCTTGTTCTTGCAGCGGCACTTTCCTTTCTTCCAATATGCGTCATCGCCGCACTTCTTCTCGCATTTCTTGGAGTGCTTGTTGTAATCCTCCCACCTGTTCTTGCAGCGGCAGTCTCCATGCTTCCAATATGCACCATCGCCGCACTTCTTCTCGCATTTCTTGGAGTGCTTGTTGTAATCCTCCCACCAGTTCTTGCAGTGGCAGTATCCATCCTTCCAATATGCGTCATCGCCGCACTTCTTCTCGCATTTCTTGGAGTGCTTGTTGTAATCCTCCCACCAGTTCTTGCAGTGGCAACGCCCGTGCTTCCAATACGCGCCCGAGTCATAGCCGCACTTAGGAGGCTTGTAGTCACGAGCGGCAAGGTCGTTGTCGTCGTCCCTTGCCTCGAGGCCAAAATCTTCGGCCTCAGGGTTCGGGAGGGCGCTCACAGAGAACGCGCCTAGGAGGAGAGTCAAGAGAAGACTTTTGAGAAGCATGTTAGGCAGCTATGGTATCCTTTCGTGGTGAAGGTAGGTTGATAGGATAAGGAATGTTTGAGTAGTATATGGAGGATACTGGAGAAGCCCTGGAGACCGCCTGAGGAGTGTTGATAAATCCCGAGTACAGAGGATACAGGGGATTATATAGAAAGCTGGAGAGAATCCCTCCTGGTGGTATCCATTCTCAATGATCTGGGAAAAAAACCTTGCGTCGCTACAGACCAGGTTCCCATTTCTTAAGATTAGATCGTGCTATTCCTGGATGCATTAGACTCTAGCCGCTAGTTCTAAAGCTAATAGCCTCTACGCTTTCCTTCTCTCTCCATTGAAAAAAGGACCTATATGACGAAACCCCCTCCTGGATCAGATTTAGGTCCCGGAAAGGAGCTGTCCCGCCAATGCAGCCCAGTGGAGCCGTACTAACTAGAGCTTGGCAGGCGGCATTGTCAGTATCACAAATGATGGCCGGGTGAACTAATCGTGGCATAGGGACGCCGGTGGATTGGCCTTCCGTCTGGAGTCGGAAAGCATCATTTGGCATCCGGAGAGTTCCGAATACGAGATATTGAGATGTTACCTGTAGGCGCTATCCGAATATGGTGTTTACGTCCCCCAGGTGTGGTTAGACAAGCCCACCATGTCTTAATTTACGTGTGGTGGAAGTCTATCAGGCACACATAACATAGTCTGATGCTTCCCCCCTTCAACGTGAGAACGCCGCCAGCAAGGTAATCTGGCAACAAGTCGGTCTAACGCTAACGAGTAAAAACGGCTCGCCCAGCTGTCCAGGGGGGGCGGCATTGCCGAGTGCCTGGGGCGCCAGGGTTGGACTCAACACAAGGTGTGGAGTAGAGCTACGGGATCTCGCTGGTACAATTTGTGGATGCTTCATCTGCAATGCAATCACAGTGTATCCTGTCTAGCAGCTTCTCGTCTATGATCTTATGTCCACCCGCAAATGTGCGTCTGACAAGGTGGGGAGTCATCCTGAAAGGAATACGGGTATGGGATGCCGGGAAGCGATGGGCTAAATTGAATCTCCCAAGAGCTGAACTGGAAAAGCCCAGTCATTGGGAGAATATAAATCGGCAATACATGCAGCCGAAAAGCTAGGTTTCTATCAATGTCCCGACCTCCCGACGGGTTCTGGTCCCGACGTTCCGGATGCGGGGAACATGTGATGAGGTAAGGCGAGGCTGCTCACAGCTCTTACTATATCTTTTCGTCATCATTATAAACGCCATCTGCGACGGACTAGTTTTGTAAAAGCAAGAGAGCAGACTTGGAGGGTCGGAAACAACGGCTGGACGGTTAGGCGTGCAGGCGAGTTGGGAGACCTGACGATGGCTGTGCAAGCGGTAGAAATTGAAGGCCATGATTGGCCGACTGAATCCGGATCGCTGTGGCTTTTTTTAGGTGTTCATGGGCCGTATCTTTGCCATCATCCCAGCTTGCTTTCTCCTGCCTTGTTACTCGCAGCCGTCGTTAGAGGGTGATGAGACGCAAGGCGTTTGCCACCTGGATTGAATTTCATAACTGTGACTTTTAAACAATTAACTCTATTTCACACTTAAAAATTTAGAATCAGGCTATCTTCTGGCGAATCGGAGAGCGCGGGATACCTGTGAGGCTCCCAGTAAGCCAACATCGGCAGTTCGCATTGCCAGACCTTCGGCATCGGACCTTGTATTATTGAGGCAGGCAACCCCTTCCACTTCCGAGAAAGTTCTGGGGAAGTGAAAATCGAGGACTTCCACGTCACAGCGGCATAACTGCAATGTTGGTGCCCTTTTCTTACGACACTTTCTCCTCGGCGATGATTGTAGCATCCAGCCATCTCGGGAGGCGGTGAAAGATACGCTCGTCGCCTGCGACATTCAGGCCAAGACATACTTCCGGACGCAAGATTTCCGGATGTTAGCCTTGAGGGACCGGCCATGCTGTGCAGTTTGGCGTTCAGCAGCCCCGATCGGATTACCTCCATTCGCGGGAAGATATCATGTGAGAGGTTAACAATACTTGCCAGATGTCGTGTCACATGCTTACCAAGGTGTCATTCTAGGACTAGGGCTGACCAGCAGCTGATCTGTGGGTCTTGTAGCCTATTTATATGCATAGGCTGATTACACGGTCTTTGTCCGATTACCTCTCGACGCTGGTTTATCTTTATTGCGCGTTGCATTGCACTGCAGAAGCCAATGGGTTGATTTGTAGTCTAATATTTCCATTCAAGCAAGCAAGCACCAGGGCGAGAGCGCTGTTTAGCTGCACGAAAATAATGTATACTAGTAATATGCCAAGAGCTATGATATGGTCGAAGAGGCAATACGACATTTCGTTGTTGTGCAACTGCAGAGACAAGTGCATAGCCATGATTCCAGCGCGATGGTAAGAGAATACATCACAGGGTAGGCATAATCTTCACGGCCTTATAAAATAACTACGTTTCGTAATCTAGCTATATGGTTTAAATGATTCTATGGGATAGAATACCTCGCGTAAGAGATAACATTAAATCACAATTAATTCATATATTGCTATGGCTTATTATTATATACCTAGCCTTTGATCTTTTTAGTATGCTCATTATGACAGAATACCTACTTGAACTGAAATAAACAAGGTTCAGGCATCATGTGATTATCCGTGATAGATTAGATTTCTTTCAGACTTGGTAGCATGTGCTGCTCCGCTGATAACCGGAGACTGGCCATCCGCCCTAACTAAGGTTTCTGTGCCGCTTTACGGCTGTCCTTCACATTGGAACACGTTTTGCTGGTCTCTCTATCTCGCCAAACTTCGACTTCTTCCGCAAAGGTCGGTCCCAACTGTCCGCGAAGCCGGGAGGCAGCGGGATCGTCTGCCGTTGACATTGACTGCCTTGTAGTAAATATCTCTAACGTGTCTATTTTCGGGCTGAAAATTACTATAAACCAGGGGACATAGATAGCTTTTGTCAAGGGCAAGGATCTTAACTATTATGAATTGCTTTATAGTTAGCCTAAATACTATCGGGCTATTAGTATTAGTAAGCGAAACTGCCTATATTTAGCAGGGTTAGGCTTAGAATTATAGCTCTTTAAAGTTCTCTTTTATACTTAAACCTAGGGGTAAGTATTTATATATTCTTTTTATTATTAAACCTTTAAATTTTCTTTTTTAAACCTAATAATAAACATTTATATTTACTTATTATTTCTTAAAATTTTTAAAATATTAATTATCTTTTATACTAAGAAGTTACTAATTATATTATATTTATATTTAATTTAAAATTGTAACGATCGTGCGTTCCCCAAGGGATAAACCGGTCATATTAGGTTTATATTAGCAGAGAGTACTAGGCGTAGTCTAAGCAATAAAGGGTATAAGTTATATCTAGTAATA
The DNA here is from genome assembly GCA_037576055.1 of Fusarium sp. M6JPR69. NCBI lineage: Eukaryota > Fungi > Ascomycota > Sordariomycetes > Hypocreales > Nectriaceae > Fusarium > Fusarium sp. M6JPR69. Next base: position 92,266 of record JBBEOF010000021.1, read on the forward strand.
TACTTAAAGGTATTAAGTATAACTAAGTTATATTAATAGCTAAGGTAGCTATTATATAAGAAAGTATAATAAATATATTTTATATACTTAGGCTTCTTTAAGTAAAGCTAATCGCGAGAGGGCATAATATTATTCTAAGACCGACGCGGTCTAAGAATAATATTAGTCCCTAGTATATCAGTCTCATTATAATTAATGGTTTAGAACTCGGGATTTATAGGGAATATATAATATAACCGCGAGGGTTATAATACAATATCTTCCCTCTATTAGGTCTTATCCTTAAGACCTATATACCCTTGTCTCTTAGTTTTATTATTAGTGCGTCTTAACTTAGACTTTTTATTATTATATCGCATAATATCTAATTATATCTCTAAATAATCTTTCTATAAGGATAAAAAAATTAATATATTTACCCTTTCTATTAAATTTATTAATAAAGAGGCTAATATATCTTATACTTATTGCTTCTATTTAGGTAAAAAGTGCCTAATATCCATAGATTCTGCTTACTATAGCGAGTATATCTATAATAAAAAGTCTTATAATAGTACTTATATAGTATTATCTTATAAGTCTAATCTTCTATGTCTTCCTTGCTATAACCCCTATTTCTAATATTATCTTGCAATTACTAGCCTAATAAAGCAAGAGAGGAAATTAGAGATAAATAAGGGTAAAACTAGCGACAATTTATTAAAACTTTATAAAGAGATAGCTATATTATAGTCTTATCTAGCGGCTACTATAGGCCATTTATTACATATTTATAAGATCTAGGCCTAGGTAAAGGAAAAGCATTTAAAGGCTACCTATTAAGGTCTTTAAGAGGTAAAGCAATAAGATAATATCTTATTTATATTAGATACTTATAAAGATACTATTATTTATAATCTCTAGGTTAATTATATCCCTAATAATATTAACTAGGCGTCTCTTAGTCTAGGTAATAACTTCCTTAATACTTTGCCTTTATTTAGTCCTAGTATTATTAATAGAAGTTCTTTAAAAGGCATTATATATTAATAAGGTATTTTAAGGGTTTTTATATATTTTTAAAGTTAAGGTAATCTTTTTATTTAATAAAATATATTATTTTATTATTAATTTTATTTATATTAAGAATAGCTTTTATAATATACTTCTCTAATCTATTAACTTTAGTTTCTAATTCATTTCTAATTTTAACTTAGATAATATTTTTTATTAATTTAAGTAAAGAAATATAAATAATTAAATAAAGCTTAACTTTTAGTAATAAGTCTAGTTTATAATTATTTTCTAAGATTTTTTACTTAATTTTATAGGGTCTAATATATTTATAATTAAGTTTTTTATTTTATTGCTTTATTTTAATGTTTTTTATTACAAAATAGACTATATCTCCCTCTAAGAAGATTAATCCCTTAATTCTTTTCTTATTAATATAATTTATTATTCTATTTCTAATAAACTTAAGTTTTATTTTTATTTCTTTATAGAGGTTTTTTAATTAATTACTAATAAAAATCACTTTTAAGTTAATAATTATATTCCTTATTTATTAATAGGTATCTAAGGTAAATCTAAAATTAGCATAGGCTAATATAATCTTTATGCTTTTATTTATAGCTATATTATAAGCTAGCTATATAGCTAATAGCTTCTTAACCTAGTTAATCTATTTATAGTTAATATAATATCAAAGGTATTACTCTAGTATTTAGTTTATATATTTAATCTATCTATTTATCTCCTTATAGTATATAATAAAGAGTTTATAATTAATTCCTAAGTATCCTATGAGGCTTTATTAGAATTTTAAGGTAAAAGGTAATCCTTAGTCTATAATAATCTTAAGTAATATATTATATATTTTAGCGATATAAAAGTAAAAAAGGTAAGCGAATTCTTTAGCTATTATTAATTCTCTATAGGGTATAAAATAAGAAAATTTCATAAGTCTATCTATAATAATAAGAATATTATTATAGAAATTTCTAATAGCTAGTTCTTCTAATAGGGGTAATTTTATAATAAAATTTATAGTAATTAAGTTTTATAGTTATTCTATAACTAGGAGTAGTTATAGTTTCCCATAGGGTTTATAGCATTATGCCTTAGTTTTTATGCAAAGGTCATATTAATTAATAACTATTAAGATAGTTTTCTTTATTTTAGGAAATATAATATTATCTTAACTCATTCTAGGGTTTTATTAGTTCCTTAATATCTATATAGCTAGTAACTATATATTTTACGCATAAGGTTATATTATAGTTTATCTAGGACTTATTATTTATTTATTTTTTTATTATCTAGGAGTTATATATTATATTCTTAGATATACTTTAGGAGTAGATTACCTTATTCCATGGTATAGGTATTTCTAATAGTAATATAAGGCATTCCTATAGCTTAATCATATTTATATAGCTTTAGTAAATCCTTATCTCCTAGCTATATATTATTATAGCATTTTTTATAATTAAGGTAGCTCTTAGGTCTTATATTAAGGTTTTCTTAATTAAAGTATTAGTATATTATTTCCTAGAAATCTCTATTATTAAGTTTTCTATTATACTTTATAGTCTAATAGTAATATTTAATAAATTCTTCTATGCATTTTTAAGGTATAAAGATACATTTTTAGTACATAACTATTCCTTATTAAGTTCTTACCTAGTCCGCCTATCTAATTATAAGTCTTCTAAGTTCTCTAAGGGTAATATTAGTAATAATCTTATCCTTCTATCTCTCTATTAGGTAATATAATAATAATTATTACTTAATATAAGTAATTATTTATTACTTAAGGTATCCTTCTTACATAAACTATAAGAGTTATTCTTTTACTTTAATCTTCCTAGTATCTAGGTCGGGTTATTAGCTAATAGCATCTACCTTACTATTCTTTATTCCTTTAATATAAATAATAATATAATTAAATTCTAAAAGATATTTAGCATATTATAATTATTATTTACTAAGTTCTTAGGTTTTTACGAAGTAAGTAATATTCTTATAATCTATATATACCTTAATCTAGTATTTACTTCTAAGGAGGTAATATTAAAACTCCTTAAAGGTATTTATTATTATAAGGAATTCTTTATTATAAATAAGGTAATTAAGTTTTATTCTATATAACTTATAAGAATAGAATATAATAGCATATAAATATCCTTTATTATCCCGTTATTTAATCTAGGCGCCTAGCGCAAAGTCTAAGGTATCTATCTTAAGTTTAATTTATTAAGATAGATTAAATATCTTAAGTATTAATTCGCTTAAGATAAATTCTTTAATTATACTAAAGGCTTTTTTTATTTTATCCCTAAATATAAATATTTTATTTTTCTTTATAAGATTAATTAATAATATAGTAATCTTCTTAAATTATTAAAGGAATCTATAATAGTAATTAATAAACCTAAGGAAGGCTTATACTTCCTTAATATTTATTAGTTCTTTCTAATCTCTAATTACTATAACCTTCTTAGGGTTTATATATATCTTATTATATAAGATAATATATCTAAGGAATTTTACTTCTAAGGCATAGAATTTACTTTTCTTAGGTTCTATTAGTAATTTAGTATCTTATAGTATTTATAATACCTTATAAATATATTCTATATATTCTTCTTTTATTTTAGAGAAGATAAGGATATTATCTAAGTAATATATAATAAATATATCTAGATATTCTTATAGCATATTATTAATTATTTATTAGAATATAATAGGTATATTAATAAGTCTAAAAGGCATAATAAGGTACTTAAATAATCTATACTTAGTATAAAAAGCGGTTTTTTACTTATATCTTTCTTTAATCTAAATAAGGTTATAAGCTCCTTTAAGGTTAAATGCGATAAAGTATTTTATCCTAAAAAGTTAATCCTTTAGTTTATTAATAAGAGGTAATAATATATAATCTTAGACTATAATAGCATTAAGTATTTAGAAGTTAACGCATAGCTAGAGCTTTTTATTCTTCTTTAGGATAAACATAATAAGGTATCTAATAAATAACTTACTTTCCCTAATATATCCTTTTTATAATATATCTTTAATATATTCCTTTAATACTAATAGTTATACTTTATTAAGTAAGTAGAGTTTATTAAAGCTAGGTTACTTCCTATTAATAAACTTAATCTCTAAGTTATAGTATATATATTTAGGTAAACCTATTTTAAGTTTTTCTATAAAGAGTTTTTTATAAGTATAATATTATAATAGAATATTCTTAAGCTATTTTTCTTTTAGTATCTTTTTTACTTATTTAAGATTTTCTTTTAATTAATAAAACTATTATATAATATATATAATTATTTATTAATTTTATTATTTCTATCTATTATAGTATTTATATTATGTCCCTTTAGGTAAAGAGGTATCTTATATTTGCCCCTACCTAACTTCTCTAGTATTTCTAATAAAAGCTTAAGATCTTATATTATATCCTAAGTTATTATTTATTATAGAAGGTACCTTATTATTAAAAGAGAGCACTTAGCTAATTCTCTAGTTAAAATATAGGTTAAATCATTATAACTATAGGTACCTAAGTATAAGGTTATATTACTTATTTAGTATAATATTAAATAATATCCCTTAGTTTTTTCTTTTAATAAAGACTTTAAGGTAATTAATCTCGCTATTAATAATACTATTATTATAATTAAAAGGGGTTCCTTCTAGGTTAATAACTAAGTAAGGCATTTATTTATACCTCTATAATAGCTTAAGCTTATTTACTATTATTAGGTTAAAGTAATTCTACTTAGCTCTACTATTTACTAAAGTATTTAATTATTTTCCCTTAATTTATACTTTTAGTTCTAAGTATCTTTACCTATATACTCTATTTATAGAGTAGAGGGCCTTCTAGGGTAGCTCTTTCCTATATTTATCTATCTATCGCCCTATACTAAATAGGGTATCTAGTTTTTTAATATTACATAGTTATAATAATTAAACTCGTATTTATTATCTACATAGGCTTTATAGTTATAATTATCTACCTAGCTAGCAATCTATTCCTAATAGCTTTATTCCATGGCCTAGTTACTATTATGGTTATAACCTAGCTATTAGGTTTCTAGGTAGACCTTATTAAGGTCTTTACGCTAGATATAATTAGTATATTCTTATAGGGCCTTATCTATAGGTCTATAGTCTTTTCTAAGATATAATTAAATATCTTTATATTATTTCTTATTAATAGTATTTCCTTAGTAGGTTAAGAAGTTAAATCCTTCCTTTGCTATATATTCTAGCCGGTCATATATAGCTAGTACCTATTATCTATATTATAGGTATATTTCTTCGTAGCAAAGGGTTACTTCTATATTAAGATAGCTTCTATCCGGTGCTTCTCCTTACTTTATTATAATTCGCTATATAGCAATAGTAATTTACTATTCTAGGCTAATAGCTCCTTCCTTTAAGGGGTAGAAGCATAGCATAGTAATACTAAGTCTTTTATATTATTTCTTTACCTTATACTAGAAGGTTTTATAGGCTAAGTAAGGTTTAATATTAGGTTAGGGTAATTAGACTAGAAAATAATTATTTTATTATTTATCTGCGATATATATACTATAATAGTAGTCCTTATATAATACCTAAGAGATTTCTTTATATCATAGGTATATAGATATTATATGTAGATTATCCTATAGGTTATAATAGGGTTTAAGCTATCTCGGGTTTATAGCTATTTCTTTATAGTATATCTATATATAGATATCTTTTATATTATCTATATTCTAGTATTCCCTAGCTAATTAGATATATCAAGTAGTAATACTAAGCTAATAGTATTCGCTAGTCCCTTTATAAACTAGTATTTCATAGTTATCTTCCCAAAGTATTATATATTAGCCGCGTTATTATTTATAGACTCATGCGGCGTCTTACTCTTACTATATTTATACTCCCGCGGAGTATTAGCTATAGTTAATAGGCTCATAATATCTATTTAGCTATATAGTAGCGATTATCTATTATTTATTAATAGGGTTTTCCTCCCTATTATTTAATTTTAGTAGAGGGTTCTATATATCTAGGTTAATAAGGTATAATTAGTAGACCTTTAGGGGTTTAATTAGTTTATAGAGTCGCTCCTTTGTAATATTATTAATCACGTAGTTACTAATAGCTTATTCCTCTATTAAGTAGGCGGCTTAGTAGGGCATAGTGACTTCTCTAGGTTAAAGTCTTATTTTATTATATCCTTTCCGCGCTATTCCTAGTATCTTAGTAGTATAAATAGCTATCTAGGGGTTATTATCCTAGTTAATTATATTTAGGTGCTTTTTACCTTCTAGGAGGTTTTACCGCGGCTTTAGTTAATAGTATCCTTCCTTAATATCTTATTATTTCTTTTAATATTTATTAGCCTTATAGCCTTTCTTATAGTAATAGTAATATTTAATATCTTTATTATTCTTTTAGGTTACTCTGAGTTCTATAGGTCCTATATAAGTCCTATAAGATATATTACCTTTAGCTTATTCCCTTTTTTAGGACTAATTAGTATTATTCTTATTACCCTAGATTTATCCTTTATTAGATTTTTCTATATATTATTTAAACTATTAGTTATTAATTTTAATAGCTATATTAATATAATCTTAGAGGTTATTAGGTTTTTCTATTTTATAGAGTTTATCTTTAATTTTATCCTTAAGTCCTTTATAGAATATAATTTAAAAGGCACTTATTCCTTAGTTAAGGAATAAAGTAATTTATATAAACTTAGCTATATAGGTCGAGGCGGCCTTTATCTATTATAGGTTCTTAAGTTTCTATATAGCTTATTATTTTTTATTAATAATTCCGAAGTTCTATTTAATTATATCTTTAAAATTTTTATATTTCGCAAAGAGGAGTTAGGTTTCTTTAGTAGGCTTATTTCCGAGGAAGTTATATAGCTTAGGCTTAAACTAAATAAGTGCGCTACCTATAAGATATCTACTAATATATAAGACCTTACTTTTAGTACTAGCTATTTAAGTAGGGAAATATTATTAGTATGCCCTAAGGGATATAAGAAATATCCTAATATAGATAGCTTATTTATTAAATAGCTCTAGGTCCTTAGGTTTAATAATCTCGCTAATATCCTTATAGGTTATATTAGTAGCATTATATTTAAATATTAGGTTACTAAGGTCATAGACCTACTATTATACTAGGTTATTTTATTATGCTTAGAGTGCAATGAGTTAATCGATTTAGTCTTATTAGTTATTAATTATCTACTAGTATTATTATTATTGCTATTCTATGGCTTAGTAGAACTATTCCTATATATTATTTATAGATACTTCTATACTTATGAGTTATTCCTAAGTAATCCTAGTATTATTTTATATACTATTTAAGAGGTTATTATGCTAGGTGCTTAGGTAATTATACTTATTCCTAAGTTTATAAACTTTATCCTCGTAAGAGGCTAAGATAATATATTCTTTATTATTATTATCTATATCTATTAGGATATTAGATTCTTTTAGCTTAATTATAGGCTATCCTTACTAGGGGGTAATAGGCAGCTTATTATAGGAGGTAAAAGGAGATCTAATATTAGGTGCTATAATAATAATATTACTTAGAGTATATAATATATTACTAAATAAGAGCTATTAATATATAATAATTATATATTCCCTAAGGGATAAACTAGTTATATTAGGTTTATATTAGCAAAGAGTACTAGGCATAGTTTAAGTAATAAAAGATATAAGTTATATCTAGTAATATACTTAAAGGTATTAAGTATAACTAAGTTATATTAATAGCTAAGGTAGCTATTATATAAGAAAATATAATAAGTATATTCTATATACTTAGGCTTCTTTAAGTAAAGCCGATCGCGAGAGGGCGCGATATTATTCTAAGACTAATGCGGTCTAGGAATAATATCGGTCCCTAGTATATTAATCCTACCGCGATTAGTAGTTTAGAACTCGGGATTTATGGGGAATACGTGACGTAACCGCGAGGGTCGTAATAAAAATTATATATAAATTAGAATTATATAAAGAGAGTAAAAGAAATAATATAATTTAAATTAAAAGTAATAATATAATAAAAAACTAAGAAATAATAAAAGGATATTATATATTTAAATATATTAAATACTTTAATTTAATACCTAATTCTAAGACTAGGCTTATTAATTTAGTTTACTTAGGCTTATATTTATATTAAATTAATATTAATACCTATAATTATATAATAGCTTATAACCTTTTTATTAAATATATTACTTTCTTATAAAAGTTAAAGCTATATTATCTTTATTATAATACCTTAGGGGTATTATTATTATAAATTAGTTTTTAATTAATTTATTTCTATTTATTATTTCTTTAAGGTATTAATACTTATATCTTTAAAGCCTAGTATTACCTTAAGATATAATCTATTTATAACCTAGTATTACTACCCTTATTATAAATATTAGATATTATTTATATTAAGATATATAATTATAATAAGAAGCTCTTTATTATTATTTATATTAATTATAAGCTTTTTTAGTTATTTTATTTTTTATTATATATCTTTACTTAGGACCTTATTAACTAGGTATATATATAAACTAATATAACTTAGTAAATATATATTTATTAGTTTATATACTAGTTAATTAAAGAGGCTTAAATTACTTATAAGTACTACTTTAAGGCTATTATATTAGAAGTTATCTTAGAAAATAATAGCGCCTAGGAGCTTAACCTTAAGGGTTATAGTATTTATTATAAGGTAAGCTTTTGCCTTAATATTATACTTACCCTCTAAGGCTGTAATAGGCTAAACCTTAAAACTTATTTTTATATTAGTTATAATATAAAAATCCTTTTATTATTTTAACTTATAAGTAAATATTTTATCTTATATATATTTTAAATAAATAATATTAATATATTTAGTTTTACTAATATTATTTATTTCTTAGATATTATTTTTAATAATATAATTAAGTTTAATTTTAATAACTTAATAATTATTATTATATACTTTATATTACTTTATATTATATAGCTCTTTATATATTTTTTTTTTTTAGTCTTATAAATATATAATAAGTATTTTTTAATTCTTATATTAAGAAAAATACTTAATATACTTATATTATAAACCCTTAAAGCTTAAAATATATCTTAATATAATAATAAAGCCTTAATCTTAGTAATATATTAAAAAATATATATATAATTTAAGTTAAATTTTAGTATATATAATAAGCTTATACTTAGTTATATCTTATAAATTCTTTTTAACTTTTTATTAATTAAAGCCTTTTATAAAACTACTTTATAATTTAATATAATCTTATTAGTTTTATTTTTAATAAAATTATTACCTTAAAAATCTTATAATATAAGCTTATATATTATAAGACTATAATTAAGGCCTTAATATTACTTTTATGCCTTTATAGCCTAAGAGGCTTACTTAAGAGCTAATATAAATTATATTAATTTATATTTATTACTATCTTATAAGAGATTACTTAGGTCTATAACTTATATTTTCTCTAAAAGCTCTAAGAATATTAAAAGCAAATAGTACTAGCTTGCTAAGGTAATCTTATTTTATTTCTTTATATCTAGTAAGCTATTTAAGATACTAAGAAGGCTAAGGCTATAATCTCTATTGCTTAGCTACTTATAGAGATCTATGCTAAGGCTTAGTAGTAATACTAGCGCTAATATAAGCCAAGGGGGTAAAGCTGCTATTAAAAAATATATAGCTTTTCTGCTTACCTTATTAATTAACTATGCGTAGTACTAAGCTAGGGATTAAGGACTCTTAGAGCTTTTTTATCTACTTATAGCTCTTTGCTTACTTAGATAAGCTTACTTAGGATAATATTAAGTACTAATTACTTTATAAGGAATTTAATACCTTTAGTAATACCTTCTATAGCTATATTAAAAGTACTATTAAAGGTTTTATTAAAGTTATATTTTATATTAACTAAAGCAAGGAGGTTAATACTACTTAGGATAATTATAGTTAATATTATACTTATAGTTATAATTAGAGTTATAGCTAAAATTACTACCTACTTTTGATTTTTTATATTAAGTTTTTTACTTATAATTTAAACCTAGAACTAAGTAGCTATAGTATTTTAGAAAGGCTTTAAGGGCCTAGTATATATATAATAACGCAAATACCCCCTTTTACTAGTAATACTACTAAGATATAATACTACTTATACTAAAATAACTTAATAATATAAGGCATCTTAGAGATAAGAGAGGATATCCTCTAGCTATGCTACTTATAATTACAGGAGCATAAACCCCTAGGGCGTGAGCGCTTATTATATAAGTGCCTATAAAAGCTTGCTATACTAGCTCTTTCGCGCTAGCGGGAAGAGTATAAAAAAAGAGCTTCTAGGATTATAAAAGCCTAGCTCGGCTTATAGCTATTATAGCTAGGGGTTATCCCTTAGAGCCTTTACTTTTTTATTAACAGCCTTATTACTATTTAGGGTAAAGGTCTTTTAGATAAAGGGGAAAAAATAAGCCCTAAGAGCTAGGGTTAAAATTAGCTTATATAACTTCCTAAAAGGGTATAATAAGCTAAAAATAATAAACTAAAAAATATTAACTATAATATATATATATAGCAAATATAATAATTAACTAAGTATAATAAAAATCCCTTAACTTATATTATCTTTATTTAATTAATTAATTCTTAATAACTTATTATATCTTAATTAAATAATAAAGCTAGATTACTTTTTATATTTTAGGCCCTTAAGAATAACTAAAAATTAAGCCTTTAATGCGCTATAAAGATATATAATATTAATTAAATAAGGCTATAGTGCTAATAATAAGGTATCTAATTTTAATATAATACTTTTAATAAATTATATTATTTATTTAATCTAGAGAAATAAATTCTTATTTACTTTATTCTTAACTTAGATTTATAAGAATTCCCCTCTTAGCTTTATAATATTAAAAAAATAACTAATTAATTACTTATTAATTATAATATATTACTAATTAATATATATTAAGCTTTAAATTTTATTAAGTAATACTTAGAGCTTAAAATATATTATTTTTATAAATATAATTACTAGAGAGTAAAATATAAAGATCTAATTATTATTTATAATTAATTTAAGCTTATAAGAAATATAATTATAAAATATAATATTTAATTAAATAATATTTATAACTTTAATAAGATAGGCTTTCTTATAGGTATAATTATAAATAAAATAATTATTATAGGCTTAAAAAGGTATTTAAAGCTAAAATTAATATAGCTTAAAAACTAAGAATAGATTATAATTATTTAAGTAATTAATATAAAAAGCTAGGTAATTTAGCTATTTATTATTAATATAAGCTAATATTACCTCGCTAATTAATATTAAGAAAATAATTTTATAAGTAATTAAATAATTATAATAACTTAAAATAGCTAAATTAATAATAAAATTAGCCTTAAATAATTAAAATACTTTAATTAATATATAATTAATTAATTAATTACTTTTTATTATTTTTTAATTCTTAATAATTATAAAAATTATTAATTAATTAAATTTAAGAGATATTATAAAGAAAAAGAAATTATTTAGCTTTATATATTACTATGTTTCTTTTATTTATTTTAGCTTTTTAATATTAGGTATTTTAGGCTATTAAAAAAGGCCTATAATTAAGAAATAAAATATCTAATTAAATACTTTATAATTTATATTTTAAAGACTAAATTCTTTTTAGCCTTATATATTATATATAAGGCTATTATAATAAAAAGAAATATTAAAAGGGCTTTTAAAAGAATTAACTTTATTCCCTTTAACGTAGAAACTATAATCTTAAAGCTTAATATATAGCTATAGATTTTAATATTTACTAAGGAGGAAGCTAAGCCCTTAACCTCTTAGGTCTTAAAGACCCTAAGGATTATACTTAAGGCTAAATCTTAGTTTAAATATCTTAAAAAATAAATTAAAAAGTATTAAAATAGCTCCTTAGAGTTAATCCTTAAAGCCCTAAGGTCTCTTAAGAAAAAAATAAAGATAATTATATATTAAGTTACCTTATTAATTACTAAGAATAGAAACCTTTAAGAAATAAATAAGATACTTAATTAATATTAAAAAATAAAAAAGACTTAGCTATAAAAAAAGGGAATTATAATAATAAAAAAAGAAAAATAAGTAATTAATTAAATAAATATTAATATATAAATAATAACTAAATTATTAAGGAATAATAATTAAGGGAGGTTAATATAATTAAGTATTTAATATTATAATATTTATAATAAGCTTAATTATAATATAAGGACTTATTAAGTAATAATTAAGATATCTAAGAAAAAATATAATAAATAATTTTAATTAATTAATTAATTTATTATATTTTTATTATTATATTAATATAAAAGGTTAGGATTTTTATTATACTTAGTTAATTATTATATTTATTATATATATATATTATAAGAAAAAAAATAATAAATAACCTTAAGTTTTACTAACTTAGAAAAGCTTTTATAAATATTAGTAATTAATATAATTAGCCTTTAGTTTAAGAAAATATTATAAATACTTTTTATAATAATATTATAATATTATAATACTAAAGAATTAAGAGCTTACTTAATTAAGTTAAAAGATTATTACTTAAATAAATTAAAAAAGCTAATAACTAAAATAGTTTTTTAATATTTTAAATATAAGAAAATATAACCTTAGCTTTTATAGCTATAAAAGAGTTATTAGGGCTTTTAAATTAATAAATATTAAAAAGGAAATTTATTTTTAAAAAAATAAAAACTAATTTTTAATATTTTTTTTAATTATTTTATAAAAACTATTTAAAAAAAATAAGTTATTAAAATATTAATAAGATTATTATTATATAAAAAAAAATATAAGCCCTAATACCTTATACTTCTAGGCTATTAGGCTAAAAGGTTTACTATGCCTATCTTAATTAATAAATTATTATATAATTAAGCCCTATAGGGCTATAAGCTATAAGAGGCTAATAAGTACTAGTACTTTAAGATTAAAATTATTCTTAGTGCCTTTAGTAAAAGCTATAAGGGACCTTTTAAGGCTTAAGGCCCTATAGCTAAGGTCTATATAGTATATTTCTTAATTAAAACAAATACCTATAGGGGTTATAAGACCTTATAGCAAATAGTATATATAGTATATATCTAGGTTATAAGGTATGCTTTTTATAATACTTATATACTTTTTTTTTAAATTTTAATTATAGTAGGAATTAAATACTTAAGCTTATAAAAGTATTATTATTTATTATATAAAAAGAAATATAGCCCTAATAGCTTATACCTCTAGGCTATTAGGCTATAAGGTTTGCTACGCTTATCTTAGTTAATAAATTATAGTATAATTAGGCCCTATAGAGCTATAGGCCATAAGGGCTTAATAATTATCTTAGATTAAATAATAAGAAATAAAAAATATTAAAAATAAGTAATTATTTCCTAAAATATAGCTTTTTTATATAAAAAGCTCTTAAAAAAATACTAAGCTTTATTTAAAATAGCTTATAATATATATTATAAGCTAAGAAACCTAAGCTAATTACTTTATAAATAATAGTTTTTATATTTTAATTAATATAGCTAAGCTAAGCTATATTAGTATTAATAGCTATTTTATAGCTATATAGTAAGAAAATATACTATATAAGAGTTATATTAGCCTTAGCTAGGCTATTTAATATATACCTAATTATAAGCTATTATATAAGCTTAAAATAACTATAGCTAACTTTTTAAGCTTTTAAAAGGCTTTTTTTTATTTTTTTATAAAGCTTTATAACTATATAATTAAAGAAATTATTTTTAATTAAAGGTTTAGCCCTTTTTAAGTTAGTTAAGTTATAATATAAAGCCTTTATAAATAAAGGTTTAAAATAAATAGCTATTATAAATTATAATTTTTATAAAAAAAATAATAAGAAATTAAATCTTATTAGCTAAGAAACTACTTTAATTTTAGCTAATATAATAATTAATATAGCTAAGTAGCTATACTATAGTAATAATAAGTAATTTTTAATATAATACTAATTATATTAACTATCTTATTAAAATTACTTTCTTATATATTTAAATAGTTTTAAAAAGATAAGGTAATAAACTATAAAAAAAGAGCTTAACTTTTAATATTTTTATACCTTAAAGTTATATATACCTTCTTTATAGGCCTCTAACCTTATTAAAACTTAATTTTTTTAGAAAATATTAGCTAATTAAAAAAAGAAATATTAAATATCCTATAGTCTATTAGTAAAAAAAAATTCTATTATAAAAAAAAATATCAGTAGCTTAACTAATAGTTTTTATAAATAATAAGATTTCAAGTGCGGCGCTCTTCCAGAAACTTCTAGAGACAGTTATGTGCTGGATGCCTATTCTTAGTAGCCGAAGCGCGTGATCATTGTGCCTCTAACAGGTTCCTTTCCAATCACCACCGCCATGATCGCTATTACAAACGGAGCTAGCCAGGTGCTGGCATCATGGAGTAGAATATAAAGTTTGTTGGGATGTTTCGACTTCAGCTTCATGCACACAAGAAGGAAATTCTAGCGAGTTAATTGGGCGGGCTGTCCTCAGTAGTTGATGGGCTGAGAAGCGGCGGCGCCTGTAATGGCACCCGTCTACTCCTACATTGATACCGAATTACGTCACAATCGTCTTGAATCGCTCAGCGCCAGTTGGAGAGGTAGGATAAAGTGCTCATTCCACGACATTTCTTTGGCTCCCTTGCTAGAACCTCCACAACGTCTACCGTGTCTACCTACATTTCGGGTTCCAGAAAGCTTCGCCCTTTTCCTTTTCTTAACACAGAAAAGACAAGAATTCTTTTTTACTCTTTCGTTTCCGTCCAACAGAATCTGATCGATTGAAGTTATCATATTCCCAGACTGATCTCACTCGTTCACAGCCACTGCCTCGGCTTCTAACGGCGAAATGCTGTGTTCAAGTTCATTCAATACCTGCAACACCATCTGCGGTCTCTGGCTGATCTTTGTCTGCGGTGCTTACGGGTTCTTTCCGCAACAATGGAAGGAGGATTTCTTTGGCCATGGAGGAGTGTCCCATATTGCACAGACAAACCAAGCTTTCGCGGAGCTTGCTGTGCAGTACTTCCCACTGGTACCCTTGACGGATTCAATGAAGCGCGCTCGCGATACCATTGCCGATGCGAACGCTGAGGTTGACGATGACCAAGATCACTCCGCTCTCCACTTTGACGGCGAAAACTTTGACGGAGGCCAAAAGCGCCTGACGCAGCTAAAGGACGACGTCGTCAAACATCTCAAAGATGACAATCGTGGAGCCGCTCGCAAGAGTCTTGGAAATGCTCTACACACGCTTCAAGATTTCTACGCTCATTCAAACTGGGTTGAACTTGGGAACACCAGTCCACATCCAGATCTCGGACGGGGAACACCGCTTGTGCATGCAGTCTTCGGCGATCCCACCTGCAAGGACTGCGGTACTCTTAGAATGAATCGTCCCATATGTCCTGATTGTCGCGTGACATTTGACTGTCCGGATTGCAGCGCCAACGTGTTGACATCGCCTGGGTTGCTGACGAGCGGTTACTACTTTGGAGAGGATGCTCCGCCAAAGGGCATTGAGATTCCAGCGTACAAATGTCATCATGGTGGTGCCACGGATAGCCCTCTTGGTGGAACAATTGGATTCTTGCAGCAACTTCCATACGGAGGAATCAACAAAGACAGTCTCAACTGTGTCTTCTCGCCACACTCATACGCTCATCGACAAGCGGCCCAACTCTCCATAGATGCGACGAAGCAGTATATCAACGACATAAAGATACTGATCACCGAGCCTCAGCTGAAAGCTCTCTTTGGCGTTGGACCGACTCTGGCTTTTGTCATCGACACCACGTCAAGCATGTCAGATATCATCCAAGCTGTTCGGGAGCAGACAATTTCTATTGCAGAAGAACGACTAGGAACCCCGGATGAAGCAAGCCTGTATGTTATATCTGCGTTCAATGATCCTCACACCGGCCCAGTGACTACGACTTCGGATTTCAATACCTTCCAAGAAGTAATCTCTAGTCTATCGGCTGAGGGCGGCGGTGACTGCCCTGAGCTTGCTTTTACTGGTCTAGCTGCTGCCCTCGACGTTGTGGACGAAGGAGCATCAGTTTTCTTGTTTACTGATGCAGAAGCTAAGGACGCAGAGCTCGCTGGCACAGTGAGAGCCAATGCACTAAGCCGTAACGTCAACATTTACAGTTTCAAGTTTGACAGCAACTGCGACGACTCTGGATCCTTGCGCAAGAGACAAGACTTCTTGGCTGACGAAGTATACGGCGCAATCTCTCTCGGTACTGGTGGACAATATTATTCGCTTCCTCGCCCGCAAGCGAACAATATCACTGGTCTTCTCGCACCTGTAACCAAAACAAACACCGTCTATATCATGAAGATTGCCGATAACATCTGCACTCCAAAGACATACAAATTTCCCATTGATACGAAAATAAGCGAGTTTTCCGTGACTTTGCGTGGGATCAATGTCTTCATCACGATTCTGAAACCTGACGGCTCTACTTTGGATCTCTCTTCGACTGGCGTGAGTAACACTGTCCTCACCACCAGCCAATTCGTTACTGTCAAAAACCCCATGGTCGGCGACTGGGCGATCGAAGCTATTGGGCCAGGAAATTTAACCATCGACGTGATAGGGGTCAGCGTATTGCAACTATCGTCTTTCCGATTCGTACAGATTGCTGGCAGACCGGGACACACTGGTTACTTCCCCATATCAGGTCCTCCGGCATATGACCATGATGTGGCTGCTGTTGCCAATGTCGAAGGGGCAAACTTTACAGACTTCAAGATGGATTTCCGCGATCTATCCGGCGAGGCCATACTAAGCCCGACTATGATGGCCGGGTCTGGCGAGTTTGGAGAACCTCCAGTGAACTCCTTCTTTGGCGTCTTCCACCTCAAGCCTACCGACGTCTTCGCATATGTCAGCGGTAAAGATTCAACAGGAGCGCCGTTCCAGCGAGTCCTGGCGTCCCTGATTACCCCTTATCAGTCCAACTCCTCATACACAGGGATCAGCAACTCAACGTCCGCCACGTTCCAAAACTTTACGGCCATCTCGGTGATTCCAATTGCAAACGCAACGGCAATTTTTCCTTATGCAAACTCGACATCCTTTTCAGCATGTCCTGTCACTTACACGAGTAAATCCAACTGGACCGCAACGCCATCATCAATCACCTTAGGAACTGCAGCTGCATGGGCGTCGACCGCACTTGGAGGCAATTCCTCAAAGCCTGTACATGCTACTACGAGCTGGCCGTCCAAAAGCTCGATTTTAACCACGGAGAGCTCCAAAGCAATCTTCACGGGCGCTGCAGCTCGGCTGAAAGAGACCTTCGGCTTGACAGTGATCCTCGTATTCGAATGTCTATTCACGCTGGTGCGGCTGTAGGGGTGAGCGGCTGCCCACCTCCGCTTGTTTAGAAGTACGGCTGCAGAACTTGGGTGAGACGTGTCCCACCAAACTGTTGCCAAATCACATGATCCGTCTACACAGCCTTTACCCTATATAGTTAGATCACTCCTTGATACAGTATTCCCTCAATTGTTAAAAGGCTCCTAAAGTACCTTGCTACTCATAACCCCTGATAATTATGGCTTGCGTCGGCTAGCAGCTAATAAGTAATTTTATATAGGAAACTTTTTAGTACTTATATAATATAAGTCTACCGATGATTAAAATAAGCACTAGCTAATAATTAGCAAAGTAGCCCTAACTAGGAGGCTAGTAGTAGTTTAGGCTAAATTACTATCTCAGGGTTAGGGGCATAGATAAATAGCTATATAGGGATACATATAGGGGTAGGTCTTAGATATAGATAAGGGGGCTAAATTACTAGTCTTAAACTATTATTTTATACTATAGCTAATTAAGATAAGAAAAGGATAACTCTAAGGTTAAAGAAAAAGTAAGTAAAGAGAGGGGAAATATAATAAAATATATCTCCTAAGGCTAGCCTTTTTATAACTAACTAGATAAATAAGAGATATCTTTTTTATATAAATATAAATCTATAAAATAAGTATAACTAAGGGTAACTAAGTAGTTTCTTAGTAAATAGTAATTATTTAAGGAAGAGATTATTAAGAAAAAAAAAAAAGGGAAATAAAGATAATATATATAATATCCTAAGAGGACAAACTAAAAGGAGATAAAAAAGGGCTTAATATAATCTAGATTATAGTTATAGCCTAAGGGCATTTTATAGACTTACCTAGTAGTAATAAACTAAAGTAATAAGAAGATATAAGAGAGTCTACTAGCTATATTTATATAAAAGCAATTAAACTAGGAGAAAGGTTAGGGTTATGGTTGGGGTTAGTATTTACTATCTAAGCTAGTCTGCCCGGGAGGTTTCTTCTAACTAAGATATAGCTTATAGAGTATAGAGAGGAGATTTTTCTAAGAAAGAAAAGTAAGAGAGGTATAATAATTAAGGGATATAACTAAAAAGAGAGGGATAGAGCTAAGAGAGAGAAATATAACTAAGGGAAAGAGATATAGCTAGAAAGGAGATATAAGAGATATAAGAGATATAAGAGATATAAGAGATAAAAGGTAAGAGATAAGAGATAAGAGATAAGAGATAAGAGATAAGAAATAAGAGATAAGAGATAAGGGATAAGGGATAAGAGATAAGAGATATAAGATAAGAGATAAGAGATAAGAGATATAAGATAAGAGATAAAGATAGAAAAAGAAATAGCCTTAGGAAGACCTTCTAGAGGTATTCCAATAAGACCTAGCTAAGTCACTAGAGGGATCTCGGGCTATAGAAGCCGCAGAGGTCGCCCTAGTCCTCATCAGGGCAAGGCTGATAGAGGAGTCTAGCTGGTTAGCTGCAATAGGGCCGATGAGGTCCTGGAGCTTCTGATAGGTCTTAGCGGTCTCTAGGTCCATAAGGCCACCTGCTGAGATGATAAGAGGCTGAAAGAAGGCCCCGAGAGACCTATATTTTCTGCGTTTTTCCTCTGCAGCCTCTCTCAAGGTGCTATAAGGGTCTTCCTTAGCAGAATCCTTTGAAATAGCTACGATTTGGATATCATAGTAATAGCGGCTATTTCCTAGGGTAATTGCGAAGTCGGCCCTTAGGCTACCTTCTGGGTGGACTAGGGGCTCTTTCTCGACCTCTAGGGTAGGCTAGCTACTTAGGGCTTTGAAAAAGGCCCTAGTTATAGCATCATGCCTTGCAATCCACCTTCTATTAGCACCCTTGCAGGTATCCTGATGGCCTAAGGCAGCTATAGCTCCGTAAGAGCTACAGGGTAAGCTAATAGGCTTGATTGGGTAGAAAAGCCGGCTTCGGAGGGCTTCAGTGATCTCAGAGTCTGTAAAAGATAGGGCTTTTTGGGTAGGCAAGACTCCTAGCCACTTACGGCCGAGATAGCTAGCATTTTCTAGCCTAGCATGCCTATAGCTAGTGGGAAGGCCCTCTAGGAAGCCTGCTAGCCTAGCCTTATTTGCTTCTTTTAGCACCTGTTGTGCTGTTTTTCCTAGCCTAGGCTGGCCTGGGTCTAGGGTTGGCTATGGGGCTAGGGGCTTCCGGATGAGGTCTAGGGTAGGCTGCGAGGCCTCCCTAGCTGCTAGGAATAGCTCGTGGGCTAGGTCCTTGTGTAAGGGTATTCCTAGGCCTCCTTCTCTAACTGGAAGGGCTATAAGGCTTAGATTAGGCTCCTTAGGGCACTCACTAGGGCTTCTAGCCACTAGGGCTAGGGCTAGGGTTATGGTTGGGGTTAGTATTTACTATCTAAGCTAGTCTGCCCGGGGGTTTTCTTCTAACTAAAGATATAGCTTATAGAGTATAGAGAGGAGATTTTTCTAAGAAATAAAGATATAAGAGATATAAGAGAAAGAGATATAACTAAGAGAGAGAAATAAAGCTAAGAGAAAGAGATATAGCTAGAAGAGAGATATAGCTAGGAAAGAAATATAAGAGATATAAGAAATAAGAGATAAGAGATAAGAGAGAAAAGGTAAGAGATAAGAGATAAGAGATAAGAGATAAGAGATAAGAGATAAGAAATAAAGAAAGAAGAGAAATAGCCTTAGGAAGACCTTCTAGAGGTATTCCAATAAGACCTAGCTAAGTCACTAGAGGGATCTCGGGCTATAGAAGCCGCAAAGGTCGCCCTAGTCCTCATCAGGGCAAGGCTGGGTTAGGGTTATGTGTTAATATAGGTCTTAGGGTTAGGGAACTAACGGCTATGTTCAGGGTATACTTTTCTTAAAATATAATACTAGTCTAGGCTTAGCATTTAAAATAAATTATTTAATAATAATAAGATATTTCCCGGGTTAGCTAGCTATTTTATAGAATTAGTTATAGAATTTTAAAGAAAATAGAGAGGAAAATAAGTTAGATAGGAGGATGGCCTATATTTAAGTCTTAGCTTATATTTAATTTAAAGCGGTTTAGCGCGGGATATACTAAAAGTCTTAGCTTATATTTAATTTAATTAAGTATAGCGCGATAATTACCCTAAAATAAGAATATTATATAGGAAAAATAATAAGTCTATATATAACTAACCGCTAAGTAGAAGATTACTTCTATTAATTATTTTCTTTATATCTTTACTTTAAGTTTTATTTATTATCTTATATCTTTATTATTAATAGGTAAGTAAGAGGGTAATATATTAGAATATAGTTAGGTTTAGTTTAAGTATAGATAGAAAGTCTTAATATAAATAATATAGCTCCCTAAACTTAATTATTATATCCTTAAGAGAAAAGAAAACTGAAATTAGAGCTAGAAAACTATATATAATAAAAGGGAGAGCTTTAAAATATAAGGATATTATTATTTCTATATATATTATAATGCAATAATACTTTATCTAGTTAATATAAGGTATTCTATTAAGTTATAATCTTATTAACTATAGCTATTAAAAAAGCAATGTTTTTTATATTATATAAGCTATAACTATTAGCCCTTTAATACATAGCAAGGGAAATATAAATATCTCGCATAGCTAATACTAGGGGAATAAGCTAAAACATTACTATATAGGTTTCCCTAGAAGATAATATCTTAACTAGTTCCAAAATATTATAGCCGCCTGGCTAGAAAAGTGCCATAAACTAAAGAGGAATAACTTATATCATAACATACACGCTCATAATAATACTATTAATAATAACATAAGTAAGCTATTATTTCTTATTACACGCTAACTAAATCACAATAGGCAAAGTTTATATATTATTACTAACCTTACTTACCTACTATACTATCGACAATAGATCTAATTATTAGCCTCTACTTAGAGCCATATCTCTAGATCCCTATACTATTTAAAGTTCTATTCCCAGCTAAGTTTACTTATAATCGCGACTATAATAAACCAAGCGAGACCAAAGTAGGCCCAGTAGTAATACTATATAACCCATTAATTTAAAACTATAATAAAAACTCACAGACTAACTATATAAGTCTAATTAATATATAAAATTATTACCTACTTTTTAAAAACTCTTAGGCTTAGCTCGAGCTTATATTATAAAAATATAATATAGCTAATATAATATTTATCTAAGACTAACCTAGCCTATTATAGCTTAAAGCTTAAGATAAAGAACTATAAGCCCTAATTAACATAATCTAGTAATTACTTATTACCCTAGATTAAGAGATAATAAAAAGTAAAAAAGATTTAAAAAAGATCTTATAATTTACTATTAGAATAATTTACTTATTAACCCGGTTTACTAAAGGTAATTAACCCACTATAATCCTTAAGCACAACAAGATTACTAGATAATCTAGCAAGGTAGAGCCCTTAATCTATCGCTTTTACTAGCGCCTATTATACCTCTAATAGGCTATAAACCAAAACGCCGCAATAGCTATACTAGCTAAGGAATTAATTAACCCCCCGGGAGCAAAAAAATACCTTATATACCTAGCTATGGCCTTCCCCTTATACGCTAGATAGCTCGCCCAGGTTAATAAGGGCCAATACCTATAACCAAGATAGGTTTCTCTTATTATTAGCTACTAGCATTAAGATATTTATATAAGAGCATTAAGACTTTATTAACTATCCTTATTAAGTACTAAGAAACTTTAAGGTTAAATAAAGTTACTATAGGCTTTATACCTAGAATCTCCGCTATCAGCTTAAATAACAAGACTACCTTATTACTAAGAATATCCTCTATGGTATTTAGCTTATTATTAAGCTAAGTAGCTACTAAGATATTATTATACTTATATAAACTATCTAGCTAGGTAAATATTATATTATATAGCTAAGCCTAGCCGAGATTAAAGATATATATTAATATAATAATATAATTATATCTATCTTTTATCCAAGTATTAATAATATAATTAATTACTAATCTCTTACTATCTACTAGTAAGCCTAATTATCTTTCCTTATCTTTAATTCTCTCTATCCTAATAACTCCTATTATTTAGCGCTCTAAGAGGTCTATAATACTATGGTAGATTATTAAGGCTCTATACTAGCATTGATTTATAATATGCTAATAACTTAGTAAGTATATAGGTAGACCTATAGCCTTATAGTAATAGAGTATACCTGGCGCTTCTTAGCTATAGGTAATCTAGTTATAGGCTAGGGTAAGGATAAGACCTTACTATTTAAACAGCTTAACTAGACGCAGCAAGAGCTATACCTATCTAAGATATATAACCTAGATCTACAAGAGGTTAATGCCATATCATACTAGATCAAGGTTATTTTATAATACCTTAGCGTTCTATCACTATCTAACGTCGCGGCCAATAGGTAGGCTAATGGGCAGGCTGATAGGTAGGCCGATAGGCAGGCTAATAGGCAGGCTAATAGGTAGGCTAATAGGCAGGCTAATATAGCACCGCAACGCAGAAGGCTTAAGACTCTGGCTAATAATACTATTAATAGGACTATGGAATTAGCCAACCCTACTATGCTATTATTCTAAGAATAGAATAGCGCGATAAGATATACTTCTTAGTAATATAAAAATAACTACTATACTTAAATAAAAAAGGCAACTAAAAAATAAGGGGCTCTATTAACCTACTCTTTACTTCTTAATATCACAAAGTAGCTAGAAAATAAGACCCTACTAAATAGTAATATAAATAAGACTTATCTCTTATTAGTCCTTAATCTAACATAAGATCTACTATGCCCCGGGCCTTAGGAGGTTTATTTAAAAAATAGCCCTACTTAGTATAACAGCGCCTATAAGATAGTAATAAAAGGCTTAATAATAGATAAGTTAAACCTGCCTTACCTATATATATATTCTTATTATTACTAGTTATAAGGACTAAAGCATAACTTAATCTTATTATTATATAATATTAATAATCTCTATAGCTTCCTAATATCTCTTAGCATTACTAGGCTAGGGTTCTAATAATATACTTAACTATATATTACTCTTAATTATATTAATAATATCTATCTTAGTATAAAAATCCCTTCTCCTAGTAGTTTAAATAATAATACCGCAATAATATAGCCTCTTTATAATATCCTAAATTACTACCTTAGGCGCATTATTAGCCTAGCGGATACTTATATCTAGGTATTCTTCCCTACCCTATTCCATAGCTAACTCTCTAATCCTTATATATAGACTTATATCCCAAGGGAAAAATTTATATATTAATATAAAAAAGTAATATTACCCGCTATATAAGCTATTATTAATAATAATAATATACTCTAGTATATCCTTAAAACCCATATTATCGCCTTATTAGACTTAAGCGCACCCCAGGAAGCATTAATAGCTAAAGCGGTAATTAAGGAAGAAGAAGCAAATATAAAAGAGGAGCTAAGGGGATTTATAGGCATAAAGAGGCGAGGGGCACTAAGTAACCTATTAGGGCTATACTATAAGCACTTTTATATTATACTATAGTCTTAATATCTTACCACTCTCTAGGAAAAAGTCTAGGCAAGGGCTACTCCCTTCCCTAAGTATACTAGCCTATGGCTCTATATAGCTACTAAGAATACCAAGTTAATATAAATATAGCCTATGCTTAAGTTAATACTCAAAGAGTAGCATTATTACTAAGACTCCATAGTCAATAAGACCTATATCGACCTATAGGCAATATATATTAATATTAGGCGCTAACTAATGCCCGCCGAGATAGGGCTATATAGGCATATATTACTATAGCGCCGATGCTATCTAGATAGACTCTAGCGTTATTAGCTATAATAGAATTAGCTTTAAAATCGCCTTAATAGGTAAGAAGAGGGCGCTAATTAGGGTAAATTAAGTAAGCGCCATAGCCCACCTATTCACTAGATTACTTACCTATTTATAACCCTCTGCAATACTAAAGATATAATAATTACTCCTAGGCCAAGAAGCTAAGAGCTTTAAAAAGGCCTCATCTATAGCTAGTTCTATAACCTTATTAAGGTCCCATTTAATACCACTAAGTAATACCCTTTCTAAAACTACTATACTAAGAGCATAGCCCTAGACCTATTATATGTCCTCGACTAGCACAACTCTATGCAAGGAGTATATACGCATTAGTCCCAGGTATAATATACATATAGGCTTAATAAACTCTATATCTACTATAATATTCCCGCGGTTAATTAAGATAAAATAGATAATAATATAATATAATTAGCGCTTAAACTAATATAATACTAATTTATATATAGCATCTAGGTAGAGGACTAAGTATTACTAGCCCTCCTATAATATATTATAGATTTATTCTTATTAGCTCTAGCTCTAGCTTAGCTAAGAAAGGCATTAAAAGATAATATAAAAAACTACCCTTTCTTTGCTATTCCTTCTTAGATAATAGCTAAATTCCTCCACGCTAGCATTAATTAATATTACTTCTTATTTAAGTATATTAAGGCATAGATTAGCCTAAAGTACTTACTGCCTAAGACTATTATTATAGTAATAATACTCCGCGGACTTTAATTTAGCTATGACTTATCCCTTATTACGAAAGAGCTAATACTCTAAGGAGATAAATAGATATTAATATAATATATATAGCCCTAAGAGGGAGAACCATAGGTAATTAAAATATAATAAGAAAGACTAGGCCTAGGTAAGATATCTAAGGTCTATAGGTTTAGCTAATAGCTTCTAGGGAAGTTTAACTAAAATACCTAGCGGTTTGCTTTTAAAGTTTGCGATCAATTAATAGTTAATAATAACCTCCTACGCTAAGACTATAAGCAGTAATAGCAAGTACTTAAAGATATTCGCGATATCTATATCTAGATATAATAAGCCTAGAGCTAGGTAAGATAGTATTAAGTCTATAAGAACATAGTAGTAAAAAGGCTATAGCTTAAATATCTTTACTTTATAGTTATTAAATTTTTCTAGCGGGATATCTAGTATATAGCTCTAAAGAGTACTAAATAAAAGATAGGCTCTAATATTATAGATAAGGCAATAATTAGATACCTAGAGTCTAGTCTTCTAGCTTTTTATTATAATAGGCTATTAGACTTATTCTATGATTAATAGCGTAATATTAATTATACTTAGTCTTATCTGATTACTAGAAATAAGCTATAATTAACTAATATAATAGATCTCTTTAATAATCTATTCTTACCTAGTTTTATAGATATATATATAAAGCGCCAAAGAGGCTAGTCTTTTCTCCCTTTTCATATTATAACCCACCGCAGTATTAAGCTTATTAAGATAATACTTAGGTTAACTAAGGCAATGCAATAATACATATAACTTAGGCGGATTATCCTATTAACTTATTAGATCCTTCTATAGCTATTAAATACTAAGCTCCTTACTATAATAAAAGAGAGCTAAGCGGCAAATCTTAAATATTGCCTTACTTAGGCTTTTATTATTTATATTAGCCCTTTAGCTAAATTAATAAGGTTTTCTAAGCTATCTATGCTAACGCAGAAGGTTAATAATATAAATTATTATATCTCTATATAAAATAACCTTTTATAAGCACTCTCTAAGGTTTATAGATATCGCTTTAGTGATAAAGGCTAAATAAATAGCGCTAATAATATAAGCTATTACTATTATTAGTCTACCTAAGACTTGGTTAGGAGCACGCATAATCGCATTAGCCTTAATATCCTCTAGCTTAGCTATGCTATAAAGCTATTTAAGAAGGGTTAGATCTTTCCCATCGCAAAGGCTAGTTAATTACCTTAGCTTCGCATAGTTAGATATATTTAAGATAAGACTCTAGATAAACTAGATCGACTTTTTTATAAGCTACTATAAATAAGTAGCAATAACCCTCTAAATTAAAGTCTTACCCCTAACTCTAGATAGGGTAATATATTAGAAATTAATTAAATAGTTTTAAGATCTCTAGTCGCAACATATTATATAAAAAGATATTACTATTTCCTATAGCTAAGGGTCAAGATATAGACAATAGAGGAGCAAGAAAGTCTTTAGAAATACTTTAAATAATATAATTATAAATAAATAAAGAAGATTACTAATAATATTATCTTAAATTCTTTAGGGGGGATAAACTAAACCGCGTAAATAAATAAGACTAATAAATTATAGAAACTATAAAAGTATTTAAAAAAGGTAATAAAAAAGTAACTAATAACTTTACTAGTATAATTATTATATTATAAATGCTTAAGAGTAATATATAAAGAGTTAATAAGTTATCCAAATTATAAAGGAGAGAGTTAAAAAGTATAGGCATAATAATAATAATAAATTCAAAGCGATAAATAGGCTATATATAATAAATAATATTATATACTAAGTTAAGCTTTTAATATTAAAAATAGCGCCTATTTATTAATCTAAATTAGAGTTAAGATTAAAAATATCGCATAAGTACTTAGTAAAAATAGGATTTATTAAGGCTAAAATATATATTTTAAATTAAGAAATATTAATATAAGGGAAAGTACTTTAATATATAACCCTAGGGCCTTATATATAACTACTACTTAGATAAATATAATTAGGGATAATAAATAAATTAAAAGTATATAAATTATTATATAAGTTATATATAAATTAGACCAGGGGAGGGACTAACTAAAATAAAACTAGCTAGAATAAGCTTATTAGCTATAAACCCTTAAAACTCTATTTACCCTTATTTCCTAATAATATAATCCCCTTCTAGCTATTATAAATAATAAGATATTAATAATAAATAATAATAAGGGCAATTAGAGCTAAATAATAAGGGAATAATATATTACTAATTATATTAAAAATAAACCTAGTAATTAATTAATAAGAGAGAAATTAATTATAAATAATAATAAATAAAATAAATAATTAAGGGGAAAAAAGGCTAAGTTTAGTTTAAATAA
This sequence comes from Fusarium sp. M6JPR69, assembly GCA_037576055.1. NCBI lineage: Eukaryota > Fungi > Ascomycota > Sordariomycetes > Hypocreales > Nectriaceae > Fusarium > Fusarium sp. M6JPR69. Next base: position 119,715 of record JBBEOF010000021.1, read on the forward strand.
TATAATAAAGCTATAATAAATAAATAAAGAATAAGTTATTATAGCGTTTTATATTATTAATTTATTATAGCTTATTTACTACGCTACCTAAGTTTCCCGAGGAATAAAAAAAAAGATTTATACCTAAGTCCCGCCTCTTTCCCTATAGCTATTAAGGGTTACTACTATTCTATTAAATAGTCTTCCTAAACTTATAAGAAACCTCCTCTTTAGTATCTCTCTCTTACTCTGCCTTCTTTACTTATACCTTTATAAGAATATAACCCTAATAGATTAATTCCTAGGAGGAGATTACCCCTTCCTCCTCCTCTCATAATTACTTAGGATTTATAGCTAGAAATGCTAGCTATATAACCTCCTTAAGCTCCTCGGCTATTAATAAACTAAGAGGGGTAGTAAACTACTATTAATTCTAATATCTACCTTTCTACTATATTAATAACTATATAGATAGCGATAAGCTAGACTTAATAGGGGTTTAAGCGCTTAGTTATAATAATAATTATTAATCCTTAGGAAAGTTAAAAGAGAAGCTAGGCCTAACCCTCTCTTCTAGCTATTAAACCTTAGATTAACCGCGGTATATCTAGCTAAAGACCTACTTTAAGCTAGATTTAAACTCCCCTTATCGCAAAGAAGGCACTAAGATACTTAATATACCCGATATATATATAATAACTAACTTAACCATAGCTACCTAGTTCTTTTCTTACTTACTAGGGAGCGCCTTTAATAAGGCACTACAAGTATATATCTCCTAAAGAGGGTTCTAAGTGCCGAGGTAACTTAAGATTTTATTAAGCTCACTACTATATATAATATAAATAGGCCTAAAAATATACTTAGTAAGTACTTTACTAAAGATAATAAAGCTAGTAATAACTCTTATTTACTTAGTAGCTAATAAGTTAAATACTAGTAATAGGACTTACTACTTACTTAATACCTATACTTAGAGCTCTTTCTAGTGGGAGTAATTAATAAAATAAGTATTATTAAGGTTACTATATAAGAAAGTCTTTATATATTTAAGGGCTAAGTTAAAGAAATTAACTAGCAAACTCTAGCTATATTATAATATTAATTATTAAATATAAATTATAAATAAATAAAAAGAGGGAATTAATTATTTATATATATATCTTAGTCTCTTTCTTAATAAGACTCTTAAGTTTAATAATAAAAAAGTAAATTACTTTAAACTTATCTTAAACCTAGCCTAATTCCATAGTCTTAGACTTTAGTTACTTCTATATAAATCTTAGCTCCCCTTTAAGCCTTTTTTTCTCTTTCTTAGCATTATCTAAGTCAATAGCTTTTACCTTCTCTTTATTCTCTAGATTAATAGCCTAGGACTCCTACTTTTTAGATATTATTATTACTATTTTTATATACTCTTTTATATTTTAAACTTAATCCTTAAGCGCCTATAAGGCTTATCTTTTATCTTTTAGCTACTTTATAGCATTATCTCTAACATAGTTAACCTCTTTAAGTTTATTATACTCAGATTACTATTAATTATCTAACCTTATAAGGGCTTTAATATTCTACTTATAAGCAGTTTAAAGCTCTTTAATATTATTCTTAAGGCTTATATTCTCCTAATATATTTCTTTAAGGCATTTAAACTTATTACTAATATAATACTCTTTAATAAATAAGAAAAAGCTATTAATAAGGTCCTCTAAACCTTTAGGAGGGGGCAATATATTATTAGGTTTTAATAATAACTTATTAGCTACTAATAGCATAGATATAAGTATTAAGGGCTTTTTTATTATTATTATATTATATAGTATAAAGTATTAATAAAAGTTATAAATATTAAGAGTAAAGGGATAGATTAAGTTAGTAAATAGAGAGAAGGTTTTAGGCAATAAAAAGGGTAACTATATAATAATTTATATATTTAAATATACCTACTAACTAGCTATATATAAATAGGTTCATATTATATATATAATTATCTATATTTTAGAAAATAATTAATTAAATAAATAGTTTATAGCCTTATTTTACGAAGCATATTAATATAGCCTGAAGTTAAGAAGATAAACTAAGGGTTAAGTATTAGAGAGGGTAGATAAGGATTTACGCTAATTAGCTATAATAGATTAAGATAATAATATAGGGGGGGTTAGGATAAACCAACTAGGCGCTTATTAATACGCGAGATTTTATCCTCTAGGCATATTATTATATAGCTAATAAGGTAGATTTTTAAAGGCAAGATTTAAAATAAAAATTAATTAATTTACCTAGGGCAAAAATAATATATAATTAATAAATAAGTAGCCCTATAAATATATTATACTAATTAGACTTAGAAAATAAGTATCTATATATAAGGTAGGCAAGTAGGTCTAGCGATAATAATAATTAATTACTTAGTAAATTAAACCTTTAAGCCTTATATTTCCTCTTATAATTCTTTTTTATAATACTAAGAGAATTTATACCCTAAGGGACTCTACCTCTATATAATAATTTATTACTCTTATATAAGGTAAAGTAGGAATTAATAATATTAAATACTACGCCTAAAATCTTCCTTCTTAAGTTAGTTTATTAGCCTTTTCTCTCTGCATCGGGGTTAAATATATCCTCCTTTAATATAAAAGGCACTATAAATTCTTTAATTAAGTTATAAAAGGCATTAATATCTTTAATATATAGATCTCGCTTAGACTTATAGATAAAAAGAATATTACTAAGACATAAATAATACTAGTAACTTAATAAATAAACTTATCCCCTATTCTTAATAAATATTATTATTAGGAGGAGTTTAGCTAAAGGGTTAATAAGCTACTAGAAATTTAGAGTATTAATAAATAAAAGGTATAAGGTAACCTCTAAGGTAAAAAGAGGTAAGTAAAAAAGTTAAGTAAATCACTATTATCTAAGAGAGAAAAATATTATAAGAGAGGGAAGGGCTAACCTCTAATATCTAGGGGTAAAAAAAAAGGGCATAGTTATATATAGAGGTATAGGCGGGATATAATATAAATATAGTATAAAAGAAATATCTAGCACTATATAGGGTTATGGTTAGGGTTAGTATTTACTATCTAAGCTAATCTACCTAGGGGGTTTCTTCTAGCTAAAGATATAGCTTATAAGGTAAAGAAAAGAGATATTTCTAGGAAAAAGAGAAAAAAGAGATATAACTAAGAAAAGAGATATAACTAAGAAAAAAGAGATATAGCTAAGAGAGAGAGATAACTAAGAAAAGAGAGATATA
>JBBEOF010000022.1:0-121747 GCA_037576055.1 Fusarium sp. M6JPR69
AGCACATTACCAGACGTGACACACCACGGTTCAAGCACAGCGCGACTAGTCTATCTGCCAACATAAACCCAGCACGACCGGTTTATCCCTTGGGAATACACACGATCGTCACAGCTAGAAGCCTTAGGTCTTATTAGATATAGGTTATAACTTAAGGCTAAGTATTATTACTATTTTATATATTAACTAGTATAAATATATTATATACTAGGTATATTTTAGTAATATATTGCAGGCTTATAGAGGCTGTCTATGGTTCTTATAGGAGGATAATATTATATTATTTAGAATTAGCTAGTGCTAAGGCGTAGTCATAGGCTAGAGGGATCTTATTAATATTAGCCTAAAAGATTTTAAGTAAGTATTAATTATTCTTTAGTATCTATAAGTATTTATTCTTAGTTATAAGGGCAGGTAATAAGAACTATGCAGTGCTTCCTTAGTGAGCTAGGTCTAGGATATTTTAGTTTTTTCTTTGCTTTAGATATTATAGCTACTATAATACATAAGGGCGCTCTAGATATAGCTAGGCTAGATATATAGGTATCTAGCTATTCTTATGATATATTAATATTATATTATAGTTTAGGGGTATAATATAGTGATTTTAGTTATGGTTTAGGATTGCGCTAATAGTAAGTCTTAGCGCTTATTGCCTAGATATATTTTTTTTATTCCTTAGTTAGTTAATAAAAGATGCTATATACCTTCCTCGGCTAAGCTAGGTACTTATAGAAGCTAGCCTAGTAGGGGCCTAAGTAATTAGTATATTACTTTGCTATAATGTAATTAGCCAGGGCATGGCCTATCTTGCCGCATTATTAATAGTAAGGCTATTTATAGTATATCTAAAAGGAATAGTAGTCTTAGTATATTTTATATTACCTAGGGCGGTTGGTTTTATTGAGAGGTCTAGCTAGGTGGCTACTAAGGATGGACTAGTATTTCTTAGTAGGCTTTAAGAAAGATATAAGTAGGGTCTTAGTTAAAGGGTCTTTTAAGGTTTATTACGCGGGGTATATATCTATGGGCTTAAGCCTTATTTAGATTTCTATCTTATTATTAATAATATTATTAATATTAACCTTATTACTATAAAAGTTAATTAGTCTTTAGAAAAGGTCTAAGATTATATAAGTAAATTATATTTTATTAGTCTTTATAGTTATAGCCCCTAGGTCTGCTACTTATTTAGCTTACTTTTTTATAAGGTAGTCGCGGGACTTAGGGTTGGTAATTAAGATAGCCTATCCTGATCTAATAGGAAATACCTATTAGATCTTATTTAAGATAGCGCTAAGTTTTCTATAGATATAGGTTTAGATCGCATAGCAGTTCTAGGCTTAAGCTAGGGCTCTAGCTTCTAGGCGGATAAAGACCTAGAGGTCCTCTCGGGGTAAGGTGATAGTCGCTGGTTACTCCTAGCGACGCGGGGTATTGAATTATTATTGATATAGTTATTGTTATTAGTGTTGGGGGGGTAAATAGCGGGGATCAGCCGTAAGAGGTAAGGCTGCGATGCTATTATATATGGGCTTAGGGGTTAGTCTAGCACCGGAGAGCTTATGGCTCTAGGAGTCTAGAAAGCTATTAGCGAACTATTAGGCAAATTATTATTTAGGTCTAGTAGTAAATTACTGCGTAGCTTTTTTGAACTTAGCGTAGAAGGCCTAGAAGACCGTTAGTTTGGCGTTATACTATTCCACGCGTTTGTATGTGAGCCTATTGGCTGATTCGACAATAGAGACCGGTTGTTATCTAGGAGGTGATGAGGGGTGGTCAGGGCGAGCTCCTTCCGTAGTTGTAGAAGCGGTGGTGGTGGTGGTGGTGGTGGTAGTAGTGGTGGTGGTGGTGGTGGCATTGAGTGGCGAGGACGGCGTTTAAGCCATGCGCCCGGGATCGGGTGAGATACTAATTAGGCCGTTTACGATCGCGGGGCTATTCTGTAAGAGAGCTATATGGGCTCCTCGGTTCAGGTTGGCGGGGGTATGGATACCTAGGTCAAAGGGATCCAGAGTAGCGGGCGGGTTCGTCGTAGATGATGCTATTGCCGCCGCGTGCGGCTATGTAATGCGCAGGTTAGGACGTTTGGTGTGCGATTATTAAGGATTAAGGTATAGATAAGGCTACTTTCTTAATACTTGTATGCTAAGAAAGTATGATTATAAGGGAAGGTGAACCTCTGAAGATCCTTAGGAGATAAATCCATTGTAGGGTAGGTAGGTATAGAGATAAAAAAGCTGCTGTCATGGGGGTTAAAGGGCAGCGAGAGCTGATTATTCACCTTTGCTAGCAGTCTGATTATGAGCAGGAGGTGAGGAAGGTTACGCATTTCGCGTCTTTGTGGGATTCTAGAAACGGAGTGCGTTTCCACGGGCAAAAAAGAAGTGCGGCCCTGCTGGATGTGATTGGTCGGGAAGTGGAAACGGGGCCCTTATCTAGTAGGATTATCAATTGTTGTTAGGAGGTCATTTTGCGCTGATTTGATGTTCATCGTCGTCGGGGTCGAAATGCTCGACTGCCTCGTTGTGTTGTGCCGCTCACGACGAGACGTTGGATTCCCTGAAGACTTCCAAGGGTTTCTCCATATATCTTTGACGATATTCCGTAAATGGGAAGGTAGTAGAGGGTCTGAGTGTGCAGCAACTTCTAGAGACATTTGTGTTACAGACGCTGTAGCTTATTTGCCGCGATCTTCATCGTTCCCACGCCCTGGGAGGCTTCAAACCTTTCCCCACGGTAGCCAAAGTCAACGTTGAGGCCTTTCCTCTCGTTACAGTGTCATATGCTGCATGAAACAAAGGCCACTGCTTCTCATTCTCATCTCCATACCGCCACGGATTCTGGCGGAATTGCCATGGATGTCTCCCTAGAAGCATCCATATCGCCGCGACGCCAGCAGCCCACACATCTACCGTCGCAGTAAACCGGTCCAGCTCTCGCTCTGGAGATAGCAAGCCGATGGTACCAGTAGTTCCAGGTTTGGGTAACGTATAGCCGTCTGGAGCGTAGATGGCGTCTTCCGTGTCAAGCAGGACGATCGACGCTTGGTCAGAGTCCCACTGTCGCACGCCGATGTTCATAGGCTCGATATCGCCGTGGATCCAGCTATGACAATGGAGAAAGTCGATGGCTTCCAGCAGAGATATTGTCATAGTTCGGACCATACGGGCTGGAAATGGTTAGCTTCGATATCACAGAGGAGCAGCCACTGACGCAAAAGGACCCTTGTATTGGGCCAGTGTCTTGGGCGTGAACGGCGTCAAGGCAAACCACACGTCTGCAGAGCCGTTGGCTGCCTTCGGATCATCTGTGATGACTTCTAGCAGGCGCACAATCGATCCTTCTTGGTCGCATCGGTGAGCTGTGTCAGCGTCTCGAGGGTTCTCTGACGCCGTGTTAATAGGGTACCAGCGTTGTTCGAGACGGCGACGTTGGCGATACTCATCCTCTTGAAGGCCACGACCTCTCCGATATGGCCCACGCCAACACTGACTCGTCCCGAGCCGCCTATCCCTACTGTCCCTGCGCTGCTAAGCGTCCACCGGTCGACTTGGATGCCATTCCCGGGTGCTGGCGTCGGGGTCATAGATAAGTCAACTGGACGTGGTATCCCATCGGACGTGCGGATGTATTCGCTCATAGCTGCGGTGTGTTCCTCTGTTGCGCTATGTCGTGTGTAGCTGACCTCGTATTTTAACTGTCCGAGGCGGATAAACGAGCTGTGTTTATTGAACAGACGGAATTCTCTAGAGCCTAACGCTTCCCCGTCGACTTCTACAACACCACGATCGGATATCTTTCTCACGAGGATCCTACCTATCTCGTGAACTTGGAATGCCGCGTGGTGCTGGGGGATGTCGTGAAGCGTCGAGTTCTCGAGACACAAGATAAAGTCATTGCGTGACTTGATACTTCGTCGTCCCGCTGTCCATCCTCGAATCCTGTAGGCTGGCGAGCGAGACAGATCAACGAAGTAACAACCCGTGTGGATGTACTTTCCCACGTCTGTGACAGGGGTTGGATCGTGCTGCCCGGAAGAAGACGGCGATGATGAGGAGAGATGACCGGTCTGGATCTGCTCCAAAAGTCTGCCAACTTCCTCGTCTCGGACCTGTCTTGACGATATCGAGACATGGCAACTGGCTTGAGAGCTCTCTTCGGCTTCGGCCTCATCAGCTTGGGATGTCTCGAGGAGTCAGTCGACGACATCCGAGAAGGCGAGTCGTGCTTCAGCATTATAGGGTGTTATAGTGACTGTGGCGTGGTGTGCGGATGACAACGGTCCAGCCGGGTCATCATTCGTAGCTTGGCTGTTGGCAGGACTCGATGCCGTGGCGAGGGCATTGCTCTTCTGGTTCAAGGCTCCGATTGGCTGAAGCGTAGCTATAGTTGGTGCCTCTCAGGTTGCAGTTATGGTTAGACTTGAAAATATCGAGGCACTTGCTAGTGGGTTTACTTCTTTCACTCCTACAACTGGGTGTTCATGTTAATTACTCGCTCTTATGTGTGACGCTGTGAGGGGGTTGTTATGAGCGCGAGTGTCGGTCGAAAGTTGTTCCGAAGATTGTTCCGACACCAGGTCATCAAAGATCCGTCCCGAACAACGCTGTTGGAATCACGAAATGACATTCACGCTCAGACTTGACCAAAGCACAACTGGCACGGCATCACATCGTCGAATATCGCCGGCTTCCTATCATCGGAAACACGGTCGCAATGTCCGCGATATAATCTAAAAGCACCAGCGCGACGCGACATGCGCTCGACCATATGACGCCGTCTTCATCAAAGAACTACACTGAGCGCTGGAACTGGTGGTATTTGCTCATGGTCTGCGCTGTAGTATGTACGGCCGCGACATTGCCGAGGATATACACCTGGGACATGCGCCGCCTGGACTGAGGGAGAAGCTGCGCCGGGAGGCGGAGGCCTGGGCGATAGATCCCAGCAGTGAGTCAGAGACGTCATTGATGCCGGCTGAAAGCAGTACTCCGCAGAGCCATTGTGAGAGGCCCTTGAAGCCGGTTTCGCCTTTGTTTGAAGATGACTTGCCGGATAGAGCGGAAACTCTGCCAAATCGGAAACGACGGCTAGAGGAGTCTGAGGTTATAGAGGATGGCTCAGATGCTGTCAAACGACGGCGGTAATTTGATAGACTGTCTTTGACGCAGCCAATGTCGTAGCTATGTGCAGGTCGTGACTTTTATTAAAGCGAGATGGATATCTCTCGTATTCATCTTGTCATGGATTGCGTACCTGTCTCTTACGTCTGTAGTGCTCCCATGGCCCTCTTCTCCTGTTCTGACGACAAGGTCTTCATACTAATTGTATCACAACATGGACAGACTTCAGTCAGGCTCTTGGAACAACCATGAAGAGGGAATGACCGCAAAGAATGGACACGGTACACAGGATGACAATTAGTGTCCTGGTCATCGTAGTCGCCTGGTGATGGGTACTGCCGGCACCAAGTTCCCCCGAAAAGTCCGAATAGGGAAGGTTCAAATCTATTGTTATGACAGTCTATTCTTAAATGAAAAGTCCTAATTTGTATTAGAGATGCTGTTCGAGACTTGTCCGTCTTCCTACGAGTCGTCCAACACTACCACCAAATTCATCACCAGGCAGTCTCCGTCCGAACACCCCGGCGGAATACTCGGATGTAATGTGGGATGATCCAAAAATATGGCAATGCTTGTCTCCCAAGCGAACTTTTCCAGTTCCGTGCGTCAGTGATGCTGACATGGGTTGAGATAGATATGAAGAATCTTTGAGCTAATTGGCGAAAATAGCAGTGACCCCAGAACGTACGGGCAATGCCATCATCCCAACCGAAGAGACCTTGCAACCTTCCAGGTAAGTACCTCCCAAACCATGCTTTCCTTTCCGTGCATGTGACAAACGGGGCGGCTCGCCCAACAAGGTGTGAACGATATTGTATCGCACAAGTGGTGGACGAGGTCGTGGTGGGGTAAGAAATCCCACTTTCAACGCAGAAGCTGTCGCTCGGCACGGATGCATGACTAGCTGACGACCGGGCGGAAGGTCCCCGGTGAATCGGGAAATGAATGACTCTTGATTTCTCTCTAAGGAGGGTCTAAAGGTTAGTCTTTCATAGTTACAGTCCGTTGTTCCTAGCGAGCGTGCTTAGCAGAAGATGCCAGAGCTGAGACTGCTATGTGTTTTATCCTTCGGATAGCCCCTATCCGTGTGACACCGCTGAATGAGCGACCCGATCTTGACAGTACTGCTCGCTCGAAAAGGCCCTCTTTGGCTGTTGAGAGTGATCGGGAGATGGTAGTCGCATTTCGGAACTCAGGGCGGCCGCAGCGGAATAGCAAGCGGCCACGATGGCTTGACGACTGTGAAATAGAATGAGACATATCTCATAGTTTTATTTTAATTGAATGTTTAACTTTGGAAGATTTGGCACGGCAGTTGTGGTTGATTGATGTCGAGAATGCAAGTGGGTGTAAGTCGGGTGGATCGCCGGATCCCACAGATCACCGGGAAATATCTTATTGACATATAGCCCCGCTCCATTGGACCTGGCGAGCCAGAGGCAGGACGGAGACCATCGAATCAGGCGGCATGGCGGCCGTCTGAAATGGTTCTAAACCCATGTCGAACATGTCCCTAACCTCCGATGCCCCATGTCCCTGCTGAAAAGGGTTCGTCCATGGCGGCGGGGAGCTGTCCGCCTCCGGCCTGTGCATGCTCCACGAATCGGCTATGCTGGCACCGCTTGAGCTCCCGTAGTCGGGACTCAGCGAACTGTCGTGGGTGTGGAAGGCCGAAGAACAAACAAGCAGCCCATTCACAGATTTCTTCGCCTCATTGGCGATGTATTTCTGGATGAGAACGCAATTGCAGTCCGTATGCCGCAATAATTGGGTCTTCAGGTAGTAGACCTCGGCAGTCAAAGAGTCGAAACATGTCGAGAGATAGCGGTTTTGGTCCTCCATGGCTTGTTCGCGAGAGGCGAGTGCTAAGGCTTCATCACGCTTTCGGTGACGACACTTCGTTGCAGCAATGCGGTTTCGTTCGAGGACTCGGCGCCGGCGGGGATCCTTGATTAGATCGTCACCATGAAGGTCCTCTTGTTGGCCCGCTGCCTTCTGCTCTTTTGCCTGCTTCTTTGGGTTTCGGCCCCTTTTCCTTGGCTTAGGCGACTCTGCTGCCTGCCCAGAGGGACTCGACTCCGAGGGCGCCGAAATGGCTTGTGATCGTCTCCGGTTGCGGGGCCGGTGGTTCAACTTTTTGTCTCCCTCAACAGTTGGCAGTGTGTTTTGCGGTGCTTCGTTACCTCCGAGTGTCTTGAATTCCGCGGGCTGAGTCGGTGATGCGATGTAGGAGGATCCGAGACCCACTTCTATCGGGACCGGGGAGGTATCAATCGCTTCTTCAAAGAATATGCCTATCTGACTTGGCGTCGGCTTATACGTAATGTTATTCCGAGACATTGGGAAAGCGGTACTCGTCTGACTGGATGGCGAGATCATTTGGTACGGTGTGGTGGCGAAAACATCTAGGTGAGAACGGAACGTAAGATCTCCCACCGGTGTAGAACACGACTGGACGAAGGCTGGCATTAAGGGTCCAGCTCCGCGGATTATAATCGCTATCCCGGATAGTATTATGCTTGATAGCCATGAGGTCTGGGATAAGGGTGTGCTCAACAAACAGGTTGCCAGCAGGATGCTGGATGCCAGTGACGCAGACGCAGACGCAGTCTTCGGTGGCGCCCCTGCCCGATATATAGCTTGCACGACCACAGCAGACCTCCGTGTGGGTGCAGTTAAGTAGGGCGGGCCCTCAATTTGATGCCCCAAAGAGATGTTTCACAGCGCTTCCAGGGCCCCAGGTTGACGCTCTGAATAGGGTTAATTTCTCAAGCAGAGGGATCAAACAACTGGAGCACGGTGTTGTCAGCTTTCACAAGCCACTAACTGGACCGGAAATGCCCACACGGGGCGCAGTGCTCAAAGGCTTGGCCATGCACTAACAAGCAGCACAGTACCAGCAGAGACTAGGCTTGTGATAACAGGGGGCGTGAGGGGCAGATAGACTTTGGCCATTGGAGCGGGATCGATCTTCGAAACCGGAGGGGGTGCTCTCTTTGAAGAGAGATGACTTATGCGGCTATGATTACCCAACTTCCCAAGGCCCCAACGGGGTTGCGAAGGAGGGGGAGGGATGGGCCCCGATGATACAAGCGTGTGCTTTGAACCGGCAGGCAAAAACAAGAAACCTCTGCACGGACCCACTCCACCGATGCTGCCTAAAGATCCCAACCCACGGAAAAGCAGACCGAAATGTATCGAACGGCACTTGCCGTGCTAGTACCCCATGCCGCGTCTCTCGACAGCGGTTGGCGCCAGCCGTTCACCTCAAGGCTTTGGCCATCTGAAGATCGGTGGGCCGTGAGCTTCAGGCTCGGCAAACATTGGGACTCGTCGATTTGTCGGCTTCCGTCGGCGGTGTTCCGGCATTGGTTTCAGGGTCACTGCAACAGGCATACGCGTCGCGACCAATGGTCCAATGTAAGTGGCACTTGAGGTATATTTCTGCTGATCCCGAGTGTCTCACTGCAACAGTCCGGACACATATCCTAGTGGATTCGTGGACGAGGGTCTCAGCCTGGCATGGTACTTTACCATTAGACTGGTAGATAAGACAAGGCAGGCGAAGATGATGAAGACCAGGATACTCCATGGAACGCCCGCACAACCGAAGGAAAAAAAAAAAAAAAATATGACGAGAACAATAAATATGACGAGTCAATTGACCTGCGCCGCACCTAATATCCCTAATATCTCCTCTCGTCCTAGCAAATGTCGATGTCGAGCCAAACGTACTCTTTTGAACTCGGGGTGAACCCAATTATTCCCCGCGATTTTTTCCACCTCAATTTCAGTGGATTTTTGTTTTTCAGAACCCACCTTTTTCATTCCCGGAGTGGATTTTATTTCGCCCGGATGGAATTTCCCTAGAGGGCCTCTGCGCTAAGCTATTTACATACCGTACAGTGCTTCCATGATCTCCCCAAGCCTCAGAGTTTCACTTTCACTAACTGGTCCTACCTCGTATACATGCATCACAGGCCTGCATGAAGGCCAATAACCACCCATACCAACAGACAACCCCCAGCGGACAGCGATCTAGCCAAACTGCCAGCCAAGATCCGAAAGCTTGCATCTGCTGGGACGCAAACACAGACAGGCAAGTCTCGACGGTTTCCACTCCGGGCCCTCCTCCTTTATATATCTCCCATTCAGACACCTTCATCCTGTTGAGACCGTATGACTAAGATGGTCCGATCTGCTGGTGGCTGGGATGTGGATACTCGTGAGGAGCTGTGCTCCTCTCAGATACATGTAACTTAGGCCTTTCAAGAACAGCATATCACCTCCCACTCCCGCAATATTGCTTTATCACGCCCTACCGCACGGTCAACTTATATGGCGGTTGACCCTCGTTCTCTCGACCCTCCATGCATTACCAAATACACAGCATTATCTTCTAATATCCCTTATATTAGACCCACAACCCCTCCTACAGTCTGTTATCGAAGGGCTTGCTTGGCTTGATATGAACCTCCTTTCGCTCCATCTAACATAGCGCGGCCAACCCAATTGTGCTCTACACAGCTGCTGCTTTTGCGTTATCAGCGACTCGCTCGAATGTATCGTACATCACCTGCAGCACGAGCTCATCTTCCTGCGCTAGAGCGGCCAGCGCAGCAAGTCCTTTTTTTCACCTTGAACTTTTGTAAATAATCTGCCCAAATTCATAGGCGCTCCCCTAACCTGATTAGGAAAGAGTAACGCTCGCTCCAGAGATGGGACTATGCTATAATAGGAAAGTGTAACGCTCCACCAGCAGTCCACCTTCAACAGTATGCTGCGACAGCAATAGAGGTCTAGTGATAGCAAGACTTTTTTTCTCTGTATTCTTGGGTTACTTAACTATAGACTGAGAGTATACTAGTCTATGAACCTTGGTTGTTGTGTTGAAAACTTAAGTGCTTATTGCCCTCTGGAGAATAGACTGTCAGTTGGTCAAACCAGACATCCACCACCACCACACGGAGCCGCGTAATGCCAACCTGAAACCTGAGAATCTGACCAGGGGGTGCAGCTACACGCCCCTAGCTACCGGGAGAGTGCCCACACGGCCCAGCCTGGACAGAGGGGTCTGGGGTCTGGGGTCTTTTGCAGTGAGGCTCAAATGGTGACGTTCAAGGGGGGACACGGTCGGTCTCGTAGATATTAACCTTGACAGGGACGCAGCGTAAACTTTCCGCACCAGCCCATCACTTTTTTATTATCCTTTATCAAGTTCTGCAAAGGCAACTGGACAGTTGATCGCAAATCCCCAGCCTTTTCATCACGGCATTCTGTCAACACGACGAGTAGAGCTTTGCCCTCTCCCATACTTCTTGCGTGGCATGTTTTCACCTTTCTTCTGCCCAGTCATGGCCCGAGTGGTTGCCAGCACCTTGCTTGGTGACGACGGTGATGAATTCTCGTCGTGAGAACGCGAAGACTTAGGTCGTGAAGGTGACATGTTGGTTCATGCTTGAAGAGGACTACCCTCGGGTTGTGCCTGGGGCTGTTCTTATTGACTTGCCTCCTTCAACTCCGGTGGCTCTTCTGATGCCTCCTCTGGGTCGCCTGCCTCGGCATGTTCTCCCTAGTAACTCAAGAGCTGAGGGGCATCGTTGTCTTCACTTTATCAAAAAGGCTTGATTCTTCCGAGGTGTCCTGTTCTTCATGTCATAATATAATGGTCATCCTTTTCATACCATCTCTTGATGAGGGGGATGAATATGCCTTATGGCAGCTCCTGGTCTCTAGTTCTTGGTTTTGTCTTTCAATTTGACCTCTGTGAGTGGATCTACGTCGTAACTAAAACATGCACTGGAACATCGTATAACCTTCATCCCTCTAACATCTTCGCCTGTCTCGCCCCTTAGCTCGTCAATGACACGAGTGCCGCCGCATGAAAATGGATCACGAAGGGACGTATGGGGGACACTGGAAGATACTGGACTGGAGAGTTTGTTAGGTTCTAAATTAAAGGTTAGCAAAAACGAGATCTAGCGCATATCAGGGCCGCCTGTCCTGGAGGTCTCTGAAAATCCAGGAATGCAGCTCGTGTTCCAAACTGAATGTGATGATATATGCTTTCTGAGTTTTAAAGAAGATCCTTAGCAAAAACCTTGCGTCAGTATTCAGTCACCCTGCATACTCATATATGAGCAACAGTCATGCTCACTCGTCTATGCGAACTACGTCATCCGCTTGCATAATATGAGACACAGCAATCTGTCACGCTAGAATCGCTCATCATCATGCAGGTGGCCGAAAGATCATGACGAAGTCTACAGATGGACTGCGAATACGCCGTCTGGAGGCGTATATAAGGATGCCGTTGTTCCTCCTACAACGAAGACTTCTCCTTCATTACTGACGCTCGCTCAACACCATAACCAACAAAGTAATCCCCATAAGCCTCTAATTTCTCTCAACAGCAACCAAGCAAGTCATTTTGGCCCCATTTTGGCCCCATTTCTACCTCCAAACAGCCACTATCACCAAAATGAAGTTCACCATCACTCTCATGGCCGCCTTCGCTTCTATCGCTGCTGCCGCCTCCAAGGAATGCACGCCCGGAACCTATGCTTGCACTAGCGATGCCAAAGGCTGGCAGGTCTGTGACGTCTCTGGCAAGTTTGTGGTAAGTAGTTTCATGCCTTATCGCCTTGCTACGAAGAGATATGCTAATAACACACAATTCTAGCTCGCTGGCTCTTGCCCTCCCAGCACCTCGTGCAAGTTCTTTCAAGCTAGCAAGAGCCCCTATTGCGTTCCCCCTGACTTTAAGTTCCCATAATGAAGCCATTTATGAAGTTAAATTGGCCGATCGAAAGAAGGGTATTAGAGCGCGCCTTATCAATGGAGCCTTCGCCCTTCCTATCGCTTCTTTGTTATATTCTTATGTTCTCCGTACCTGCCCTAGCCTTTAATCGACGCGTCTTGTATGACGATGACGATAGTAGCCATCGGATGATGGATGGAGGTTGATTCATTGATTGATTGGTTGATTTTGTCAAGGGCAAGGACAACAAACCATCGTGAATAGCCTCACGGTCAGCGTGAACTCTACACCATCACTAGCATCAGGCAACAGCCTGCTGCCTATGAGATCGGCAGACTGAATTACAGGTATAAGAGACCGACTCTCGTCACTCCTTTAGATAGAAAATCAAGCGCTCATTTGATCCTCGATCCCTCATGGCCCATTAGTACCTGCGACTCAATGCACCCATCGAGCCTGGCAACTCGAGTCAAGACGGCGTCTTTGCTGACGGCATATCTACCAGCCTTGACCACGAACCCGATGGCCCCAGCATAAGTGACATCGAGCCAAATCCCTGCTTACTACTACTACATCCCTATTGTCTCTCCTACTTTCGCTGAAAGCGGATTGTGGGGAATCACAGTGGTCATGGGCCAATGGCGACGCGTACAAACCACTTTCAGCGAAAGTGGGAGAGACAATAGGGGATGTAGCCTGCAGTACTCCAAAGACGTCAAGAACGCCGGAGCCGATATCGCCCGACTCGAAAGAGAAACCATCAACCTGAAGGAAGTGTCGGTAAGTGGCCAGGGGCTACTCCAGGGCCCCAATGGCGCGAGGCTCGAGGCTTCCCATAAGCTGGTCGTCGCGGTCAACGATAGTCTATAGAAGATTAAGAGGCTAAGAGCAAGCCCTGGGAGAGCACGCAAGATAAAAGCCGAGTAGGACTCCGCGCTTTGAAATAGCCATTTCAGAGCAAGGATGTCGACAAGATCGTCCAGAGTCTCGGGCGATACACGTGGACCATCTCCTTAGGTCTATATGTTGATCAAAAGTACGCCGCCGTTCCTCCCCACTTCGAGTTGCGGGAGCTGACGGTGTTGTGGTTTAGGACCATTTTACTCGATCTTGATAAAAGATTACTTGATATCGACAAATAGATGGTATTCGACTCACTCCCCGTCGCCGCAGGCGCACCTAACCCTTCGATGCCCATGCCGAAGAGCACAATCCAACCTGTCTCCCAGAGACCAGTATCGACCTTCTTCGGCCAGATATCTGCATGGGCCGACGATCCTCGGGCGGAACCCATCTTCTGGCTCAACGGCATGGCTGGCGCTTAGAAAGTCCACAATTTCCTGCACCGTGGCCCAGACTTTCGCCAGGACCGGTCACCTCGGTGTCACCTTCTTCAAGAAGGGCGATGCCGACCGCGGCAGCTTACATGGCGAGAGATTCATCAACGGTTCAATGAAGCATTCCGGGAGCGGCAGCGTTCTCGTGTGGCTCCTCCGGTTCATTACTGCAACAAGCTGAAGGGGTTGCGAAAGACCGTAGCCTGCTGTCGGCGAGCCTATAGTGCTACTCTGCCGGTCGGTGCACACCTAATAAGACTCAGCAGGCCGTCTTCACCTTTCAGTAGCGTTGCAGGCGGTAGCCGAGCCTCTCGCAGGATCTGGGGGTGATCAACAACATCTGTCTATGCATCAAATATTACACTGTGGGATCTGTCAGTGCTTGCTGGAGTTCGACAGAATGATAGCTTACACCTCGCCGTTGTCAATACCCTCGCATTCGAATCCCGCTTCATCCATCCATTAGTATGATCCCAGGATTCGATCGACCATTTCCCCAGACAAACCAAGGTATTTGGTTGGATCGAGCAGCTTTTCGAGAGCGGCTCGGCTGAGGACGGAAGAAATCTCCTCTGTTTCCATCAACAGATCGAGCAAAGGCCGTCCGCTGATATTGGCTCGATGACTCATCTCATAGACAAGGTCATGGGCTCGCTGCCGGCCGAGATGCGCTGCCAATCCCATCATCACCGCTTCGGTACAGATTAGACCATTGGTGATTTCCAAATTGGAACGCATGCGTGCGCTGTCAACCTCGAGACCTGCGAGCAGTGTCCGTGCCTGTTGCAAGGCACCAGAACTCAACAGGAAGATCTCGGGCACGGCAATCCATTCCGTTTCCCAGGGGCCGGTGGAGCGCTCGTGATCCTCAACCATCGCGTCGAGAAGGGCCGCGACCAGTTGCCGGACCATCGTCGTGCAGGCATGAATGTAATTGCAGGATATTGGATTGCGCTTCTGTGGCATGGTGCTGCTGGAGCCGCGATCTTTAGCGTAGGGTTCCGAGGCCTCGCCCACCTCCGTTTGCATGAGCAGCTTCACATCTGTCGCAATCTTGCCCAGAGTCCCGGTAACCAGTCCCAGGAAGCAGCCAACTTCTGCGATCCGGTCGCGTGCGGTGTGCCAGGCAATGTCCGGTTGACCCAGTCCGAGTTCTGCCATTAGTCCTTCTTGCACCCTCAGCCCAACATCGCCTAGCGAAGCGAGCGTGCCAGCGGCACCACTAAACTCGCCTACAAGCACTCTCGGACGGAGTTCTGCCAGCCGCTGTTGGTGGCGCTGGATCGCGGAGAGCCAAGTGGCCACTTTGAAGCCGAAGGTGATCGGAACCGCTTGCTGTAGGTTGCTGCGCCCTGCCATTGGCGTATCACGGTAACGACGGGCGAGGTCAGCCAGAGAGTCAACGATTTCTCTCAGATCCTGCTCGACCAAGGCAAGCGCCTCTCGGATCTGGATGATGATGGCCGTATCGGTAATGTCCTGGGTGGTTGCTCCCCAGTGACAATATTCCCCAAGACGATCCGCGCAGACATCTACCAGCTGCTGCACTACTGGCAGAACGGGATAGCCGATCAACTCCGTCTGGCTTTTGAGCTTTGGCATGTCGATATTATCGAGGGTGCATTTGGCTGCGATCTCATGCGCAGCACGTTTGGGGATGACGCCAATATTGGCCTGCGCTTGTGACAGTGCCGCCTCGATGCTAAGGTAGCATTGCACACGATGCTCGTCTGTGAAGACGCGACGCATCGCCTCCGAGCTGAAGATGTCACGGAATATTATAGAGTCGATTGCTGTGGATGCCATGGCTGTTTCCCTCGTGACTTCGTCATCCTAGATCATGTTTTTCCACTGTCGTTGTGTCCAGTATATGTACCAGATGGCCACACAGTTACGTCATTTGCGCCTATTTTAAAGTGGGGTGCCGGGTCACCCTACACACCGAGCCGTGGCAGCGTGATGGCGTATCCGGCAATTGAGTGGCTTGGAAAACCGTGCCAGCCAGTCCACGAAATCCCGATGAGCCCGGAGGGTGTCCCGCCTCTTCATCGACGGTAGCTCTCGATTTTCGATTGGGCTTTTAACGCGTCTTCCTTTGTCAAGGACGTCACCTTCTTCGGCTTCTTCGCGTCGTCATCGTTCCTCGAGGGCGCGACCTTCAGCAGCTTCACGTCGTCATTGCTCCTCTTCGCGTAGGCGCTGTTCTTCCCGTAGCTGCTTCCGCAGCCTCTCAGTTTCTTCCATGGACGCTGATGGATTTGTGCGAGAGGCGGGCGGATGATTGGCGTCGACAACTGGTCTGTTGTAGACGCCCGAAGATGGGGAAAATATCGGGACAACAGAAAACCTACTGCCTAGGAAACCCTCACGTCATAAGCGGATCAGTCCGCCCAGCCACATCAACGACCGAAATGTTGGGTTTGCTCGCTTCTCGATACATGTCTATTGGTTCCACTAAAGAAACCTCGGCGCTTAATCACAGACTGCAATTGCCGGTGAACAGACCGAAGGGTCACGGACGCCGTGAGGGGCTGGTATCCCACCCGACTCGGGCCTCCGATACGGGTCTGGCCACCTCCGGAGTCCGGTCGGCAATGACCCCGCTCGTTTTCGGGGTACAAATACCCTCAATTCAACAGCCCTCATCTATTTTGAGACTCTTCTCCACATTCGCAGCAATGGGCTTCAAAGTCACACAGTGGAAATGTTCCTTTATCTTACCTCACTACCGGGAGCTTTGTCCTCGAACACATGTAATCGGGCTAGTCCGCCCTTGCTGGAGGTTGCCGTTCCTCGCGACAATTGTCCCACAAAACTTTGCCAGGCACTTCAGGCACAATTGATCATCCATCTAATGGTAGGCGACATGTCGTAATCGCCAACCAACCGTTAGATTCAGGAAGAACAGGCGGCGCGAGTAAGGACAAGGAAAGCGGGAAAGATGGCCAAAGCAGTTTGGTAATCCCAAACCTGCTTCAGCGCCTAGACCAGACGAGTTATACCTAGATGTGAAGTCGGCTTTCGATGGGTTCTGGCTCATTATTTAAGATCCCCGCGGTTATCAATAGGGACCGTGTAAGCGAGAATAGTGGTGACATAAGTTTTGGCGAGTTTCAATATGTCGACGGCTTCATGTAAGCCAAGCACGCATGAGTGAAAGTGGCGCTTCGGAATAATAATCCTCATGAAACCCCTCCCCGTACGCTAGGTTCTCACGTTGGCTGGTGGAAAAGCCGCTTGTCTGAGGCTACACGTGAAGTCCACGCAAGCATCTCGAAAGCTCAGGCCAGTCATGATCTCGATCTAAACCCCAATTCTGGAAATCGTCTCGAGGTGTCCTCCTCCATCCCGCCAGCCTGTTTTCCAACGTTGGAAACTCGGCCGACGCAGAGAGCCTGTTGATACGTCATTTTGCTGCTTTTGCCACGCCATCCCGCCGTTAGATCCTCCATCATGGTGTGTTGTTATTGCAGGACTCGTCCGATAACAAGTGCGGCGCAGTAGTATCGTTGAAAAGGGTGGTGTACATACTGGACGTTGTGGTTCCAATTGAAGTTAAAGATTCCAAAAAACTTGTTTTGGTGCCCGTAGTCCTTATCCCTTCAATTGTCGAGGACCTCCCGCCAGGTCACGGCAGAAGGGGGGGGGAAGCCAATTAAAATGCATCGGATCAAAGATACCTAATCCCCCACCTATTTAATCTTATGATAGAAGTACCAGCAATCTTTCGAATTACAAATTGCTACATTACACTGCTCATATTGGTGGTGATGATCAATGACGCATCGTATGGTTCCCCTCATGTACCTTCTTGATGACAGGGGTGTTGTGAGGCACGGTACGGCCGGGAGGTCCTCGATAATTCAAGGGATAATGTGAGTGGACCATGTGGTGGTAGTAGCGGTTTAGACCCAAGTATCAATTCATACCATTCCCGGCCAGCCTACGCAGCGACAGAGTGACCATGGCAATTTTAACCAACCCAACTGTACCCACAAAATCCTCAGATAACACAACGATACCCTGGCCCTGAAGCAATGGAATGAATTTCGGAAACTAAAGTCCCTGCCTCCATCCCCCAATGTCTGGTCAAGGACACGATAAAAGACACTGCTTCCCGTGAGCGGCAGAATCCTACTGTGTTCACAGTCCCATACCCGAGCTTGGCGCTTGCCACACCTATTGCAGTCAACCTTGAGTTAGTTCCCTGGAGCGTCGCTGGCGTTGTGAACGATGCCGGAGACGCCCTAGATGATGTTGGTAACATCGTCGGCAAGATTGCAGACACTGACCCGTAGGCAACACAGTCAGCAGTGCGGGTTATGTTATCGGCTCTACCGGTGATGTCCTAGGCAAGATCATGCCATAAGGGCAGGAGAAACATGGCGAAGAGAAGCAAGAGGAGCAACCGGCAGAACCCAACTCGCACGATGAGGAACATAGCAAATACGCAACTCAGCCAGCCAAGAAGCCGCCTGGCGGCCTGGGTCTTAGCAGCCTAAAGGATATCGTTGATGGTATTACTGGTGCTGTCAGAAACACTTCTTGGTGCCGTCGGTGACAGACAAATCCGCTGTTGGCGACGTAACCGGCGGCCTGGGTCTCGGAGGCAAGTCGGACGAGACGCCCGGAACTCCCAACCAGACCGAGGAAGCCAAGGACCAGGTGGCCGAGGTCAAGACCGAGAACCAGAAGGGCACTAGTATCAGCCTCGAGGGCCGCGATGGGCCCATAGGCAATAAGGAGGCAGCCTAGACGCAGGACAAGCTCAAAAAGGTTCCCCCTGAGGAAGCAAAGGACGAGACCTCCAAGGCGAAAGATATCGCCAAAGAAGTCCAACCTAGAGAGAAAAAACCCGAAGACTTGGCAAAAAAGCAGCCTGAGGACGTGATGGAGCAGAAGCCCGAAGACATCACTTCCAAGGTCGACGAGAAGGTCGACGAGCAAGATATACCAAGGGTGCTCGAGGGTGCCCCTCAAGATAATCCCCCAAGTCGGAGGTTCCCGAAGGCGAGATTCCCAAGTCCGAGGTCCCCAAGTCTAAGACTCCTGGCGAGGAGGTTCCTAGTGGTGAGGCTGCTGGTGACGAAGAAGCAGTGTCGAAGGCTCCTGGCACCGAGGCCCTTAAGTCGATGGCTCCTGGTGAGGAGGCTGCCGGCGAGTTGGCTGAACAGGCAAAGGGGAAGGTTGCCGAAGGGGAGCCTCTTCATTATCGCCAATTCGAATTATTCGCTCGGAACTCAAACCCTCTGACCAATACCCTCCCACTTCAACATTGATCTCCGGAATCTGATGATGGGCTATGAGGAGCCAAGCACCAAAGACTGGTTTCGTCAATACATCTAGAACGGCGTAGGCGATAATTGCCGAGTCCACGGATATCTTCTTTGCACCGTCTGCGATACCCCAGACGCTAGTGACAGGTCAAATCAGCCAGTTATAAACTAGAAATAGAGGACCTACATTGGATAAATCGTCCAGAGGATCAGAATAAAGGTGGCCATAGAACTAAAAAGCTTGGTGACCTTGGCACCCTTGGCGTCCACCGTCTTAGAACCATGAACTGCAACATACCAGATGACAAGCAGATAAGAAACGCATGCAATCGCGAACCACCCCCATGTCTGCGCGGTATCATCACGGCCGAAGGCTGCAAAGAGCCCCGACAAGACCATAACAAGAACAGCCATAATAGCCATTAAGGTGCGAGCGCCATCAATTCCAGCGAGAAGGCAGAGCTCCAGCAACAAGAGAGGAATTGACAAGCTCCAATCAACAAAACGAGCCCAAAATACCTCGCGACAAACATGGCGACGGATATCGGGTACATGCTTATGACCTTCTCTTATCGTTTGGCAATTGAAGGCCGTAGCATGGCCTGACGCCATGGCGAAGTAAGAAAGAGCAGAAATAATGGTGGTCAAGGTAGTAATAACATGGTATAATCGGCGAGAGATGATAATGTTAGAGGACCGTAGAGCGAAGACAGCGGACGCGATGACCATAATCCCGAAGACGACCCAGAGAGCACGCAGTCCGCCATGGCCGACGACTTGGTAAGTGGTTGATGTGGCTAAGTCTGATTAGCACCGACAGTTCCAAGGTAATAGTCATATCCCAGACGTACGGACGACGGTTGGAATGGGATAAACCCTTGTGGAGGTTGTATGCGCGTTTACAATCATTTTGCTGGCCTTCAGTGGCAGCACTGCAAGAAAAGCATACATACGAGCAATGAGCGAAAGTTGGAACCGAGCTTCACCCCCGTGGAAAAGAACAATTAAAATGAGCAAATGAAGCCCTCGTAATTCAGCACCATTTTTCGTAACGGGCGCCATGCATTACATATTGATGATGCTTTAAAGCTAAGCGGTGACGCGGAGCACGTATGCAGAAGCGCTCCCTGGTGTCACGTCAATTTACCGTCATGACCTCACCTCATTGCCTCGTTCACACCATCAGGGCTGACGTGGGACCTTGTCACATAGAATTGGAATGAGGCCAACCTCATCGGTAACCTAAACGAATAGGGTAAAGCCAGATGCCATCAAGCGATCGCACAGAAACTATCCCATCGAATGTCAAAAAGTTCCACTACGTACCTCGCCCCACATGACCCATATCATCACGAGTGTATGTATGTAAGGGAAACCCAAATATGCCTCGAGGTATTTGCGGCTAAAACCACATATGAATGATTTTGAAGATATCTAATGTATGTGATATGTGAGCGATACAGACCGGTGTTGGAGAAGTGGCATGCATGATGGTGTTACATAGGCAGCCACCTTAAGGGAAGATGTCTCGATGATATATGAATTGTCTGAATAGCGTTATAGACCTATTGTAGGATCAGTAGATCTAGTATCCTGGCCTCGCCTCTTTAGATATAGAGACGAGGAGGGAGAACGAAGAATAAGGAGATAACATATCCACAGATCAATCACACACATGATTATTATCCTAAATTAATTATTCTTACTCCTCCTCTATCTTCTGACTATTTGTCCCTATTATTATACGAACACGCGTGTCTGATAGCTCGTAGCCTGCGGCCGATAGATTCCGTAACCCTCTGAATTAGGTGTGTAGGTAAGGCATCCCACGCGTCCTCGATCCTTTTTTTGATTAAGGCCAAATGGGCTCTAAGTCTTCCTAGGCGAGTATATTCGGGATGCAAGTTCCGTAGCTTAGCCTTGAGGGCATTCCATACGTGCTCAATGACATTTAAAGCCGGAATATGTGGAGACCAGTCGATGGGGATGATCCCGTGTAGCCATAACCAATCCATTGTGTCTTGGGCCGTATGGATAGATGCGTTATCTTGTTGGAATAGGTCGAATTCGTCGATGTAGGGGGGCATGCCTTCCGTCAGTGCCTTCTGTAACTCCAACTGCTATACCCCTGCTTTGGGGCATGTACGTCCCTCGTCATGAACATCAGGGGCAGCTTCCTCCTTCCGACGATGCCTGACCACACCATACGGCTCTGACGGGCACGGCCGTGAGTCTTCTTATTGACTTGGTCCTTACGGAACTTCTCGTATGACCTGTGGAAGACCCAGCCCTCGGGGTTATTGGGTGCATTCTGGATCGTACACTGATCTGTGAAGAGGCACTGTAGAAAGTCAGCCTGCAACCCTCCCTCTCCTTGAGCACTAAATACCCGATTGAACTGGCCATCCGTGGAATCCAATACCTTGCAAATTGTCGGCGAGCTAACGCATCGGCTTCGTCAGGTTCGATACGGTGCCTAGACCGCCATTTGCGCTTCCACTCGCGGGTAACGTGTCATTGGAGTGTCCTCTAACTGACTTTAAGGTCGTTCTCAATCAGGATGTCATTCCATGTGCTGTCTCGATTCCTCGCTTGACCTGCATTGGTGAGAGCTTCTAGGGACGCCCTTTCCGAGGCCTTGAGGTATTGTGGTGTTGTTCCTCCCACCGTTGCGTGGTACCGTAAGGTCGCAAAGGAACCCCAAAGGGGGAGAGGCAATGCGTTGGGTGAAAGGTTTGTAGACCCAAGGAGACGCGAGAATGGAGTGCCAGCAGTTGAAGGGATCCAGCACAGGCTAGAACGGGGGCGAGGGAAAGATAAAAGAACTCTGAGCGGCTGGGGAGGACCAGGGAAGTGATATTAATGAAGAGGTATGGTGGGACGCTACAAGCAAGTCAGGTCGCAGAGCGAGCGTAGTAATCAAGTTGCCCGTCCTCGAGGATTCTATCCGGGAATTTTGCGTGAAGTTGTGTAAGCGTCTGGCTCTCTATCCTCCAGTCCGTACCCCGCCCCAATGCTCTGCCTCAAGCAGCTAGCGCCTACTATCGGGGGCTTCAGGGAGCGCGAATGTTACTGCTTTATAACCAGTCTACTCTTCCCTGAGGCGGAAGACAGTGGAGACTAAGGGGTCGTCACTAACAAGTGCTCTGATTGGACTGACTCCCCTGTCACGACCGTCGTGGACGCTTAAGGCAGTTGAGGAGACTAGGTAGGGAGAGAAAGTACCATAAGCCCGCAAGGTACCCTACCTGTTGCGCGTGTCTGGCATCTGTTGTTGAACGTTTGTCGTAGCTTTTCGCCATCGCAAGCAACCTTATCCACAGACATGGCAGCTAGCATGTGCGGGTGCATGTGCGGGCACGTGCTGGTACTTTAGCGAGTATTGGTTCCAGCTATTTTGGGTGAGCATGGTACTTCACCGTTCTTGCTAGGTTTGTATCTGTGAGCGTGTCCTTTTGCTGTCTGTTTTGAATGATCCGTTCCTGGGAGGTCTAGTCTCCCGGACAATTTAGATCGTTTAACGAGTTGGATGTACCTTTGCTTTTTTTTTCTCGCGTTTCCCACCTGTTTGTCCTTCCTTCCCAAGTTGTCCTCTCGAAGCCTCGGACGTTCACTGATACCCAGACGACACTACATATAATCGTTTGTAGGAACGTACAGTGTCCCAGAGTTCCGTCCGGACGTCAGGTGCTTTTGGGCTGAAGCAAAGCTAATCGAATCATCATGATATGAGTTTAGCCATATTCTTTCTCTTCAGCTCACCCACGCTTGCAAGAGACCAAAGTATGGGGGTGAAATGGACGCCTAGTGACATGATGCCAGGAACTTGGCCAAACCTTGCTGTTGCATATCACTGCAAGAAAAGGCCTGTTGAGACCGTATGACTAAGATGGTCCAATCTGCTGATGGCTGGGATGTGGATTGTTGAGTGATACGTTTCATGTAGTATTAGAACAGACGACCCAGTTCGTCGCCACCATCAATGTCGTATCCCCAATCATTCTGGATCATTTTCCTTTGGCACCAAGGCCAAAGGCCATTGGAAAGCATGCTTCCACGTAGCCCGCAAAGACACGCTGCCATCCCATCATCGCTGGTGTCAACGCCCACACTTGAGAGCCCTTGTCGTAGCAGCCTTATTTGTCGCCTCTCGTCGCAGCATTTTCAGGCAAAGAACCCGGTAAATGGTCCGAGAGGCATTCAAGGAGCGGTTTTTATTTTATTTCGGACAAGCAGCTGCGGGGACTTAATAAGTGGACCATTAACAATTCTTCCTCTGAAGGGTTGGCGAAAGAGGATATAACTACTAAAGCAAAGCACATGGAATTTGACTCAGGCTGGACATTCTGGAGAACTTAATAATGTTGTTCCTGACCGCGGTTGTCTGCGTTGGACTAGATAAGAATGCTCGGGTTAGGCCTGAAGATTATATTTCATTGGTTTCTGGGACCGAATGCTTCGATACCGGTACAGTGGGCTCGTCGTCGTTGTTTTTACTTACCTATCTACCTCTCCTGCTTCGTGGGGCTCGCTGGCTAGTGCCGATCCTCCCGAGAGCTTCTGTGCTGTGCTTCTCAGACAAGGTGAATAGGCCACATGAGCCACAACAATTCCACTTACGTTAGTAGATCGAGCCTCTGTGAACGCATGCCTGTCACGCACACCGATGGAGGCTGAAGGAGCAAGCGGAGATTGGAGAGACAGCTGGTCAAAGGTCGTTATAGTTTGGGCTAAGAGTGGTTCGGTGCTGCGGTTAGCCCAACACGGTAGACAACTGCGGGGAGTCGGCTGTCAGCCAAACCTCAGTTACCAAGGCAGTGCGTATTTAACGTGAGGTGCAAGATGCGGTCCAGGCTTGCACACGGGAGTACGACACTCCCGAGACTTTGAGTTTCCTACGCTTCGATAACTCGTTAGGGCGGGATACTTGCAAGGCTTATGTGGATACCGTATATTTGTGGTGGAAAAGCCGTGATATAAGGGTTCGTCGATGTCCTGTTGACACCCTTCCCTGTCCACATACCGGTACTCATTTCCACAGGTACAGTAGACCCATCAGCTGAGTGGTGGTCTGGATCCGAGGTTAACAAACTTCTGTGAACCCTCGACTGCAGTGCCTCGAACGCAGCGACTTCTCCGACCTACCATTGAAGAGATCACGACAGACAGCCTCGCGCGTCGATTCGGATGGCTTGCGGCCAGAGTTTCGACGACCTCCTTCGTTGTGACTCAACAAAACCGGCCGTAGAGGCCCGACTAGAAGGGCTGCAGTCGAGAAATGCTGCGCTGTCCGTCGAAATACGTCGTCTCCAAGAGGAGTTCAAAAGACTTAAGGCTCTTCTTTCAGTCCATATGGCGCATCAGGGCTGTTACATAATCAGCTTGCCTCCCACAGAGCCAGAGTTGAAGGTACGTGAACTTATGTCCAGCCTAGGGTCCACAAGCTTATTATAAAAGTAATACGAATGTCCATTTTGATAAAGACGGATTCTCGTGCGTTTGTGAGCTTGAGCTTGGCCCATGTTAAGAGATACTGGAATCTAAGTAATTCCAGAAAGACCAATTGCACTATCCCAGAGCTCCCGACACGTATTGATCATAAGGACGATTATCAGAGAGCTACGTTCGAAGATTTAATAGTTACTAGTGTTGGCTTCTGGCTCGTAGAAAATATGATCGCGAAGTATGATTTTAGGTCTGCTACAATCTATAACTTTGATAAGACTGGCTTGATATAAGTATCATCTCCGCTAGCATGGTCGTCATAAGCGCAGAAAGGCGTGGAAGTTCCTGAACTATCTAGCTTAGAAACTAGGAATGGGTGACAGTGATCTAAGGCAGTAATGACGAGAGAGGCCTCAAGTAAATCAAACACTTCAATAAACACCAAGGATCGATCTGTCGCTCGACATCGCCGCTTAATCTTCGATGGACACAAAGGTCACCACTCCGCCGACTTCGGGCTATTCGACAAGGATAGCAACAGCGTTACTCTTTGATCCACACCCGCTTATGGTACAGTATCGAGCGACGGTGAAGAAAATATAACTCACCAAACAAGACATTGGCAGTGGGAGGTCCATGACCCGCGAGGCAGATGGTGGAGATGTGGATCTTGGAAGCCACAAAGTCCCCCCTTCGGGTATCTAGGATGGTCACGCATCAGCAATTCGGCCAATGGTTGGGAGGCTCTTGGACGGCTTAGGGTCCCTGCCTTAGGCCACTTAGGGGTTCTATAACGTCGGGCACCCCACAACCGACCACCCCCACAACCGACCACCTATTTTCCACCTTGCAACACCACTAGGCTATATCTTTAGACCGCGATTTCTCAACTAATATTAAAGCTATCGCCAAACCGACTCATATATCATTTTCGCTATGCCTAAATAGACCAAATAGAATATATAAGATGCGTTATAGATATATATAGATAGCATTTTAATTAATAAGGCCGCTAACGCATATAGGATACTACGTTTTACCCTTAAGGGATAGATTCATAGTAATAACCCGCGAAAAGAATATAATAAGGCCTAGTAAAAGCTTACGCTATAATAAGAAAGGAAGCTATAAGACTAGATTCTTATCTAGTATAACCTAGGCTACCTTATTTCTTACTTATAAGTCAAAGACTTCGCTAATAAGGTAGCTATATATAATAGCTTCTAAGATAATATTAGAAAAAACTAACTTAAGGGTTTTCTAATATATTTTTTAAATATAAAGATACTTAAAGGTAAAAAGATTAATTTTAATTAATATTATAGCGCTTTTATTAAACTTATTAAGGCTTTCTTTATACTTCTAATAATACTACTTATTTAGAAAATTAAATAGAAATATTATTATAATATAAATAAAATTAATATAATAAAAGGGATTAAACTTAATAGTCTAATCCTTAGTTAAATAGAAAAAAAATTAGCACTTTTAAAATAACTTAATTTAAGGTATTAGATTTTAATTCTTAAATATATCTTAGTAATAAGGAGAGTCTTAAAGCCCCTAGTAATCTTTAAAGGTAAATTAATCTAATAATAATAATTCCCTTATAATATTAATTTTTTTAAAAATTAAAACTTTATATACTCTAAGAAAAAGTAAATAAATAATTAGATTATACTCTAATAGCTATATAATATATTTATCTTAAAGATAGCACCTAAGGACCCTTAAGAATTATAACTCCTTATTCTTAATAATTATAGTAATTATATAATTAAGGATTTCTTCTTTAAATATTATAATAATAATATCTATCTTTTATTCTTTATTCCTTACTTTTCTTATATCCTCTAGCCCCTTAATATTATTATCTTTAGCCCTCTAAAGAATATATACTATTAATATCTTTTTAACCTTTTATTTATTATAGACTCTATGCTAATTAAAAAGATAACCTTCCTTATTAATTATTATAAGGCCTAGATTAAAGTAATTACTAAAGATAATATTATAATAGACTAAAAAGCTTTAAGATTATACCTAATTAATATAGCCTAAGTCCTAATAAACCTAATAATTATAGAGATACCTAAGAGGCCTAGAATGCCTTTTTTGCCTATAAAAAGTCCTTCTAAATATCCTCTAAGGACCCCTCGCTTAATAGTTTAAGTAAAATAAGCACTTAATATAATCTCCTTAGCATATAAGGTCCCTCTAGTTGTATCGCTACTAATAAAGAAGATAGGGCATTAATATAAGTATAATAATATTACCTTAGAGTAATAGGCAAAGGAAATATTAATATTAAAGTATTAAAATAAGGAATTAAGACTAAAGAAGAGGAAAAAATAGTCTTTAATAGTAATACTAAGTTTATAAAGGTTCTTATAATTAAGAAAGCTTATAAGGTAATACTTAAGATTATATAGCCACATAAGATTACTATAAAGGTTTTTAAGATAAAATAAAGTAATCTAGAATATATATTTTATTTAAACCTTTATTAGTCTAAAAATTAGATTAATATAACTTTCTATTATTAATTATTAATTAATTATCGCGATCGCATAACCTTAGTGTTATTATAGAAATAGGTAGTCGGTTGTGGGGGGTAGTCGGTTGTGGGGTGCCCGACGTTAGAGAATTGCTTGAATTTTACTCTCTGCGTGGTTTTTTAACCTCCCGACCGCAACTTCCGCTATCAACGCGGCCTCCAACGATCGCCCCAAGCCGAGGAAGAGGAAAGGCCATCGCGACGGAAAGAAAAAAACGAGCACACAGAAAAAGTATCGCGGACTTGCGAGACTCTGGGTAATGTGCCAGGCCACTCGAAGCACGGAAACATAGTAGCAGGTTCCGCGTAGGTTACAAGCGCCGACTTATCAGCCTAGGCTAGTTAGACCAAGCTATATTGCGTATCAAATGTATCAAATAGCATTTCAGATTGGGGATTTAGTACTTGTTTGATTTAAAATGAGTTTTTGGATTCTTTGATTGATTTATTTGGCAATTTGTTGATTTGATTTGATTTGATTTGTGAGCAGCGCTGATTACATGGCCATTGTAACAAAATTTAGTTCTCTGCGAAAACAACGACGTGATTAGTCTCTGCAAAGGTTAGCCAAGTCCTTCACTCTCCTTGATTGCTGGAGACTGGACGCTAAGGAAGGTACGACGGCCAAAGAACAGAAGTGGGGTGGGAGTTCTTGCCTGGGGAGGGAAGGGTTACATACAGTAGTGCTAGTTCCAGGTCTCCGTGGATGCGCGCCTTGAGCTGGATCTCAATGTCCAGGTTGAGATCTAGGCGCAGTCTGAGCGCGTCGTTCTTCCGGCCGTCGCCGCCTTGATGCTCGTCCACGGCGTTATTGGCGACGCTACCGAGCGTGTTTGTCACGCCGTTGAGTGGGTTGCCCACATCTCCGCCAACGGGGAGTTGATCCAATGGTCCTAAGGATTGCTGCCGCTTGCGGCGCGAGGCCTTGCCCTTCTTCTTGTTGCGGCGCTGCAGCTGCTTTGGTTGTAGTTCGCTGGACGCGGTCTGGTCGTCAGGCTCGGCTGAGATACGGACCTTCTCCATTGTGGGTTTCTGTTTCTGCTTCTGTTGTCGTGATGGTATCGCGAAGTTGTCAAAGGCCGCTTGCTGCTGCGGGTTGCAAAGTGAACGAAAAATAGGCTGGTAAGTTATCGTGTCTAACTTATGCACTTCCTTGGGACCTTTGGAGAAAGCGAGGCCATACAAGGCTACTTTTCCGAATAACAGGATTTGGACTCCCATCACCACCCATCTTGGCCCTGAAGGGCCCCCCAAACGGATCATGATCACATTCCACCGTCAGGAAACGCTCATCCTCGTTCCATTCCCAAGGTCCTATGACTTGACCTAATGTGTCTTTTGGCCACCGTAGGTTACCGAATGCGTGTTTGTATCGACATAGACCCAGTCCAAGCGCTGGATTGTCGTTTGACACCATGCTAACCAGACCCAGATGGCCCTCTTCGCCTGGATACTTGAAATACCATCCCATAAGTGCAAATTTGGGTTCACCTTACGTAGCCTCGTGATGACAGGGGATCATGCGGGGCGAGGTACGTAGATGAGGGTTTATCACAACCCGTGGGAGAATGTGATTCGCCTTGAATATACTTTTGGGGCGAATGTGGCGAGGGTGATGCAAATATGACGCACCTCTGTGCTGGAAGGACAATATCTAAGATAGGCGAAAGGATCGATATATCAGATGCGAATTTCCCTTGACAGTGGCATACAAATGTCCCATTGAATTAGCTATAACTCATATCCAACGTTTCACCCAATTTATTAGCAGCCATGCATAACCTGTTCTCTCCGCGACGCCAAAAGAATTCATCTTATGGCAGTTATCTAGATTCTTCAGATGACGAAGCCTATTACAGCGAAGACATAGGCAGGCCAGGAGCCAGGGCTCTAAATCGCCAAAGTTTTGACCTGGAGGATCCAGCCCGAGGTTATCGCTCTAGGACTTCTTATTCCGAAAAGAGGCGTGCTCAGTCCCTCGACAGATAGCATCACTACCATCGCCGCAGCCGCCCAGAGTCACCCCGCCGAGCCCATCATCACGGTAGAAAGAGACGCGATGAAAATAAGCCATAGCCCCAATGGAAGCTGGAACATACTATTAACGCGGTAATCGACGCTGCTGCCATAGAGGTATTTCGGCTAAGAAAAGATCCTAGTGAGTAGATTAGAGCTAAGGGAATGAGAGTCGCAATGGTAGCGGTGGGTATAGTAATTCTGGACGCGATATATGAATGGCATCTAGATAAATATAGTAAGTAGACTTTAATAAAATTAATACCTAGGGGCCTTATTGCTAATAGGCTGTTAAATAGGTCTTGATATAATCTTAGATATTATTAATATTAATAAGATAGAGGCATAAAGAGAATAAGGCTTAAAATTAAAGGAATAATTGGTTTTACTTAAGAACTATTAAGGCACTGTCTAGGCACATAGGGCTATGTGCTTAGTGTTAGTATTAGTATTTATTACGCCTAGGAGAATAGATCTCATAGGGCTAGTAGCTATGCTAAGCTATCTTTATTTCCCCTGCTATTTATCTAGACTACCTAAGACAGCCTTATCTTTTTTATTAGCTTATCTCTTTTTTAGCCTTATTTATTTAATTACTTAATATGCCTACTTAAAGACTAATTTCTCTAAGTATTTAATATTTTATTTCTAATAATTAAAATATAATTATTAACTTAAGGCTATTTAATATTAATATTTAATTATAATGCTAATATTTAATATATTTTTTATTATTTTAATTTTTTAATTATTATTATAAATTTAATTCTTATTTATATTATCTTTAAGTTAAATACTTGTTTAGACTTATTTAATATTAACTTTTTATTTAAAAAAATATTTTTAAATATATTATATTTTATTTTTTTATATATCTTTATATTAATATTTTATTTTAAATATAAAATATTTTTTTTATAATTTTTAATATATGTTTATATATATATATATTTAACTTTAAAGTATTTATTTTACTTAGGCAATTATTAATTTCTTATTATTTTTATATAAAGTTATAAAAATATATTAGCTTTTTATTTTTTTAAAGTATTATAAAGTACTTTTATATATTTACTTAATAAGATTTAATTAACTTACTGAAGGTAATTACTTATTTTATTAAATAATCTTTATTATAAATATAATTAAAATATTATTAGCTTAATTTAAGTAAACTAATCCTAATATAATAATAATTATATTATAGATTTTATGTTAATTATTTTTTATATTTATATTTTTACCTTATAGGTAATAATGAAATTAGTATCTTAAGATAATATTTATATTATTTTAATCTTAATATTTCTTTTTTCTAATTATTTAATATACTTATAAATTTATTAAATAACAATTTAATTAAATTATTACTATAATTATATAATTATTATTAATAATAATTAATTATGTAAAAATAGTATAAGTTTTTAATTATATAGCCTCTTATATATATAATATAATAATAATATTATTATTTTTAGCTTAGCTATATATAAGTTTTATTTATTTTATAATATAAAAGTAATTAAATATTTAAGTATTATTTTATTTATTTAATCTAATACTTTATATATTATAATATTATTTATACTTATAAGCCTTTTGTTAATAAAAGTATTAATTATAATAATAATATTATTAATATTTTTAGTTATTACTATTATTATATTATAATTACCCTTGTATATTTTTAATATATAGCTGTATTATAATAATATTATATAAGGCTAGATTGTTTTTATTTATTTAATCTTACTCTATTTATCTATAAATATTAAATATTTTAATAATAATATATATTTTTAGCATATTAATACTTAAAGTATTATAAATACATATATCTTTAATAAGGTCTAGATATTTATATATAATTTTAAGTATACTTAGGTATATTATTTACTTATTATTTAAAGATTAGGTTTTACTTTTATTATTCTTATTATAATTATTTAAAAGGTGCTTATAATACTATATATATTTACGTTTTAAGCCTTATTAAACTAAGTTAGCTCTTTTTTATTTTATATATATAATTAAAGAATAATTATTATAAATAGCTATTTAATTATATATAGGGATAATATCTTTAGTCTTCTTAAGTATCTAGCTACTAAGAGACCCTTGATAATAGCCTTAGTTATAAATTTCTTAAACCTAAGCTTTATATTTATAATTATTCTTAAGATCTTAGTTTTTTAATTTAATATAACTCTTTAACATTTAATTATAACTAATATATAATTAATATACTTAGTAATATATATAAAGTATATAATAATTGTCTTATTATACTTAAATATTACTTTATTATATTTTTCTTATAGAACTATATAATTAATAATAATTTATATATTATTATTATTTACTTTTATTATTAGATTTATAATTTAAGCTAGGTAATTGTTAATAGATATAATTAAGCCTCTTGTTAAGTTTATCTTATTTTATATTAAGCTTATATTAAAAAAATTAATAATACTAATAAGCCTTATAAGAGGCCTACTTATAATAGCTCTTATAACTTAAAAGTATAATTATTTATTATAATAATAATTTTATAATTTCAATAAAATATATTTATTTACCTAAATAATTTCTTAGGTTGTATTATAACCCTCGCAGTTATGTCACGTGGTCTCTATAAATCCCTAGACGTAACGCACCAATTAGGGGCTGGACTGATGCGAGCTAGGAATGATATCGTTCCGGTTAACAATCGGTGTAAGTAAACCACATAAGTATATAGAATATACTCATTTGCACTTTCTTATATAGTAGCTACGTTAGCTATTAATATAACTTGGTTACACTTAATACCCTTAAGCATATTACTAGGCGTAATATCCCCCCTTATTTTAGCACAGCGCGAATAGCCCTTTTGCTAATATAAACCTAGCGTGACTAGTTTATCCCTTGGGAATATACGATTGTTATAGGTATATCTTATATTTTTAACATTTATATTTATTTATTCTTAAATATATTATTATAGCCTCTCTTAATATTAAAGCTAATTAAGCTAATTATTTTATAGTTTTAGTATATATTATAAATTTATTCTTAGAAGAGTAATTATACTTATTATATTAATTATTATTTTCTTATATTAAAATAATTATTAGGTAATAATTTATATATTATAATTAAATATATAATATAATTTAGTATTATTACTTTAAGAATCTTATTAAATATTAATAATAATAAAATTAATCTCTATAATTTTACTTTCTTATAATTATATATACTTAATTTCTTAAGTAAGATAATCTTAATAGCTTTTTATTAATTTAATAATTATTATTTACCTAATAATATATAAAATAAATATAATATATATTTCTTTATTATTAGCTATAATTATTTTTATATTATTACTAATAGCTGATTTTATTTAAGGGCTTATTATATTTTAGCTTTTATAATATTTTTTTTATCCTTTTTATTTTTAAGTTTAATAAGGTTACTTCTTTTTATTATAGTTATAAGTATTTATTTTATTATATTAACTAATAAATAAAAAAACATTAAAAAGCCTTTTTATATATTTAGCTTTATTAAATATTACTATTTTATTTACTTTTCTTAATAAAAGTACTTTATTATTATTTATTTTATCTCTAGGTTTTAAATACTAAATATATTATTAAATAATAGTCTTATTAATAAAAAAGTCTTTTTAATATAATATATATAATAAGTAAGTATTATAATTAAGTAAGTATTATATTTTTCTTAGCCCTTTAAGTAAAGATTATAATAAAAATACTATAAACTATTTAATTAATTTAAATTACTTATTATATTTTTCCCTAGATATTTTAATTACTACCTAATATGTCTTTATATTATAATTAAGCTTCTTATAAATATTATAATAATAAATACTTAATTATATTAACCTCTTTTAATTATTATTTCTTAATAATTTATTTATTATTTATATATTAATATTTATTTAATTAATTACTTATTTTTTTTTTTTATTATTATTACCTTTCTTTTTTATAATTATATCTTTTTTACCCTTTAGCTCTAACTAAGTATCTTATTTATATCCTAAAGATCTTTATTTTTAATAATTAATATAATAACTTAATATATAATTACCTTTATCTTTTTCTTAAGAGACCTTAAGGCTTTAAAAATTAACTCTAAGGAGCTCCTTTAATGCTTTTTAATTTATCTTTTAAGATATTTAAATTAAGATCTAGCCTTAAATATAATCTATAAGGATATAGGGCGGCCATTAAATCCGCCGACCAATCGGGGTAACCCCAGCTAGTTATTATATACATAGAGACCTCCTAAAAGCTCTATAGCTAAGCTACTATAGAAGGCTCGGCAAGTTAAAGTCTTATATATAATAAAGACCTACCTTTAATCTATGATTTTACCCTAATTTAGCTATTAAGGCCTATTATCTTATAATTCTTTAATTTCTTCTTAATAGATAATTAATATAAAATCGAGATAAAAGGGTTAAAAGAACCCTATTACTCCCCGGGATAGCTACCTACTCTATAGGCTATTACTAAGGGTAATCTAAGAAATACCCTATTAAATTTTCTTAACTTAGAAAACCTTAAATAGCTAATCTAAGAGACTAGAGGATATTATAATTTATTACTACCTATAGGCTAGCCTTATAATAGCTTATCCTTAATAAATAAGGTAAATATTATAAATTTTCTTAATATAAGCTAATAATAAATATTAGAATTATTATAATTAATAAGATCTTATATAGAGAGAGATATCTCGCTAATAAGAAAATAAAGATTAATCTTAATAACTTTTTTTTTATTTTTATTTTTAGCCTTAACCTTATTAAATAAGTTAAAAAAGAGCTATAAATATAAGAAATAAAGGTAAAAGAAATAAATAGAAAAAGAAAAATAAGAAAATCTCTTATTAAAGGTTTTAAAATACCTTATAGATTAATTAGTAAATAACTAGCTAAGAAACTATAAGAGATTACTTATATATAATTATAAGCTTTTAACCTAAGAGGCTATTATTATTAATATTAATAATTAGCTTAAAGTAATTAATATAAGTAATTAACTTTATATAAAAATAATACTAAAGTAATAAATTAAATAAATAATGAATAAACTTACCTATTTATTATAAATTAATTTATATAAAGCTTTAAGAAAAATAAATAAGAAATTAACTTATAATTATAAGCTAAAAGCCTAATAAGATATTAATATAATATTTTACCTATTAATATATATTTTATAAGAGCTTATTAAAAGAATAAAAAAATAATAAAACTATAGCCTATTATTTCTTTTATAATCTATATAGTAAATTAAAAAAAAAGCTTAAGACATAAAAATATTTCTTATAAAGGGCTTATTATATTATATAAAAAGCTAAATACCTCTAGATTTAGATTATTAATTAAAATAATTATTTAAAGAGGAAATAACTCTAAGATAATACTAAATAACTAAATAAGAGGTATTATTCCCTTAGTAGCTTAAGCTATAAAGAAAGCTTTAAAAGAAGTTCTTTTATTAAGTATCCCTTATGCCTTATATTAAAATAAAATTATTATAATATAAGTAATTTAAGTATACTTATATTAGCGCTATACTAGGGAAAAAAAGGAAATAAGCTATTACTAAAGTATACTAAGTATAGCTATCTAGGCTATAAGACCTAAGTATATTATACTAAGATATATATTAATACTAATAATCTTATTATAAATTAAACCCCTCTTAGAAGTAAAGATAAGCTATTAGTAAAAGTTAAGAAAATTAGAACCTAAAAGCTTAATTTATTAGAAAATTAAAGAAAATAAAAGTTAAACCTAAATTTTTATACTTATTTATATAAAAATAAGTCTTAGTTAGAAAGATAACTATAGGCTTTATATTAATTCTCTAAGGTATAACTAAAAAAGAGATTAAGGTCTTTATAGATATTAATATAAAGATTAATATTATTAATATAAAGCTTATATAAAAGCTTAGCCTTAAGCTAGTAAGAGATTATAAAGCCCTTAAGCTTAAGTCCTTTATAAGAGAAAAGGTATACCTAAGGAATACCTATTAATTAACCTTTTTTCTTATTAACTTATATAATAAATTATAAAAAATATAATAAATATTAATTAGGTTAAAATTTAAAAATAATTTATATAATATTATTTTATTATAATTATTAATAAGATAAAAAAATATAATAATTAATTATATTATTAATAAATAATATTATATTATAATTATTATTATTAATTTAATATTTTTTACTTAAGAGATTATTAAGAATTAAAAAAAAATATATATATTATATATTATAATATTTCTTATATTAAAGAAAATTACTTAATAAGCACTTAAGGATAAAATAGGTATATCTATAGAAATACTTAAGGAGCTTTTCTTAAAACTTAAAGGACTAAAAGGGCTTTTTAATAAATAAATAATAAAAAATATATTAATACTTATAGAAGGTATATATAAGATTAATTTAATTAAGAGCAAAGAACTCCTATATAATCTATTATACCTTATAAATAAGGTATAATATTAGGCCCTTAGGTAATATATTATAGAGAACTTAGTAAATAAATATATATAATACTTTATAAATAAAATAAAAGCCTTAATATTTTTTATTCCTAAAAAAATAAAAGACTAAGGCTTTATATAAACTATAAAGGGTTAAATAAGGTAATAATTAAGAATTATTATACCCTTTTACTTATTAATAACCTATTAAATAAGCTCTATAGAGCTAAATATATATCTAAGATTAATATTTATAATACTTATTATAAAATTAAGGTTAATAAAAAAGATTATTAAAAGATTACCTTTTATATAAGATATAATTACTTTAAGTATATTATTATATTATTTAAATTAATAAATATATTAATTATCTTTTAAGTATATATTTATTAATTATTTATTAATTTACTTAATATATATTATATCTTATATATAAATAATATCCTTATATATTCTTAGACTAAAGAAAAATATACTTATTACTTATAAGAGGTTTTATAATAGCTCACTAAAGTATAGCTCTATAAAAAGATATTTAAATAAAACCCTTATATATTAATTTAATTAAAAAATAATTTATATTAACCTTTTTTAGAGATATATAAGTCTTCTTAAGATTTTATAACTTTTATTAGAAATTTATTATATATTACTTAATAATAATAAGCCCTTTAATAAAATAACTAAAAGGTAATAAAAATAAAAAAAATTAAAGATTTTAGCTAATTTAGCGAGACTAATAATACCTTTAAAAGCCTAAAATATACCTTTTATTGTATAATTATTCTTTATTATTAAGACTTATTAAGACTAACTAAGGTTAAAATAAATATATTAATTAAACTAATCTTAAGTATTCTTACTTAACTAATAGACTCTTAATAATAACTTATTACTTATTAATTATAAAAGCTTTAGGATATAAAGTAATAATAGGCTATAAGGTAATAAAAGCTATTAGCTATAATTAATAGCCTTAAATATTAAAGTTATTACCTATAAGGCCTCTTAAAGAAATTTATAATCCTTATTAATTACTAAGCCCTTATAGGTATTATAGAAATATTACTAAAAAAGCTAAGAAGTAGACTAATAAGATAAGTTTATAAACTTTTTATTTTTAATTTTAATATCTAATATTAGCCTAAGAATAAAAACCTTATTAATAGCTTATTAAAGTAATTAAATTATATAAAGAGAGAAATATTATATAAAGATATACTTCTTATATTAACTAAGAAGCTAGCTCTTATATATAAATTATTATTAAAGCTTTATTATATTATTATTAGCCTTAAGGGTAAGACCTAAGTTATAATTATATATCTATATGCTATTAGAGTAATAATAAGAAGCCCTATCTCTTATAATATATATGTACTAAAGAATAGCACTTATTATATTATATCTATAATTATTACTAGGTATTAAAAAGCTAAGTAAAAAGAGATTATTATATTATAGATTATTTAAGAGATAAAAAGCTTTAATTAAGTCTCTAGGGAATTACTTATAACTAATGTTAGTATTTTAAAGTAATATATCTTATGCCTTATTATAAAATAACTTATAAAAAGTAAAATAATATTTTTCTTATTACCCTTTAAGAAGCTTAAAGTATTAATTAAAAAACTATAAAGCTAAGACTAATAATATAAAAAGCTAAAAAATAAGATATATAAGATTATTCATGAATATAAGGGCTATATTATTAATAGACCTAGATTATTATAATATAAAGATTAATTAATTATCTTAGAGTAAGAAGCCTTAAGGTTAGAGATACTTTATTAATATTATAATAATCTAAGGGTAAGATA
The DNA here is from genome assembly GCA_037576055.1 of Fusarium sp. M6JPR69. Taxonomy (NCBI): domain Eukaryota; kingdom Fungi; phylum Ascomycota; class Sordariomycetes; order Hypocreales; family Nectriaceae; genus Fusarium; species Fusarium sp. M6JPR69. The sequence goes on from JBBEOF010000022.1 coordinate 36,871, forward strand.
TATAAGTACTTAAAAGACCTTAGACTTAGTAAAAAGGAAATTCTATTAGCTAGGTATAATAAATAATATCTATAAGTATATTAAGAGTTACCTAATATACTAAGGTATTTATATACTAAGGTATAAGCTATATAATAAACTCTAATTATTATTACTTTTATTATATCTATTTTAAGAGATTAATCTTAATTTTATAATTAGCTTATTAAGAAATATATATAATAATAATAAGACCTATAATATTATATTAATTATTATATATTATATAATAAAATATATAATATTTATTTTAATTATAAAAAAGCTTAAGGCTATAGGCCTAGCGGTATTACTATATAAGTATATAAAAAGCTACTTTAATATACCTAAGGGTATTATAAATAATAAAAATAAACTTATTATTAATAAATTCTAAGTAAATTTAATAAAAGAAAATAATATTTTATTAATTATTAATTACTTATTACTTATAAATAAATAAGTAAATAAAGTAAATATATTAAACCCTAGAGAAATACCTAAAAGTATATATAAAAAATAAGCCTACTTATTAAGTAATATATCTCTTAGAGGCTATCTTTATATATAATAATAGCTAATATTTAATAATTAAGGTCTCTCTTAATAAGGTATTATATAAGTATTACCTAAGGTATATTAAGTATATTCCCTTAGAGGTAAAAATATATATCTAAGGTATTACTAAGCGCTTAGAGATATTTAGCTAAATATATAAGCTAATAAGGGATTATTAATATTATACTTTAAAATCCTAATTTTAATATTATAATATAAGATATAAGCTATAAGTATATTATTAGGAATAATATATTAAAATATCTATAAAAAACTAGAAGTTTAAATACCTTAAATTAGCTATAAGATTTATTAAAATAAAAATCCTTATAAGGTATAATAAATAAGCCTATACTATAAAGCTATTAGAAATCTATTAATATATATATAATATATTTTATATATTATTTCTTAAATTATAAAATAATTAATTAAATAATATTATAATCTTAAAAGCTTTATTAGAGCTTAAGGCTAAGCCTAATAAGTAAGAAATAAAAGAAATAATAAATTATAAGCTTATTAATAAAATATTATTTTATTTTATTAAATAAAAAAGCTAGCTAATAAAATATAATACTTAGGAGCCTAATTACTACTTAAAAAACATAAAAGTAATAATTAAGAAGTATTATAAGGTTAGAAAAAGAAATTATAAGAAATAAAATAATAATTAGTTAATACTTAGCTAAAGTATTTATAAGAAAATAAAAATATTAATTATAAAAAAAACTTAAATAAAAAAAATAAATAATAAAAACTATAACCTAATAAGACTATAAGAAAATAATTATTATTAAGCTATTATTAAGTATAAACTAAAAACTATAAAATATAAACTATAAAGAATAAAAACTATAACTATAAATAACTACTTAAGGGTTAAAAAAACTAATATTAGACTTATTATTATTAATAGGCCTAGGGTTTATTAGGCCCTTACCCTTAGCCTTAGCCTTACTATAAGTAAAAGCATAAATAATATAAGCTCTCTTAAGAGTAAGGGGAATAAATAGCGAATTACTATTAAAGCTATTACTATTATTATTATTATTATTATTATTATTATTACTATTATTAATAAGGTATTTTATACTATAGGGAATAAAAAGAGTATTAATATATATTATAATATAAATAATAGCAGAAATATTAGCTAAAATACTAATAAGGGTATATATAATAAGTAATTAAGGTAAATTATAATAAAAGAAATAAGCTCTCTCTTTATTAAGGATAGCTATAATCTTAATATATTAAAGGTAAATTAGCGCATAATAGAGAAAATAAGGCTTAATATTATTATAAGTATAAATAAGTTAAGTAATATTAGTAAGACTATAGATCTTAGTCTTAGCAATATAAACTTAGGCCTATATATTAAGTTAATAAGGAATATAAGGCAAAGAGAAAAGAGATTTATACTTATAAGGATATAAATAGATTAAAGCTTATAAATAAAAGTAAGCTTAGTAAGCTAATAGCTAGCTATTATTTAATTATTAGTATTCTTAGCTAGGTTAATATATTAATCCTTAATATTATTTTAAGTAATATTATAATTATTAAGGGTAATAATATAGCGCTAAATAATAATATAAGAGGTTATTAGGCTAATATTTACTAGAGAATTAATATTATTTAAGTAATACTCTTAGAAAATAATATAAAAGTTCTAATATTATTAAGTAATACTAAGGAGCTTATTAGGAATCTAGGCTAGAATTTAATAATATAAAGCTAATAAATTAATTAATAAAACTTATAATATTATATCTCTAGGTATAATAATTATAATAAATATAAATAATATTATTAATATTAATAATATATATTAAGTAAATATCTTTATAAATATAAGTAAAATAACTAAGATATAAATAATTATTAGCTTATTAATTAATAAAACTAATATTATTATTAAATATATAATAAGGCCTAAAAATATAAGTAATAACATTAAAAATAAATATTATAAAAAGAAAATTAATATATTATTAAGAAGGAATAAAATATATAAAAAAACCCTAACTTAAAAATAAGATATTATTAGAATAAAAAAGATTAAAATAAAATATATTAAGTAATAAATATTATTTATTTAATAAGTATTAATAAGCTAAAATAAAAATAAGGCTTTAATAAAGCTAATAATATTAAAGGACTAATAAAATATTTTAATTATTTATATTATAATAAAAATAAAATAAAGACTAATCTTAAGTATTTAAGGTAATATAATAAAGAGCTTTTATTAAGGCTTTATTTATAAAATAAGGAATTTAAAAGAGTTATTTAAAGCTTTTTTATTTACTTAAAGATCTTAGGGACTAATATCTCTAGAGGGGAGGTAATTATAAGGATATAAGATAACGTAGGGACCCCAGCTTTAGCCACTACCCCCCTCTGGCTAGTAGAAATTGCCTTAATACTAAAATATATATATCACGTAAATTAGCTATTTCTTAATAAAAAATAATATAATTAATTTAATTAAACCTAGAATATACTCTATAGACCTTGCTCTTTTTTTTCTACTACTTTAATAGAATTCTCTTATAATTTAAGCGCCTTATAGTCGCGGTATTTTATAGGTGCCTTTGCCGCCTTATAATGAGCATATATAATTTCCTCGATACGCATAAACCTCTTATTAGGGTTATAATTAATAGCCTTCTTACTGGTAGGCTTCTATAGCTCTAGCTTATCCTCTAGGAACTTAATTCTTTGCTTCTAGCTAGTAATAATGCTATTTAAATAAGTAATTTGCTTATTATTCTAGTTAATTAGATATTAGGCTTTATAATTAACGCTATTATCGCTATACTAGGCTTAATTTAGCCGTCTTTTAATATCCCTCTCGTTCTTTAGTATATAAAGATTATTATAAGCTAATAGCTTTTGCTTTTTTAGTACTAATAATATTAAATCTAGTAGGGGAGGGCGCTTAGTATTAATAATCTACTTTATTAGCTTCTTAATATTAAGAGGATAGATTCCTAAGCCCTAGAATAATTATTAGATATTCCTCTTAGTTAGGGCTTTCTTTTAAGCTACCTTATAAGAGTATATAAAGTATTATTTTTAAATAAGAGACTTAGCTGCGAAGGTTATATACTTTTTAGTCTCTTAGTAAAAAAATCACTTAAGAACCATAAAGATCTTAATATCGAGAGGTTATATGGTATAAGATAAGTATAGCGGTAAGTAAAGAAGCTATACCTTATTTAACTAAGCTAGGAATATTATCTTTATTATTATATAAGAGGTATAGCTATTGAGAATAAGGAGTCGCTATTTCCCGGGAGTAGGCTCTATTTCTAGTAGAAATACCTTAATGAACTATTTCCTAAAGATTAGGCTATTTGACTAGCCTGTAGATATATAGTCATACTTCTAATCCGGCCACGGAGGGTTAAACTATTAGCCCTGAAGGTTCTAACTGGTGAAAATCACTATCGGCATTATATTAGTGCTATAAGCTAAAATATACTTAATTATTAAGACCTAGGTATAAGAATCGCTCGCTAAGATAGTTGCGAAGGATATAAAGGAAGTCCTTATAACTCTTCTAGCCTTAGTCTCCCCTTTAGTAACTCTATATTTATTAATATTATATAATATAGTCTAATTAATATCTTTATCCTTAATTTAATACTCTAGGATTTAAAAAAAAGCGCTATAATTACTCCTCTATAGCCTTATTTGCTTATATAGCATCTATAAGTTATAATAGCTTTATTTTAATATCCTTATAGCGCGTAATAAAGTAGTTAACCTAGTTATAGCTAATATATTCGTCTTATCTATCGTGCTTAAGTATAAGGTCCATAAACTTATATATATTTGCCTTACTTTGGCCGCGGCTAATAGCTTCTTTATTTAAAATCTAACTAACTAGATTCTTCTCTTAGTCTAAATTTAACTTTTTAGCCAGAATTTAAGTATTACGAGCATTAATGCCGCCCTTTTTGCGGTTATAAAGACTCCCGCGTAAGATAGTATGTATAGAAGCAACTTATACGAGCAGAGCGTATTTAAGGTCTTTAAGAGCATAGGAAATTTAATATTTATGTTCTTTATCTATTTCTAATTATAATAATATAATTTTAAGCTTTATATAACGTAAAATAATAATTCTATGGCTAATTTTATTATTTATATCGCTAAGAATAAAGTCTATGATGATGTGGCTAAAGGGGGGTGCTGGCTAAAGGTGGGGTCTCCATGTTAGCTATTAAATCCGCTAACTAATTAGGGTAACCTTAGCTAGTTATTATATATATAGAGACCTCCTAAAAGCTCTATAGCTAAGCTACTATAAAAGGCTTAGTAAGTTAAAGTCTTATATATAATAGAGACCTACCTTTAATCTATAATTTTATCCTAATCTAGTTATTAAGGCCTACTATCTTATATAATCCTTAAGGTCCTTAAGACCTATAAGATTAAGGGCTTAATTCCCTTCTTAATAAATATTGAAATTTATAGCTATATATTAAGCTTTAAGATTATAATTTCTAGGTTAAAGAAAATAAAGCTAATTTCTTTAAAAGCCCTCTTGATATTTCTTTTTATTATAATAACCTTATATATAATATAAAAAGCTAAAAAAAACTTAATCTTTAAAATATAAATTATAAAATATCTAGTTAAATATATTATTTTTTAATTATAAGCTTATTTTAAAATATTAAAATATTTAATATTAAAATATTAAAATAAATAAAATAATATATAAAGCTAGATAATTTTTTTTTATAACATCTCTTAAATTTAATAAATTAGTAATTTTTATAATTATTAAAAATTAAAAATTAATAAAAATTAATTAATTAATTAATTATATATTAATGAAAATACTTAAGCTTTTTAAAATTAATCTTATTATTAGTTTAATTATTTTAAGTTATTATAATTACTTATTTACCTAAGAGATTACTTTTTTAATATTCATTAGCAAGGTAATATTAGCTTATATTAATAATTAATAATTAAATTACTTAGCTTTTTATATTAATTATTTAAATAATTATAATTTATTCTTAGTTTCTAAGTTATATTAATTTTAGCTTTAAATATCTTTCTAAGCCTATAATAATTATTTTATTTATAATTATACCTATAAGAAAGTTAATCTTATTAAAGTTATAAATATTATTTCATTAAATATTATACTTTATAATTATATTTATTATAAGCTTAAATTAATTATAAATAATAATTAGATCTTTATATTTAGCTCTTTAATAATTATATTTATAAAATAAATATATCTTAAGCTTTAAGTATTACTTAATAAAATTTAAAGCTTAATATATATTAATTAATAATATATTATAATTAATAAGTAATTAATTAGTTATTTCTTTAATATTATAAAGCTAAGGGGGAAATCCATATAAATCTAGGTTAAAAATAAAATACTTAAGGATTTATTCTTTTAGATTAAATAACTAATATAATTTCTTAATAATATTATATTAAGATTAAATACCTTTTTACTAATAATATAGCTAATACTTAGAGACTATATAAGTCTTTATAGCGCATTAAATACTTAGCTTTAGGTTATTTTAAAAGGCCTAAAAAGTAAGAAAGGTTTTAGCTTTAATACTAATAGTAGGTATCTTAGGTTATTAGTATTTAATTAATTAAGTAAAAAGTAAGGTATTAGTAGGAAAAATGCAATGCTTACTTAACTGCGATGCTTACTTATTATATATATTACCTTTTTTTATTTTTCAATAATATTATAATATTTTTTAATTATTTTTTTAAATTAATTTTTTAAATTCTTATTTTATTAATTCGCTTAATATTAGTCCTTTATTAAGTTCCTTTATAAGATTTATTATTTTTTATTTTTTATATATAATAATAGCTTTACTTATAAAACTAATTTATTAATTATCTTAAGAATTACTCTTATTAACTTATTTATTTATATTTATACTTAATTGTTTTATAAAAATACTATAAGCTTATTATTTATTTTCTCTTTAATTATGTTTTATAATATATTTTTAAAAACTAGCCTTGGGCTTATTATCCTCTTAGGTACTATATAATTAAACTTAGTTTATATTACATAATAACCTAATTTATATTTAATTAAATAGATATTATAATATATTATCTTATTTATTAACTTTATTAATATAAATATTAAGTTAATAATACTTTTTAATTTATATTTTTTTATATTCTTATTTCTTATTATAAGAGGCTAAGTAAATTATAATTATTTCTAAGGTTAATACTTAGAGTTGCTTTATTTTACCTTTTATATATTATTTTATTACTTTATTACAGCTAATTATAATAGTTAAAATTGTTAATTAAAAGAATATTTATTTTCTCTCTCTTATATTATTATAAAAACTGATTATTATTATATATAATGATCTTATTATAATATATAAAATATTTTTATTTTTTTATTATATATATTAATATTACGAAGCCTTTTTATTTATGATATTTAAGTATTACCTTAATTAAAATTAATTAAAAAGATAAGGATTTACTTAACCTTTAAATTATTATATATTTAATATATATTTCAAATTAGTAATTATATTATAATAATATATATATATACTTAAGGCATAAACTAGTTATATTAGGCTTATATTAATAAAATAAGTAATCGCGCTATACTTAAATATAAGGGTTATTATATTTAGTAATATACTAAAACGTATTAAGTATAATTTACTTATATTAATTATTAGAATAATAAATATATAAGAAACTATAAATAGATATATTATTTATATTTTTATATAACCCTTAGATTAATATTCTTATTACTTAGTCTATAATAAGATTGATATTTTTAGTAATTAGTCCTTAGACTAATATAAATAAGGTTTAATCCCTTTAATCCTATGCTTAGTTAGGGCTTTTATTATATATCCCTACCCCGCTTATATTATAGCTATAATATATATCTTATATGTTTTTACTAATAGAAATCTTATTTAATTTATATAATAATTTAATATTATTATTAATATCTTGTTAATATTTAATTAATAAAGGTTAACTATTTTTTATATTATATAGTTTTATAAGTTTTTATTATATATTAAATTTAATTATATAGTATCTCTTTTTTATATATTAAGCTATAAGATTAAAAGGTTAGTACCTATTAGTTATATATAGTTATTATATTTAATAGTTTTAACTAAGTAATTTATATAGTCCTGTATAAAAGATATATTTTAACTTAATTACTTAATAGTATTAATATTAATAATTTATTTTTATATATCTTATTATTTATTATAATATTAAGTAAATATATCTTAGTAATTACTACTTTATTTTTTTTTCTTAATGCCTTTATTATACTTAATTATATATTACTAAATAAGTCTAACATTATAATCTTATTTATATTCTTAACCTTAATTAAGTATTATTAACCTTTAAGTATTTTAATACCTTTAATTATTAATTTCTTTATTATCTTTTAAAGAAATTATATCTTTAATATATATAATAAGTATATATTATATATAAATATAAATAATATTTTTTATATACCTTTAAAATAAAAATTATAATAAAACTATAATAAATTATTTAATTAATTAAAATTACTTAATATAACATACATATATAGCAAGTAGATTAGATAAGCAAGTAGATTAAAATTCCCTTATCCTATATCCTCACTATTTAATTAATTAATTCTCTATTACCTATAATATTATAGCTAAATCATAAAGCTAGAGTTCTTCTTATACTTTATGCCTATTAAAATAACCCTAAGTTAGGTCTTAAATGCGCCGCAAAGACCTATAAGGTTAATTATAGTATACTATAGCGCTGGCATAATAATATCTAATCTCGATATAATACTATCTAGAAATCATATTAGCTATTTAATCTAGAGGAATAAATCCTTATTTAGTTTATTCTTAATTTAGACTTATAAGGATTTCCCCCCTAGCTTATAATATTAAGGAAATAACTAATTAATTACTTACTAATTATAATATATTACTAATTAGTATATATTAGGCTTTAAACTTTATTAAGTAATACCTAGAGCTTAAGATATATTTTTTTTAGAAATATAACTACTAGAAAGTAAAATATAAAGATCTAATTATTATTTATAATTAGTTTATACTTATAATAAATATAATTTATAATTTAAAATAAAATAGTTATTATAGGTATAAATAAATATAAAAAGCTAAAATTCATATAGCCTAGAAATCATAAATAGATTATAATTATTTAGGCGATTAATATAAAAAGCTAGGCGATCTTATTATTTATTATTAGTATAGGCTAATATTACCTTACTAACTAATACTAAGAAAATAACCTCTTAGGCGATTAAGCTATTATAATAACCTAAAATAGCTAAACTAATAATAAGACTAATCTTAAGTAGCTTAAGTACTTTAATTAATATATAGCTAATTAATTAATTAGTTTATATTATCTCTTAATCCTTAATAGCTATAAAAGTTATTACTTAATTAAATTTAAGAGATATTATAAAAAGAATAAAATTATCTAGCTTTATATGCCTTTTTATTTATCTTACTTATTTTAGCCCCTTAATATTATATATTTTAGTATACTTAAGAGGGCTTATAGGCGAGAAATAAAGTATTTAATTAAATACTTTATAACCTATATTTTAAAGACTAAGTTCTTCTTAGCCTTTTATGCTATATTTTAAGCTATTATAATAAAAAAGAATATTAAGATATCTTTTAAGAGGACTAAGTTTATTCTTCTTAACCTAAAAAGTATTATCTTAAAGCTTAATATATAGCTATAGACTCTAATACTAGCTAGAGAGGAGATTAAACCCTTAACCCCTTAGGTTTTAAAGACCCTAAAGATAATTATTAAGGCTTAATCTTAGTTTAAATACCTTAAAAGATAAATTAAAAGGCATTAAAGTAGCTTACTAGAGTTAATTCTTAAAGCCCTAAGGTCTTTTAAGAAAGAAATAAAAATAGTTATATATTAGGTTATCTTATTTATTACTAAAAATAAAGACCTTTAGGAGGTAAATAAGATACTTAGTTAGCGCTAGAGGGCAAAAAGGTCCTAGTTATAAAAAAGAGGGGTAATAATAATAAAAGAAGAAAGATAAATAATTAATTAAATAGATATTAATATATAAGTAATAGCTAAATTATTAAGGAGTAATAATTAAGGAAAGGCAACATAATTAAGAGTTTAATATTATAATATTTATAATAAGACTAGCTATAATATAAGGACCTATTAGGTAATAATTAAGATATCTAGGGAAAAATATAATAAATAGATTTAATTAATTAAATAATCTATAGTATTTTTATTATGGTTTTTAGTTTAAGAGGTTAAGATTTTTAATCTACTTACTTATCTAATTTACTTACTATATATATATATTATTTTCTTTTAAATATTTTAATTATTACTTAATATATTTATATATTATAACTAAGCTTATTATAAATACTATACTATTAAGTCCTTAATCGCGCTAACCTTTTTTAATTATTACTTCTTAATAATTCTATTACTATTTATATATTAGTATCTATTTAATTAATTATTTATCTTTTTTATTTTATTATTATTACTCTTCTTTTTAATAATTATATTTTTTTTAGCTTTTAATATTAACTTAATATCTTATTTACTTATTAAATATCTTTAACCCTAGTATTTAATAAGATACCTTTTTATATAATTATATTTATTCCCTTAAAAAAAAACTATATAGCTTCTAGAATTAACTCTAGGGAGCTATTTTTATACCTTTTAACTTTTATTTTAATATATTTTAACTAAGATTAAGCCTTAAGTATAATCTTTAGGGTTTTAAGACCTAAGAGCCTAATAGTTAAGTTATTTCCTTAGTAAATACTAAAGTCTATAGCTATATATTAAGCTTTAAAATTATACTTTCTAGGTTTAAAGAAATAAGCTTAGCCACTCTAAATACTAATTTTATATTTCTTATCTAATAATAGCTTAAAATATTATATAAAAGGTAAAGAAAAATTTAGTTTTTAAAATATAAGTTATAAAATATTTAATTAAAGGCTTTAATTCTTAATTATAAGTATACTTTAAATATATTAAAATACTTAATATTAAGGGGCTAAAATAAATAAGATAAATAAAGTAATATATAAAGCCTAATAATTTTATTTTCTTTATAATATCTTATAAATTTAATTAAGTAATAACTTTTAAAGCTATTAAAAATTAAAAAATAATAATAATTAATTACTTATTTAGCTATATATTAATTAAAGTATTTTAGCTACCTAAGATTAATTATATTATTAATTTAGTTATTTTAAGTTATTATAATAATTTAATTACTTATGAGATTATTTTCTTAGTATTTATTAGTAAAGTAATATTAGCTTATATTAGTAATAAATAATAAAATTACTTAGTTATTTAGATTAATTATTTAAATAATTATAAGTTATTTATAATTTTTAAGTTATAATAATTTTATTTTTTTATATTTATTTATATATATAATAATTATTTTATTTTAAATTATATTTATTATAAAGCTAGGTATATTAATATTATTAATTTTTTTTAATTATATATTATATTTTATAATTATATCTAATATAAATATAAATTAATTATAAATAATAATTAGATCTTTATATTTTACTATTTAATACTTATATTTCTAAAAAAATTATTTATTAAGATCTAAGTATATTAAATAAAGTTTAAAGCTTAATATATATAAGTTAATAATATATTATAATTAATAAGTAATTAATTAATTATTTCTTTTATATTATATAATTAAAGGGAGAATTCTTATAAATCTAAGTTAAAAGTAAACTAAAAAATAATCTTATTCTTAATATTAAATAATTAATATAATTAAGGGATTTAATTATATCGCGATTAAATATTATTTTACTAATAATATAGCTTATACTTAGAGATTTTATAAAGGTTTATAGCATATTAAATGCTTAGTTTTAGATTATTTTAATAGGCTTAAAAAGTAAAAAGAGTTTTAGCCTTACTATTTATGCCTAATATATTTAATTATTTAAGAATTAATTAATTTAATAAAAAGATAGATATAAAAGGGAAAAGTATAATATATACTTATAAGTACTATATACTTATTATATATATTACTTTATTAAAATATAATACGTTAATATAATTTATATTTCTTCTAATATACTTTACAAGTAAGTATCTTATATAAGCAGGTATCTTAAAAATCCCTCAACCTATATTATTTCTATCTAATTAATTGATTTTTAATAACCTAGTATATTATAAAGTAATTATAAAGCTAGAATACTTCTTACTCTTTAGGCCCTTTAAAATAACCTAAAATTAAGTCTCTAATATGCTATAATAATATATATAATCTCTTAGAAGACCTAAGGTTATTAGCAAAAGGGTATTTTTTCTAAGCGAGATATTAATATGAAATTATATAGGCTATTTAATCTAGAGGAATAAACTTTTATTTATTTTATTTTTAATTTAGATTTATAAGGATTTCCCCCTTAGTTATATAATATAAAAGAAATACCTAATTAATTACTTATTAATTATAATATATTATTTATTAATATAAATTAAGCTTTAAATTTTATTAAGTAATACTTAGAGCTTAAAATATATTTTCTTTAAAAATATAATTACTAAAGAGCTAAATATAAAGATATAATTATTATTTATAATTAATTTATATTTATAGTAAATATAATTATAAAATAAAATATCTAATTAAATAATATCTATAACTTTAATAAGATTAGCTTCCTTATAGGTATAATTATAAGTAGAATAGTTATAATAGGCTTAAAAAGGCATAAAAAGCTAAAATTAATATAGCTTAGAAACTAAGGATTACTTATAGTTATTTAAGTAATTAATATAAAAGGCTAATTAATCTTATTATTTATTATTAGTATAAGTTAATATTATTTTACTAATTAATATTATAAAAATAACCTCTTAGGTAATTAAGCTATTATAATAATTTAAAATAGCTAAATAAATATTTAAATAAATCTTAAGTAGGTTAAATATTTTAATTAATATATAATTAATTAATTAATTAGTTCTTATTATTTCTTAATCCTTAATAGCTATAAGAGTTATTATTTTATTAGATTTAAGAGATATTATAAAAAAAATAAAATTATTTAGCTTTATATATTATTTTATTTATTTTATTTATTTTAATCCCTTAATATTATATATTTTAATATATTAAAGAGGGCTTATAATTATAAAATAAAATATTTAATTAAATATTTTATAAATTATATTTTAAAGACTAAGTTTTTCTTAGCCTTTTATAATATATTTTAAGCTATTATAATAAAAAAAAATATTAAAGTATTTTTTAAAGGAATTAGGCTTATTTCTTTTAATTATAAAATTATAGTCTTAAAGCTTAATATATAGCTATAGACTTTAATACTTACTAAGGAGGAAACTAAACTATTAAACCCTTAGGCCTTAAAGACCTTAAAGATTATATTTAAGGCTTAATCTTAGTTTAAATACCTTAAGAAATAAATTAAAAGGTATTATAATAGCTCCCTTAAGTTAATTATAGAAGCTATAAGGTTTATTATTAAGGTATTAAAGGGAAATATATATAAGATAGCTCTAATAAGGGCAAAGGTCTAAGAGCTATAATAAATAAATAAGATATTAAGCTAGCGCTAAAGGGCAAAAAGGACCTAGCTATAGAAAAGAGGGGTAATAATAGTAAAAGAAGTAATAAAAGTAATTAATTAAATAAAGATTAATATATAAATAATAGGTAAATTATTAAAGAGTAAGAATTAAAGAAGGTTAATATAACTAAGTATTTAATATTATAGTATTTATAATAAGCCTAGTTATAATATAAGAATCTATTAGGTAGTAATTAAGATATCTAAGAAAGAGTATAATAAATAGTTTTAATTAATTAAATAATTTATAGTAATTTTATTATTATTTTAATATAAAAGGGTAAGGTTTTTAAGATATTTACTTATATAAGATACTTATTTATAAAGTATATTATTTTTTATTATACTATTATATTATTAGCTTTATTAGTCTTTCTTAGCTTATCTTTTATTTATAATTATTTAATAAATTTTTATAATTAATATTTTATTTTTTTTATTAACCTATAAGGTACTAATAGTATAAAGTAAAGTATTTATATATAAAAATAAAGTTATTTATATAAATAATAATATATAAATATTACCTAGCTAGCTTATAGGCATAGTATTAGCTATATTTATATATAATAGCTATAAGTTATTTAAATATTATTAGAGATATTATTAGCTATTATATTTAATTATTTCTTTATTTATTATATTTTATTTATTTTAACTTTTTTATTATTTAATGTTATATTCTTTTTGGCTTTTTTTTAATTTATTCTTATATTTACTTAAGGTCTTTATACCTTATTTATATATAGCTTTAAGCTACTTAATAGCTTATTTTTATAAAAATTTAATTTTATTTATTTTTTTTAGTTTATTAATTACTTAGGCTTTAATTATTTAAATGTCTTATTAAAATTAAGATATTATATCTACTTATTTATTTATTATTTATCTTATTATTTATTAATTCTTTATTAATATATCTTAAAGCCTTTATAATATTTTAGTTTTATTTATTTATTAAACAAATTTATATTTCTTAATATATCACTTAGATTATAATTTATATAAGTAATATATAATTACTTCTTATATCTTTTATTATCTATAAACCTCTAGTCTTCTTAATTAATCTAATCTTATTTTTATCTTTATTATCTTATCGCTATTATAGTATATTTCTTCTTATTATATTATTTCTTTTCTTAATTACTTATAGCCTTTTATATAATTTTATAATTAATTTTATAAGTTTTAAGGACTAATATAATATAATAATTAAATCTCTATCTTATATTAAGATCTTATTAGTAATTATATCTATTTCGCGATACCGCGCCTATAGTTATACTACCCTCTATGTCTCTTAAAAAGATTATAAAGATTATAAAGATTGTCGGGACGTGCTTAAGGTGCGCCGTTCTTTAGCAGCAGCTATGGCTCACCATCGCGACGCGTTCCGCTGCGGGAGCCCATAGGCTCGCGGTACCCGCGAATTTAAAATTTCGCAAGTACCGCGAAAATGACTCAGCACAAGTTTCATGCCTAAAGATAACGTACATGAGAAACGAGTGCACCGGACAAGTGAGTGCACCACCTATACTTGCTGGGATGCCGGCCACAAGGCGTTCGCTTGCAGGAAAGCATAGCGGTGCGGCAAGTGCGCGGAGATGGGATATTACCACGGGTAGTGCCAGGCGGTTAAGCTAAAGTGCATTCTATATAGAGGGCCGCATAAGTTATTTAGTTAATACTATTAAGCGCGGCGATTATATAGTAATATATATTAATCTAAAAAGCTTTTAGCTTAATATATAAAAAAGAGATATAATATAACTAAGTATAATAAATAATAAAGACTTATAGGACTATATAATACTAGTAGTAATAGAATTATATACTTTAAGTATTAATAAAGTATTAATAATAATACTAAATAATTATTAAAACTAAATAAGATTCCTACTAATAAAGAGATATAATATATAATAGGCGGTTTATAATATGCTTTAGATCTATAGTAATCTAGAAGCGAGGCAGGTATTAATACCCTTAGTTAACCTCACTAGAGTAATATTTTAATTACTTAACTAGGAAGTCTTAGTAATATCTATATATATAAAAAGGAGAAATAAGAATATTTTATATATGGCTATAAGTTAATTATATCTAATAGTAATAGACTTCTAATATAATATTAGTAGAACTATAAATACGATTCTAGCTAATAACTTAAATTAATATAATAAACTCCAAGAAGACAATAAGGTAATAAATAAAAGGCAAAGCAAGGTAGGCCTAATTATTAACTTTATGAATAAATATAGCCTACTTAAATTTCTCTCGCAAGGGATAAAATTATAAGAAAGAGCAAACTATAAGAATATTTTAGTAGAGAAACAGAATATACTAACTATAGCTAGATTAATCGCGCCTTTATGACTTTTCTTAGGGACTTTTAAAGAGAGATCTTATAGATTTCTTAATAAGGCAAATATAATATAAAATATTAAAAGTAATTAATTACTAAATAGTAATAAAGATTATCTTAGGAAAAAAAGCTAAAGGCTACCCTCTTTTATTAATAGCCCCTAAAGATAATAATAGTAGTGAAAGGCGAAATTGGCCCTTGACCTTTTATTTATATATAAGTAAAATAACTAATAGCTTAAAACGGCCTAGCGTACCTCTCCCCCAACTTAATATAATTAACTTAATATATATATTAACTAAGCTAATAAAAGAGGTAATCTATTATAGTATTTACTTAATTAAATATAGGTTAAATTATATAGTAATTTAAATAACATTTAATCTCTTAATACTAAAAAAGATAATTTAGCTAAAATTATTTTTTAAAAATATGCTATTTAATATAATTAAGAAAAAAGTAAAAAATAAGCTTTTAGTATTTCTATAAAATAATAGAGTTTAAGCATAAATAAATAAGCTAATAATAGTAATTTTTAATATTATCTATAAATTAGTTCTATAGGCTAAATTATTATTATATATAAAGAAATAATAAATAATAGATCTAATATAGCTTTAAAGAGTAGATATATTATATTAGAACTTAAAAAGGTCCTAGCGCTATATGGGCCACTAGATTACTAACCTAGAAATTAAAGCTAAGAAAATAACTAAGGAGTATTATAATATTATTAAAGGCAAAAAAAGACCTATTAGGATGATTTCCTCATAGATAAGACTAATATCTAGTAAGGTATTATATACCTTAAACCTAGAGGTAATATAGCTAATAATAAGATTCCCCTATGAAATATAATATCTAGGATAATAATATAAGATAAGACTAAGTAAGCAAAAGAATTACTTAGTGGATTTTTCCTACCGCTATTAGTAATTATAAAATATAAAGGCATATAATCATAGTAGATAAAAGTAGCTATACTAAACTTAATAATAAAAGAAGCAAAAGAGAAAATTATAAAACATAAGGCTTAAAAAGCGCCTAAGGAAGATAGGCTACTAGTAATAATATAGAAATAGCTATAGCTAGTAATAAAAGAGCATATTATATATTTATTTTATATTTTATTAGGCGAAAGATAATTATTAGATTAATAGAGGAGTACTAATATTATTCCGCTTAAGAAACTAAATAAGGGAAACTATAAGAATATAAAGGCATAGAGGCTAATCTTACTTTTAGTAATACTAAGTAAGATCCTTAAAGTAATAATAGCTAATAGAATTTTATATATTATTAAGAGGTTTAGATTCTTACCTATAAATTATTTTTAGGTAAGAAAATAATAATTAATAAAATAAGTATGATTATATGTTTTAGAAATAAATCTATGAAGTATAATAAAATTATAAAGTAATTAATTTAATTAATTTTAATATTAAGGGTATTTATAATAAAATATTTATAGATAGATTATTATAAAGACTTAAAGTAAAAGGTATCTCTAAGAGGCTTATAAAGTAAATAAATATATATTACTTAAATTATATAGTTATTATTATAGTAAATAGCTATATTTCTAAGTAATAAGAGCTATTATAAGCTAGCCTTTTATAAGGGTTAGTACTATTACTTATATTTTGCCTTTTTTTATATAAACTTTATATAAAGTAAGATTAACTTAAAAGGTAGCTTAATTAAATTTATAAATAATTACTTAGCCTAAGGTATAGGGCTAATAGTAAAGGTAAATATAAATATTATATAAGCTATTATTAATTAAGTACTAATAAAAAAGAGATATAATATAGTAATATTTAAATATAATAAGATAGCTATTATTTAGTTTATATATATTGCTAAATATATTAATAATATACTATTAATAATTAATAATATAGAAATTAAGCTAAAGTAAAAGGTTAAAATCTTAATAGCAATTATAGATATAAAGGTTAGGTTTAAATAATATATAACTAGGGCTACTTCTAAAGGTCTCTTAGTAGCTATATATCTAAGGAGACTTAAGATACTTCTATTATATACTACTAGATAGCTCTTTATCGCCACTATTGCTCGAGCTATAAAATATGCTTCTATTATATAGTTATATATATATAAAGAGAGAGGACTAACTTAGCTTAATAGGGTAGAGAAAATAGAGGCATAGGCGATTATAAGTGCCTTTTAAATAGTATTAATAATAATAGCTAAAGTAGAAGTTAGTATTTAGATAGTATATAAGTAATATACTTAGGCTAATATAAGACTATATATTAATATCTAGACTTTACTAAAGATATACTTATTAGTAATATTAAGAGTATTAATACGCTAAAGATATATATCACGAATAAAAAGATTAATATATATATATATACTAAGAGTAGAATTAAGTAAATATAAATAATCTAAGCTTATATAGTATTACTACGGTATAGCTATATATTACTAATATATAAGGGTAATTAAGAAGTAATAGTAATAATAGCTAAGAGTGCTACTAATATTATTATTGCGATTAATACTTCTAATAGGGGAGGATTAATAGGTATAAAAAGTATTATCTACTATAAATCGCCTAGCTAGGTAAATAAGGGAATTGCTAGGTACTTAGTTAATCTTAGTTTATAAAATAAGTAGAACTTATATATAGCTAAGCTAGAGGTAATAATACTAATATTTTAATACATACCTAATAGACTTTAATACTAAGAGCTTATAATATTATTAAGTAGCTAGTTATTCTTAAAGGTAATTATATAATTATAATAGTAATTAGGTTAAGGTATTAGTTTATAGATTTATAATTATATTAAATAACTAAGAAAAGTAAATAATATAATTAAGAAAATATAAATATTATCTTAAAGTAATAACTTTATTATAGGCTATATAATAAAGAGGTAAGCCTAAAGAGTAATTATAGTAAAATATATACTAGAGTTATTATTATACTAGGCTTACTCTACTTAGATTAAATTAGTAAAGTTATAATTATAATAATAATAGGCGCTACCTAGTAAAATAATTAGCTACTCTAAGATAATTAATAAAGCTTTACTAGGTAAATATATAAAAGCGCTATATAATAAACTAAAGAGAAGAGTAGCTAATATACTCTTATAGCTCTATATAAGGATAGCAAGGATTAATAATTACTTATATAAGATAGGCATAATAGAATTAAATATATATAATTATAGATAAATAGCTAAGATAATAAAATATTTTATATTTTAATATATAAAATATAAAGGTAAAATTTAAAAGTATATATAAGTTTAATAAAATATAATAAAAAACCTTTTATTTTTTCTAAGGGGTAAGTTAATATTAGATAAATAAAAGTAGGCACTTAACCTATAAGTAATATAGGTAATATTTTAGTTTATAATAAAGATAAAAAGACTAAGAGCGAATTAAGAGATATAATATATTAATTATTAAACCTAGGAGATACTAATATTTAATAGCCTTAGGTTAATAAACTATATTTTAGCTACTAAAGATAAGATACTAAATACTTAGAGTAATTAGCCTTTAAGTAGGCCTATTAAATAGAGTTAAGCGAGGCTAGAATAAAAAGAATTAGAGATAATTAGGCTTTTTTTTATTAATTAGGATTAATATAATAGAAGTATAAATGGCTTAGCATATCTAGCAGCCCTATGAGATTAGTTTTCCCGGGCGTAATAAAACATACATGGGCTCCCAGCAGATTGGACTATCTTAGTCATATGGTCTTAATGCTCCCACTTAAGCTGCTATTAGACTTAGTGTATATGCCTGTCGAGCCTCGTTAAAACCCTAAAAATACCTTCGTGGGTAAAAACTATAGGGAAAGAGCTATCTCTACCTAGGCGCACGAAAATTCTTAATAGCCATATATAATCTTGGGATAGTGGGTCTTCTTTTATCCGCGGAAGATCTCCCACCTAGGTCTACCTTTGTACCGTTATTCTTAGCCTAATGCAATCTTGAACCCATGGGTCTTCTTCTATCCATAGAAGCTCTCCTGCGGAGGCCAATCCTTGCAAGGTCTTGCAATTTTGGGACCGCAGGTCTTCTTCTATCCATAGAATATCTCCTGCCTATGCCCGTCTCTGCAGGTTCTTTTTAAATCTAGTGCAATCTTAAGTCCATGAGTCTCCTTTCTATAGTAGGTCTCCCCCCTTAGTCTATCTTTATACATTCCTTACGCTTAGTATAAGCGTAAGGTCATAGGCTATTTTCTATTTATAGAAGATATCCTATTTTATTATATCTTTATACCTTGCTTATCTTTTAATATAATCTTAGATTTATAAGCTCCTTATTTATTTATAGTAGGTCTCTTATTTATTCTTATCTTTATATTTTCTTATAATTATTATTCTTTAAGACTTAATATTTCTTAAAATTATAAGAAGTAAACCTTTAATAAAGCCTTTATTAGCCTATTAGTAGCCTATTTACTTATTAAAATATATTAGAAGTTAATAGCTTTATTATTACTCTTATTCTTATAGTAACAATATTAAATATTAATATATATAATTTTTATATAAAATGATAAATTCTTTAATATTATAATTAGTTTTTAGTTATCTTTAAAGATTATAATTATTTTTAATTCTAAGAGCTTTTTATATTTTTTTAATAATTCTTAGAAAAAGCTTTATAATTAGGTAGCTTTTTTTATAACTCTTATTTACCCTATATATTTTACTTTATATAAGAATAGGGCTATAGTTTTTTATCTCTTTAAGCTTTAACTAATAGCACCTATGCTAAGGTTAAATATATATCTAGATATTAACTTTTAAGTCTCTTAGTTTTTTACCTAATCTAAGTTAGTATAGCTAAGAAGAGATTATAGCTTTCCTTAGTATATAAGTTTTAGATTTCATAATCCCTTAAGATATTAAAAGATATACTTAATAGGTATTTAATATTTATTAGTTAGGTTTCTTAGGTATTAATTATATAAAGAAATAATAAAAATAATATTAGGTTTTATTCTAAGTATAAGATATCTTAGGGATTTAATTACCTTTATATATTATTACTTAAGTTTATTAATTACCTTATAAATAGGGTTTAATTCTTTAAACTTTTTAATAGTAATTAATATAATATTAGAGATATATTATTTTACTTTAAAGTCTTAAAATATTATCTCTTAGTATATTATTTATAATAAAAAGATTAATTAAATTATTTTATTTCTTTTTAAAAATATACTAAGGTAATATTTATATAGGCTTAGGTTTATTATCTTAAATTTATTAATATAGATATAGCAAGTATACTAGATAAATAAGTATATTAAAAATCTTAGCCTTTTTAATAAAGATCCTAATAAAAATACTATAAACTATTTAATTAATTAAAACTACTTATTATATTTTTCCCTAGATATCTTAATTACTACTTAATAAGTCCTTATATTATAGCTAAGCTAGCTATAAATATTATAATAATAAACCCTTAACTATATTAACCTTTCTTAATTATTATATCTTAATAATTTAGCTATTATTTATATATTAATATCTATTTAATTAATTACTTATTTTCTTTTTTTTTATTATTATTATTTCTCTTTTTTATAATTTAATCCTTTTTACCTTTTAGCGCTAACTTAATATCTTATTTATCTCTTAAAGGTTTTTAATCTTAGCTCTTAATAATATAATCTTATATATATTTCCCTTTATTACCTTTATAAGAGACTCTATAGCTTCTATAATTAACTTAAGGGAATTATTATAATACCTTTTAATTTATCTTTTAAGGTATTTAAACTAAGATCTAGCCTTAAATATAATCTTTAAGGTCCTTAAGACCTAAGAAGTAAAAGGTTAAATTCCCTTCTTAGTAAGTATTAAAGTCTATAATTATATATTAAGCTTTAAGACTATAGCTTCTAGGTTAAAGGGAATAAGGCTAGCTCTTTTAAAAGCCCCCCTAATATTTCTTTTTATTATAATAGCCTTATATATAATATAAAAGGCTAAAAAAAACTAAGTCTTTAAAATATAAGTTATAAAATATCTAATTAAATATTTTATTTCTTAATTATAAGCTTATTTTAATATATTAAAGTATTTAATATTAAGGGGCTAAAATAAATATAAAAGATAAGATAATATATAAAGCTAGATAATTTTTTTTTTTATAATATTTCTTAAATTTAATAAATTAATAACTTTTATAGCTATTAAGGATTAAAAGGTAATAATAATTATTTAATTACTTAGCTATATATTAATTAAAGTATTTAAGCTACTTAAGATTAATCTTATTATTAGTCTAATTATTTTAAGTTATTATAATAACTTAATCGCCTAAGAGGTTATTATCTTAATATTAATTAATAAGGTAATATTATCCCGCGCTAATAATAAATAATTAAATTACCTAGCCTTTTATATTAATTACCTAGATAATTATAAGCTATTCTTAGTTTTTAAGCTATATTAATTTTAGCTTTAAATACCTTTCTAAATTTATATTAATTATTTTACTTATAATTATACCTATTAGAAAATTAATCTTATTAAAGTTATATAAATTATCTAATTAGATATTATATTTTATAATTATTTTTATTATAAGTATAAACTAATTATAAATAATAATTAGATTTTTATATTTAGCTCTTTAGTAAGTATATTTCTAAAAAAAATATATCTTAAGCTCTAAGTATTACTTAATAAAGTTAAAAGCTTAATATATATTAATTAATAATATATTATAATTAATAAATAATTAATTAGCTATTTCTTTAATACTATAAAGCTAGGGAGGGAATTCTTATAAATCTAGGTTAAGAATAAAATAAATAAGGATCTTTTTCTCTTAATCTAATACTTTATATAAATTAGGGATAAGATTATATCAAGATTAAATGCCATTCTAGCGGCGATATAAGGTATAATAGCTAACTTAGTAGACCCTTATAGTTAGTTAGAGCTTTAAACTTAGGTTATTTTAAAGGGCCTAAAGTATAAGAAGTAATCTAGCCTTATAATTACTAGATAATATATTAGATAGTTAGGAATTAATTAATTAAATAAAGAAGATAGAGGTTAAGGGATTTTTAGTGCACTCGCTTATCCGGTGCACTTGCTATATATATACATTATATAGAGCTTACTTAATTACTATAATTTTATTCTTAAAGGGTTTAATAATTCGTAGATTATTTATATATATTATAATAAACCTATAACCTTTTATAAAGACCTTTATATCTAAGAATAAGGACTTAAACCTAAGTATCTTAAGGAAGGTTAAGAGGATCTTATATTATACTATTAGAGCTTACTTTAGTCTATATAATACTCTTAAGAGCTTATTAACTCTCTCACTTTTCTTATTAAATCCTTTAGGTTATTTTATATATATCTCCTTAGTTATAAGGCTATCAAGAAAGGCTATCTTAATATTTATTTATTCTAATTCTAAGTTAAATATATCTTTTTTACTATTCTTGGGAGGCTTAAACTCGGCGTATTTAAAGAGCTACTTATCGACTAGATAACGCACGATGATCTCCCTTTCCAACTAATCGAGAGTTAGCGTCTTTGCCGCCTCATTGAGTTTATTAACCCGATATACAAAGACAAGATCAGAGTGGCGCATCAATCACTATCAATGACTATGAAGGTAATAATGAAATGAAATGACTATTAATTAAGTAGGGCTATAATGATAATAATTATTAAGGGGCAAGGAATGAAATGATAGTAATTGAAATGATTTAATAAACGGAATATCCCGGCCATAGTGAGCGCGATTAAGTCTAGGCTTATTCTTTTACTACCATATCCTTAAGCAATCTATTATAATCATCTAGTAAACCTACCTTTAACTAGGACCTCATGGTTTACGTTACGGCAACTGTTTCCGCCTGCAGCCGGCAGCATTTAGCCGACACCATATTCCCACAGGAAGAGAATACCCTCTCGCACTCCGCCGCTATTGGAGGCACAGAGAGGGTATCTATAGCCATCCGTATAAAACGTGGGTATTCAAACCTCTTATTAAACCAATATAAAAATAAGTCGCAGTCTTTCTCAATAGGATCGGCGAGCTATAGCCACCAGTCGAGCTCATCACCCTCATTGCCCTCCAACCATACTATAGTCGTTGACTTGAAACTATCCAGGTACGAAGAGAACGAATCTTCTACTTCCTTAGCCCTCTTAATTAGACGTAGCTGGTCATAGTTACCTCGTTCAAATTAGGCCGGCAATTGCTTGTACTCCTGCCAGAGGCCGTCAATAAGTTGCTGGGCTTTTCCGATCCAATCCGGCCTCTCTCGATAAGCCCTATGAAGGAAGTCCCACCGAATCGCCGGGTGGAGGACAATTGCGGCATAGTAGACAGGAGACTGGTCAATGGCGCTGTAGTATTTGTTCAACTTGGCCCATGCGAAGTTGATATTTGTCCGAAACTGAGCAGGCTCCGGCGTCCGATCCGCGCGGGACTTTGCTTCTTCCAAATGGCCCATCAACCACTCATATGCTGGGCAGATATCTTGCACGGGCCCATAGGCAGCTTCTTTCCCTCCCTTGCGAATCCGCTGCTTTCCATCTCCCTCTAATTTCTTAACGCAGGTTTCGAAATGCCGGAGAAGGTCATGGTAGAAGCCGATGGTCTTCCAATCTTCCTCCGTGAGCAGACTTTCGTCGTCGAGGCACCGTGGCAATGGCCGTTGCCTACCTCCCTTCCTCTTAGGCTTCGATGCCTGGTGGCGTACGTCCGCAATAACTGTGTCGATGTATGGGCGCAACTTCAGCGCACGGCTCATCATGTAGAATTGGGAGAGCCAACGAGTATTGTTGTCGACGACGACATCAAGGGAACCCGGCCAGCTCTTCTCCGTGTCCTGCCGCTGAGCTTCCCGAAGCATCTCTGTGACTCTATTGGAGCGGTTGATCCAGACCATCGTATTATGCAACTTCCCAATCGGTCCCCGCTTCAGCCATACATCATACGCTTCAGCGTCAATGTCATCCTCAAGTACGCCGCTCGCATCATCTTTGCCGAAGAGCATCGCCCTAGCAATCAAATGGACAACATGCCCAAAGCAGCGGATCCTGCGGGCTCTAGAACTGTCCTACTGGACCCTTTGAGCTAAGTGCTCCATCGCGGTCTCATTGCTGGAAGCGTTGTCAAGGGTAAATTAGCCGATCTTGTCCCGGCCTAGATCGAAAGCCTCAAGAATATTCTGGACACCTTCCGCAATATTTTCGCCAGTGTGGCGATCCGTCAGATTGGGTAGACCAAACACGATCTTCTGTGGCCGGAACTCGTGATCAAGGAAGAAGGCAACGATGCCAAACAAAGGATGTCGGTTCCGGGAAGTCCAGCCATCAAAGGCGATATGGACGTGACTAAGGCTTTGCTGTAGGTTCTTGATAATATGGCTTCGAAAGAAGTAATACTCGTCTGTTATTCGCCGTCGAAATGAATCGTGGGAAAGGTGGGCATCAGTTGCGCTGATGATTGGATTGAGATAGTTGAAAATATCGCGAAGACTCTCGCGTTCAGCGACCCTGAACGGTTAGTTAATCTCCATAATCCACCTAATAAGCTTTCACTAAAACGCATCCTTAGTAAACCGTTTCTTTAGGTGGTTAATAAACTAATTATCTGCGACTACCGTCTCGCTAGTCTTTTAGGAAAGCATCTACTTAATAATTCTTTTCTTCGCCTATCTTAGTTAGGACTTTCCGCTATATATATAATATTAGTTACCAAGGTAAGCTTCGATATTAGTAGTCGCTAATATAAGATAGGTAGTTATCTTTAGATCTTTCTTCCGGATATACTTATCGTAAACCTATCTATAGTAACTCTAGTCTTTAATCTCTTAAAGGTTATAGCTATATTATTAAATCTAAGACTTAAGGCGCCTGCGCCTCTTAGATATTATTAGATTAGGGAAGCTATACTAAGGGAAGATATTCTAATTATTAGCTGGTCGTAGTTGACTTAATTAAATGGTAAGGTTTAAGGGCGCTAGTGATGAGGCACTAGAAGGTATTCTAGGGTTAGAAAATAGATCTTTAAAAGGGCTACTAGTAATACTAGCCTCCGGAATTGAGGCTATAGCTATTAGTCGTTTAGCTATCTTTGGGAATAGCTCTAGTAAAGTATAAAAAGCGAAGGTTTATCGAAAGAAAAGGAGCTAATAAAAGATAATATTACTTGTAAGTATAAGAACCTTCTCCCTAGCTAATTCTGCTAGCACCTATAGGTACTAGTACTTAAGCACGTTACGCAGGGAGTCCCCTATCTTTTACTTTATTATTATTATTTTATTGCTATCTCTTTAGTATAATGATTATTATTTCAGGCATGGCATTAATGAAATGATTAATAGTGATTATTATCAATTATTTAGCACTAACTTAATTACTATTAATAAATAATGCGCCAGCCTAGATAAGATACCATCTTCCGCGGTCCTTCGATCTCGACTGCGATCGATTGATAATGGGGCGAAAGGAGCTATAATAGAATATCTAAAAACTGCTCGTAGTAAGATTCATATTATATTTAATGGCTAGATATCTCGCAATTAGCTCTTATTACTTAGAGTTAACTGCTTCTTTATTAACTAATAATAGCGGCACCGGAAACTACTTCTCGCCCTTTTAGCTATATCTAGACGCTATATTAGCAATAACTTAGCTAACGAAGTGGCTAATGTCTTAGTAGAGTGGGATCTTAGAAGCGACTGGCTTAGGTATAGAGTCCTTAATAATGCCAGTAATAACGATATGGCAATGGTGGTCGAGTTAGATCTAGACGAACACTGTCTCTGCTATCTAGGCCATATTATTAACCTCGCTATTAAGTAGCTAATATTCAGCAAGGCAATAGATGCAATAAAGTATATAGGTAATAACGTACTAGACTTTAAATATAATTTTAATTCTATACCGGTAAATAAGCTTAAGTAATAGTAGAAAAGGGGCCTAATTAATTAACTTTATAATCTTAATGCTACTATCTTAAACTTGCTATAATACTTAGAGTATCTCTTAAAATAATAAGAAAAAAACCTTAAAAGTAATATCTTTAAACCTATTAATCTTAAGACTAAGAAGAAGTAAGTATTACTTAGACTTATTACTAATAATAAGACTTATTAAAACTCTTACTATTATATAATAATCTATATATTATTTCTTTATATATACTTTAATTAGATTATTATAAAGGCAAAAAGTATATAAAAAAGAAATAAGAGAAAATTAATAAAGCCTTATATAATTAATAATAAGCTATTAAAAAAGGACTAAGATATAATTAAGGTTTTTATTTAGGTCTTATAGCTATTTAATAAGATCTCTATTTATTTATAAAGTAACCTAAAGATTAATAAAGATAATTATATTAATATTAGCTCTTTTTAGAAATATTTTCTCTCTTTTAAGTATCTCTTTATATATTTAAAAGAGCTTAAGTAAGATTATAGCCTTTTTAATAGCCTAAAAGAGGATAGTATTAATATAATTATTACTTATATTAACCTTATATAAATAAACCTTAATAAGCATTATAATAAACTGTAGCCTATTATATATATAAGTATTATAGTCTTTTACTTTTATTTTAAGTAATTAATATTTTAATATTACTAAGAAAGATATATACATATAATATAATAAGAAGAAAATTACTTAATAAAACTTAAAAAGATATAAAAAGAAAAATATATTAATTATAAGGTTCTTAGCTTAGTAATATTACTAATAGTAAGTAGCTAAATAGGGCTCTCTAGATATAATATATTCCTAGTATAATTACTTAATAAATATAAAAAGGTATATTTAGATAATAAAATAAAATATTCTTTATAATAATACTTAGCGCTTTATAAGTATAAATATTATATTTATATTTTTATTCTTATAAATAATAAATATTAATTTAGCCCTTTTTCTTAATAATAAAAGTATAAAATAAAATATCTAAACCTCTCTTAAATAGCCTCTAACTTATTATCTATCTCTATAATATTAATAAAAACTAAAAAGTTATTTAGTAGCACGGGAAAAATAGTTTTACTTTTATAAACTTATCTTAATTAATATATTATTAGGATAGCATAGAGTATATAATTATAAAGTAAAGAGGGTATTATCTTACCCTCGTAGTAATAATAAATAAGATTAATATTAGGATATAAAGATTAAAGATATCTATTAGTCTAAAATAGCTAACTATAATCTAACTAAGAGCAGCCTTATCTGATTCTAATCTAATTAAAATATACTTACCTAGATATTAATCTAACTACGAGGAGGTATTAGTTGAGTTAAATTAGTTAATTATGCACTCTGGCCCGGTCGCTTTACTCCTTGGTCCCGTTATGATTAGGGAAAGCTACTTTGGCCGTAAGGGAATAATTAATTACCACCTTGAGTATAAGATTAAGCGAGTAACATATTTCGAGATACTAGTATAATACCATAATTAAGATATAGTTATATATTCTTAGGTTTCTTTAATTATATTACTTAGCTAATCTTTTTAGACTAATTTTCCTCCTCCTATTACGCCTTATACTTAATTAGTAGGAGTTTAATAGAGGTTTTTAACTATAGAGCATTATAGATTATATAGAGTTATAATAATTAATGCGTATTATTATTAATAATTAGCTTAAGTAGTTTCTTTAATTAGAGTTTAAAGGTAATAATATAATTAATTTTATCTTATTAAATATACTAAATTAGCATAAGATAAATATAATTTAATAAAACCACTTACCCTCTAGACCTCCCTAAATAAGTAAATTAGCTAATAATTAATATATATATTAACTATAATATTAGATAACTTATTAAATAATCCGTTTTTATATTATTAAATATATTTAATATTAAATAATACTTCTATGCTTAATAATTACTATTTAACTATATTAGTATTTTTATTAAATAAAAGCGCCTTAGCTAATAAGTTAATTATATAACTAATATAGTATTCTTAATATAATAAGCTATGAAGCCTAAGTTTAATATTAATAACCTATATAGTAGTATTATTATTTTTAGTATTATTAAACGTAAAATAGCTAATCTTCTCTAGACCTGCGCTAAGAGTATATAAGATATTAAGAACCTCCTTACTAATTATTAAGCTAAAGTAATAATAAGCCTTTAAAACCCTAATTATAATTTTATATAGCTAATTTT
The DNA here is from genome assembly GCA_037576055.1 of Fusarium sp. M6JPR69. Taxonomy (NCBI): domain Eukaryota; kingdom Fungi; phylum Ascomycota; class Sordariomycetes; order Hypocreales; family Nectriaceae; genus Fusarium; species Fusarium sp. M6JPR69. The sequence continues at coordinate 65,763 of JBBEOF010000022.1, forward strand.
TCTTATCTCTAAAAAAACAAATAATGCTATAAAGGGTAAGCTTATTTTAAGATATCTAGCTATTAAATAAGATATAAATTAATTACTCTAGGGGAGTTCCTTAGCACCTTAATAACCTTTTACTTATAATAGTTATACTCTTAAATAACCTTATATTAAATAGCCTTAATACTTAAGTTAGCGCGCTAGATTAAAATAAAGGGATTTAAATAATTAAAGAGTTCTTAGAGGATAGGGTTCTTAGAGAAGGGAAAGAACTAGTTATTATTAATAATTAAATCAAATAATATATGCTAAAAGTATTACTTACTAAAGCATAATATAAAGCTATTTGTGATATTCTATTGTATAGGCTTATTAATATCTAGTTTTAAAATAAAGGTAATAATTAGCTAGTTTAATTTTAGTGCGCCTTTAGATTTTAGCTATACTATGCTTTTTTTCTCTCCCTCTAGTACTAGTATTTTATGCTTATACTATAGATAATTTACCGCGTTCTAGGGACTAAAAGAGAAAAAACTCGTGATAATGGGATAATTTCTAAGGATATAGTCCTTATAAGCCTATTTATATAAGCTATTACGTTAAATATTATAGCTAAAGTCTTATAATAAAGATCTAGTATTATAAGCGCGTTCTAACTAAGTCTAGCCGCTAAAATAACGAAAAAGATAGCCTTTAAGGTGCTATTGTTAGCCTAGTTGGGCTAACTGGTTGGTTAATATTGTCTAATTTTTTATTTTCTTTTTATAAAAACAATAGCAAGCAGGGCATCTTAGAAAAAGCGCTTAATAGGGGTAGTTTCCTATATTATATTAAGATTAGTAGTAGAGGTAATTAACCTTAGCTAACTTAAGTCTAGGTACCGCGATTTAATAGGCAATGATATATATAGATAAATACTATTAACCATATAGGGTTAGGGAATATCCCACTATATATAAATCTATATAAATCTACTCTATTATATTTACTTTTATATTACGGCCTAGTACTAGACCAGGCGGTCTGGCTAGGCAGAAAACCTCTATGTGATAAAGATATTATAAAAGTAAGTAAGACCTATTATAATATAAGTAAGTACTTATACGTCGCGCTTACCTATAATAGTCTAAGGGCAATAAGTAAATAAGTATTATAGGTTTTACCCTAGTAAGTACCCTAAGTATATAAAATATATTTATTATACTCTCTTATATAATAATTACCTTAGCTATTAATATAACTTAGTTATACTTAATACCTTTAAGTATATTATTAAATATAACTTATACCCTTAATGCTTAGAGTCTATTATTTAATTTTTTACTAATATAAACCTAATATATTTAGTTTATCTCTTAGAAAATATATAATTATTATATATTAATAGCTCTTATTTAGTAGATTACTTAGTATTACCCTAAGTAATATTATATTATTATAAATATATCTAGTAATAATACCCTTAGTACTCTAAGTACTAATTTGAGCTAATTACTTATATATAATATACTCCCTAGTACTATAGAGATAATTACTAAGATCTATTAGCTCTATGCTATAATTAATTAACTTAAGGGATAAATATAGTAGTAATAGATTATATTACTACTATTATTACCTATAATTAACCTTATGCCTATAAGGGATATTAGAGAAATAATTAAATTACTTAAGCTAGTGCCTTTTAATAGAGATATAAGGGATATTATTCTATTCTTAACCTAATATAAGGGATACTTTAAATTCTTTCTAACTAAACTAATAAGCATTAAAGCTAGGGCCTTATTTATAGGCTAACTTATAGAAAGAATTATAATTACTTAGATAGAACTTATTATTAGAGACTTTTTATCTTATAAAGAAGTTAACTAAGATTAAGATATTATTAATATCTTCTTAGATTAAGATAACTTTAAAGTTACCCTAAAAGATATATTTAGACTTATTAATAAGGAGCGCTAAGTAGCTATATAATTATTTATTTTTAGCTAAATTAAGTTATATACTATATATATAGCCTTATTTAGATAGCTAGCCTTAAAGACTAAATTTAATAATAAATCCCTTATAAAAGTATTTTATTAAGGATTAAAGTTAGAAGTTAAAGATAAATTATATAAAATAGATTAACTTAATAATCTTAATAAATATATTACTATAGTTATTAAAATTAATAAATAATAATATAAGAGATATAAAAAAAAGACTTTAAAATAAAATAAGCTAAGAGAGGTAAATTTTAACCCTTATTTTTTAAACTAATACCACTAATAAAGAAATAACTATAGGAATTAATAATAACTACGCGGAGGAACCTTATATAATATAAACCCTAGACCTATAGAACTTAGCGCTACCTAATAAGGACCTAAGGATATTAAGTGCTATTATTACTATAAGAAAGGCTATAAGGCTAATAAGTATAGAAAGAAGTAATAAGATATCTAAGAAGGATATTATAAGCCCCAGGAGTAATAGCCCCTCTTAGAAAATAAGAAATAAATAAGATTTATTTAATAAGATAATAGGCCATAAATAGCTATTTATATTACTAAAATACTTTAAATAAGATAAAAAGAATATAATAAGATAGGTATTTAATTAGATAAGTTAGATATATTATATAACTAAGTATATCTCTTAAAGGAATAAATAAAAGGTAATTATATATTTAATAATATCACAAAGGAATAACTCTATAAACTAATTAAACCCTAAAAAACTAATTAATTATATATTATAAACTATATAGGCTAGAAGTTACTTTTAGAACCTAGCTAGGATAATAAAGAGCTAGCTCGGGGTATATTATAAATAATTATTATACTTAGATGCGATAAATTAATTATAGAATCTTTAGGTATATTATAAAATACTACCGCTATATAATTAAATAAGTACTATAAACTTATTAATTATAATTAATACTCTAAGGGAGTATAGATATAATAAGAACTTAATACTATTAGAATCTAATAGTAATAATATAATCCCTATATAATACTTTAAGAAGATAATTATAAGATACTTATTAAAAAAGAAATTAGTAAATGCTATTAGCTAAGCTTAAATACCTAGTATATTTAATTAGCTAGGGAATAATAAAATATAGATAATATAAAAGATATTTATATCTAAGCCTACTATAAGGAAATTACTATAAACCCTTAATAACCTAAATTATAGCTTAACCTATAGGATAATCCCTATATTATATTAATATACCCTTAATATAAAGAGATCTTATAGGTATTATATAAGGATTACTAATATAATATATATATTATAAATAAAAGAAAAAATAAATACTTTCTAATCTAGCTATAATAACCTAATATTAGACCTTACTTAGCCTATAAAACCTTTTAGTATAAGATCTAGGAATAATATAAAGGGGTTAATATTACTATATTATAGTTTTACCTAACTAAGGAAGGAGTTATTAGCTTAGAATAATAGTTTATTATTATAATATAGCGAATTATAATAAAATAGGGATAAGAACTAGATAGAAGTTACCTTAATATAAAAGTAATATTATATTATAAAGAAATATATCTATAATATAGATAATAGGTCCTCGTAACTTATAAATAAATAAAAGAAGTAATAAGAAAAGGATTTAATTTCTTAACCTATTAAGGAAACCTAGAAGATAAGAAATAATATAAAGGAATTTAATTATATGTTAGAAAAGACTAAGGACTAATTAATAAAGTCTTATAGAAATATACTAATTATATCTAATAAGGAGACCTTAATAAGGTCTACTTAGAACTAAGTAATATATAATATAAAGAAAATAAAATAATAAAAGAAAGCTATTAATAATAATAAAATAGCTTAAAAAATAATTATAATTATAAAGTATATATAAATAATAAGTATAAATTTAATTACCTTAGATATATTATAATAATATTAAAAAACTAGATATCTTATCTAGTATAGGGTAATAAGTAGATAAATAAAGGATAAAATTATTATAAAGAGCCCTTTATTTTATAAATAGAGTATATAGGCGAAGGTACTTAGAATTAAAAGTATAAATTAAGGGAAAATAATTAAATACTTTAGTAAATAATAGAGCTAAGTAGAATTACTTTAACTTAATAATAGTAAATAGGCTTAAGCTACTATAGAGGTATAAATAAATGCCTTACTTAGTTATTAACCTAAAAAGAACCCCTTTTAATTATAATAATAGAGTTATTAACTATAAGATTAATTACCTTAAGGTTTTTATTAAAAGAAAAAACTAAGGGATATTATTTAATATTATACCTAATAAGCACTATAATCTTATACTTAGGTACTTATAGTTATAATACTATAACTTATATTTTAACTAAAGAATTAGCTAGGTATTTTCTCTTAATAATAAGATACCCTTTATAATAAATAATAACTTAGGATATAATATAAGATCTTAAATTTCTATTAAAGATACTAGAGAAATTAAGTAAAGGCAAATATAAGATACTTTTTTACCTAAAGGGATATAATATAAATACTATAATAGATAGAAATAATACAATTAGTAGATAATTATAGGCATTATAAAATAATTCTATAAACTAAAGGAAAACCTAGAATAAATTAAGAAAATACTAAGAGAAAAATAACTTAAGAATATTATATTATAATATTATATCTATAAGAAATTCTTTATAAAAGAACTTAAAATAAGTCTATTAGAATATATATATTATAACCTAGAGATTAAGTTTATTAATAGGAAGTAACTTAGCTTTAGTAAACTTTACTTATTTAATATAATATAATTACTAGTATTAAAGGAATATATTAAAGAAATATTATAAAAAAGATATATTAGGGAAAATAAGTTATTTATTAGATATCTTATTATATTTATCTTAAAAAGGAATAGAAAACTCTAGCTTTATATTAATTTTAGAATACTTAATGCTATTATAATTAAGAATTATATATGATTATTTCGTATTAATTAGTTAAAAGATTAACTTTTTAGAATAAGGTATTTTATAATATTTAACCTTAAAGGAGCTTATAATTTTATTTAGATTAAAAAAGGATATAAATAGAAAACCGCTTTTTATACTATATATAAATTATTTAAATACCTTATTATGCCTTTTAGATATATAAATATACTTATTATATTCTAATAAATAATTAATAATATACTATAAGAATATCTAGATATATTTATTATATATTACTTAGATAATATCTTAATTTTCTCTAAAATAAAAGAAAAATATATAGAATATATCTATAAGGTATTATAAATACTATAAGATACTAATTTATTAATAAAACCTAAGAAGAGTAAGTTTTATGCCTTAGAGGTAGAATTTCTTAGCTATATTATCTCGCATAATAAGATATATATAGACTCTAAGAAGGTCTTAGTAATTTAGGACTAGAAAGAATTAACTAATATTAAGGAAATATAATCCTTCCTTAGTTTTATTAATTATTATTATAAATTCTTAAGGAAGTTTAGGAAGATTATTATATTATTAATTAATCTTATAAAGAAAGATAAATTATTTATATTTAGGGATAAGGCAAAGGAAGCCTTTAAAGCTATTAAAAAGCTTATCTTAAGCAAATTAATACTTAAAATATTTAATTTATCTTAATAAATTAAACTTAAAATAAATACCTTAGACTTTAGATTAGATACTTAAATTAGATAATAAGATAAAAAAGGACTTTTATATCTTATTATATTTTACTTTTATAAGTTATATAAAATAAAACTTAATTACTTTATTTATAATAAAGAATTCCTTATAATAATTAATACCTTTAAGGAGTTTTAATATTACTTTCTTAGAAGTAAATATTAAATTAAGATATATATAGATTATAAGAATATTACCTACTTTGCGAAAACTTAAGAACTTAGTAAATAATAATTATAATATATTAAATACTTTTTAGAATTTAATTATATTATTATTTATATTAAAGGATTAGAGAATAATAAAGTAGATATTATTAGCTAATAACCTAACCTAGATACTAAAAAGATTAAAGCTAAAAAATAGTTTTTATACTTTATATTAGAAAGATATCTTAAATAAAAGTTTATTAGGTAAATATAGAAATTAATACCCTTATTAGAATACCTTATACTTATTAAGAAATATAAATAGCTAGTTATAGACTTTATTAAGTATATATAAGGATATTAATAGAGAAATAATAAAGCTTAGACCTATAAGGGAAAAATCTCTATCCCTAATATAGTATTTTAAACTATCTTTAATTATTATTATTACTAAGTTATATACTATAGTAACCTAGAAGAAACTACTAGAGCTATATAATAGTACTATAATAACTATAATCTTAAGAGTAGGGTATAAGGAGGGATATATAAATATAAGAAATATCATAAAGTAATTAAGAAAATAAAAAAAATTACTAATACTAAGTAAGATAATAGGCTAATACTTTTATTAGAGTATCTCTAGCTTATTAGAAATTATAGAAAATAAATTATTAATTTTATAGACTATATATAAGGATATAACTAAAGGGAAGATAGACTTTTTATATTTTAAGGAGAAATTACTATCCCTAATAAAATATTTAAAAAAATCTTTAAATACTAGTATAATTTATTTTTATATAATAGAAATTACTAACTAATATTTAAATAAATAAACTATATTTATAATAATAACTAGTTTAAATAAAAAACTAAATAATAAATGCGAAATTATATAAACTATAATCCTAATAATAAACCTATTATCTATAAATAAAGCAAAGTTATAAAAATATCTTATTAAATTATTAAAGTAACTTATATAGTAAAATAAGGTAATCTACTCTTAGAATAAATCCTAGAGTATAATAAATAACTCCTAGATAAAAAAAAAATAAATAAATAATAAGTCCTAGATAAATTATAATATAATCTTATATATAAAATATATAATTACCTACTATATAGATACTAAGGAATTAATAAAACCTTAAAATAAATTAAGATAATATTTATTTTTCCTTATATAAAAAAAATTATCTTAGAAATTACTAATTAATATAATCTTTATATAAAAACTAAGATATAATATTATAAACCCTATAAAAAACTATAATTATTCTTAGTTATAGAATAACTATAGGACTTAATTACTATAGATTTTATTATAAAACTACCTCTATTAAAAAAACTAATTACTAGAAACTTCTATAATAATATTCTTATTATTATAGATAGATTTATAAAATTTTCTTATTTTATATCTTATAGAGAATTAATAATAATTAAAAAATTTACTTATCTTTTTTATTTTTATATCATAAAAATATATAATATATTACTTAAAATTATTATAGATTAAGGGCTATTATTTACTTTAAAATTCTAATAAAGCCTTATAGAATACTTAGGAATTAATTATAAGCTCTCTATAATATACTATAAGGAGATAAATAGATAGACTAAATAGATAAATTAAATACTAAAGTAATACCTTTAATGCTATATTAACTATAAATAAACTAATTAGATTAAGAAGCTATTAGCTATATAGCTAGCTTATAATATAGCAATAAATAAAAGCATAAAGATTATATTAGCTTATATTAATTTTAGATTTACCTTAGATTTTTATTAATAAATTAGAAATATAATTATTAACCTTAAGGTAATCTTTATTAATAATTAACTTAAAAACCTTTATAAGGAAATATAAATAGAATTTAAATATATTAGAAATAAAATAATAAATTATATTAATAAAAAAAAAATTAAGAGACTAATCTTCTTAGAGAAAAATATAATTTACCTCGTAATAAAAAATATTAAAATAAAATAATAAAATAAAAAACTTAATTATAAATATATTAAATTATATAAAATTAAATAAAAAATTTTAAAATATAATTATAAATTAGATTTATCGCCTAAGGTTAAGATTTATTTAATCTTTTATATTTTATTATTTAAATCTATAAAAAATACTATCTAAGTTAAAACTAAGAATAAATTAGAAACCAAAGTTAATAGACTAAAGGAATATATTATAGAAAGTATCCTTAATATAAATAAAAGTAATAATAAAATAATATATTTTATTAAATAAAAAGATTACCTTAACTCTAAAAATATATAAGAATTACTAAAGTACCTTATTAGTATATAGCGCCTCCTAAAAGACTTTTATTAATAACTTTAAAAGAAAATAAAGAAAAATCCCTAAGACTTAAGAAACCCTAATTAATAAGATCTATATATATTAAGGACTATATATCTAAGATAGCCTTAGACTCTATTACTTCTAGCTTATTTAGATTATTTATTAATTTAAGGTTATAATAAGTTATTTTTATCCCTTTTGAAATTAAAGAATAATACTATATATATAATTAAGATAAATAAGCTAAAGACTTTTCTAGCTTTTACTAATAAACTGCTAATTCCTTCTGCGTTTATGCTAGGGATATATAGTAGACCTATAGAAGCTTCTCTGCTATAAGTTCCTTAGCGTTAATTTATTTAGCCTCAGAAATAATTTTTAATACTAAAAATAAATTAATTATAAGTACTTATATTATAATTATAAGAAGGTACTTATAGGAATATAAAGAAACCCTTATTATATTATAAGAATAACCTAAGTAGGTATATAAATTATATTTCTTATTATTATTAATTATCTTATAAATAGCCTTATGGGCTTAATAATAAGTATATAGTATTATAATAAAACTAATATACTTAATAAACTCTATAGAAATATAGTAATAATAAGTAAAATTAATAGGTTTAAAATTATTAGATTTTTTTTATTTTTTAGAAATATAGCTAAATATTATATTAATATATATTAATAGGAAAGTTAAGAAAGTAAAAGATAAGACTAACCAGGTTAAGGAATAATAGCTATTTATATAGCCTTAAGGATAAGACTAATAGAGGGGAGACCTTATATTATAGCCTAGTACTAGACTAGGCGGTCTAGCTAGGTAGAAAACCTTTATATAATAAAGACGCTATAGAAGTAAGTAGGACCTATTATAATATAAGTAAGTATTTATATATCGCGCTTACTTATAATAATCTAAGGGTAATAAATAAATAAGCACTATGGGTTTTACCTTAGTAAGTACCCTAAGTATATAGAATATACTTATTATATTCTCTTATATAATAGCTACCTTAGCTATTAATATAACTTGGTTATACTTAATACCTTTAAGTATATTATTAGACGTGACTTATACCCTTAATGCTTAGAGTCTGCTACTTAATCCTCTGCTAATATAAACCTAGCACGACCGGTTTATCCCTTGGAAAACACACGATCGTTATATTTTAGGCCTAAATATAGTAGATTATTATGTAACTAAGCGCTAATAAATTGGATTTAATAGAGATAGGCTACTTATATATGGTCTATATAGATATGCAGTGTAGTTAGTCTGACCCTTGGGGATGGAGATAGTGGTGGATGAGCTGAAACTTTAATAGGGGCATGAACTTGAGGATAGAGTAAAGAGCGCCTTACTTCCCTAGCTTTAGGGTACTCTAGTGGTTTTTAATCCTCCTTACCCTATGAATTCCAATATAAATCAGCATGCCGAACCATATATATATATCTATAATAGTGATTCCTTGCCCCTAGCTCTAAATCCTTGACTTTAGCTTTAGCTCGTTATTCTAGCTATTGGTTATGCCCTTTGCGATCAAACTAGTAACCCAGCTATTGCTATAGTGAATCCATTTCTTAACGAGCCAAATAGGTAGGAAAAGCTGGAATAGCTGCTGCGGCGTATGGGGTAGTTGGTTGATGTGAAGGTCGCGAGCTCCTATGTGGAAAGGCTCGAAGCTGTGGCCGCGGGCCGTATCGGCCGAAAAAACCGGCGCCCGGGTGGGTTCATTGGACCCCACTGGATAGTTGTGCTTTTCCTTAATAAAGCTCTTATTATCGAAGGCATTTAATGCCTGCGCCTCTTTAGGAATTGATTGGGAAGTCATTGTTTTCTTTAAAATGATTTGTATGGTGTTTTGCTCGTAAATGCTTTATAAGGGGAACTTTGGGTACCCTGCTTGTACTCTCGTCATCGCAGGGGTCATGTGGGGCTCGTGACTTAGTGGAGGTTTTTAGCAGCCGAAGAGATAAGTTGAATAGGAAATCCCAAGCATAGTCCAGCCACATCAGGCGACTATTGAAGCTAAAATTGCCGAGCTCACCCGACAGTCCGTGCTCTGACTCGTGTCTACTCCTCGGTGGCTAAGATGAGCTTGGCGCCACGGCTCCTGAGTGATTAAAACGGCCAAGGCGCGGAACGCATGGACCTGGAGTCCTCCCAAGCAGCCGTTGTCTCAAAAGCGGAGCCGCCATTGTGATCCAGGCTGGCGGGGATAGCAAGGTGCCGGCGTGCCGACGTACGTCTACACCTATTTTGGTAAACATACATGGTCGAGACTCGAGGGCCTTAGCGTGGTGCGCCAACCCTAATATCGGCGTAGCGTTGCAGGCGTGTCACATTGTGCCTCAGCAACAGTACCATACATATCCCGACCCGGAAGCCGCTGCCGACGAAAGGCAAGACGGCACTGAGAGGGTGAGCACGTGTCGTTTGATGCAGGCTTGGGAACGCACCTAGGTTCCGGAAAATGGGATTCTCCTCTTCAGTCATCTTCACGACATGTTCGACACACGGCTCTTTTCGATACACCCGAAAACTCTCCGGATCCGCGTCTTCATGCCTTACGACGTCCTTCTCGAGTATCATGGCCGCATCGCCAAAGTGCCGCGATCTGTGGACCGGGCTGCGCTGCGTCATCATTATGAGATGTGCTGCATCGAGAACATGGCCGCGAAGATGCCTTTTGTGGAGCAGCTGACGTGGTTGGGGAGTGTTGCGATGACATCTGGCGTAAATACTCCGGTCGATATACGAACCAAGCTGGCCAAGATTGCCAGCCCAAGTATACTAGAGTCGCCCTCTCAGCAGAACCACGGTGGCCAAGATGCACCGAGTCCTGGTGGTGACCCGTCCAAGCGGACGCGACAAGCTGAAGGACTTCGCGTTCCTGAGTTGACGGGCGATGATTGCACGGGCTCCAAGGATGCGAACCATTCAACTCAACTCAACATATTGAAATGGATTAACGTCAACCGTCAACCAACTCACCCAACGTCAGGTTTGCTGATCCAAATATATTGAATAATTTGATTAAATCTGCCGAGAAGTAGAACTAATTAGAAACTGGACCAGCAAACCTGATGTTGGTTGAGTTGGGATAACGGTTGACGTCAATCCATTTCAACATGTTGATATACGTTGAGTGGTTCGCATCCTTGACGGGCTCGTTATCCGGATCACCCTCCTGTCCTATAGATAAGCCAACTTCAGGAATAGACAACTAGGAGGCTTCTCTCGACCTTCAATGGTCACGCAAACGAAAACGAGCACATGAGCCTTGGATCGCATCTGCGCTGGCCAGCCATGATAGTTACATTGCACCCTGAAACAGTGAGGAGTTCTTGGCAGACGTGAATTGGGAGTTGATAAAAGTTGCAAGACAACTTTGATAGCAAACGGGGAGCACTAGAACTGGGAAGATAGTTAATAGCATATAAACGAGCATCCATCATGAATCAGAGGAGCTTCTCAGGCTTGAGACTATCATAGAAGCATCCCTAACACTTATGCCTGGCATTTATGCCTTGCGTCGGCGAGTCGCCGACAATTAATTTTGTATGGGAAATGTTTTGGCGCTTGCATGACATGGGTTAACCGACGATTAAAATAAGCACCAGCCTGGTGGCCCTGGAGGTCCCCATCACCTGCCGCTACATCCACGAGAAAACTGACTATGTCGATGCGCAAAACTTGCATTGGAAGACCAGTAACGTGGAAATAACATCTCAAGCGCAGCAATTGTGGACTGCAGTACTGTGTGGTCTTCTACGAGAGATCTGTTTCTCTCCTCGAGGAGTGCAATATACTCTCTCGCCATACATATAATAGCCACCTATATTCTAGGTAAGAATTATTACTTCACGAGTTATTGGTGACTAACCTCATCCACCATCGTTTTAGGCGTTCCTTCTTGCGGGTCCTTCGTTGCACTCTTCTCTCCTTCCTTTTCCGTTTCAACTCTCATAGGAGGGATACTATCCCGTAATTCGGTTAATGTATCATACAACTGGGTGTCGTGGCGCTTCTCGGTGGTGCACCTAGGCGGGGCTTCCGATGGTTTGTGACTGCCCGAGTTGCGTGCCGGCGCGGGAGGACACTCGGGATTGATTACCATGCTGGAGGAGAGGGACAATGGCATCAGTCTATACGGCCTCTGTAGCTTGGGAGGTCCCGAGGAAGGGTGGGATGCTGCGAAGAGAATTGGCATCGGGGAAAGGGACGGGAAATATATTGAGGTTGATAGGGGCCGCCACGGCACTTGAGTCTATGGTAGTATTGTAATGCCTTGAACACCTTCCTCAACTCGGGCTGTGTTGAAAATTATGGCGTCGAAAATGTTCGCATAATAATTTGCACGATGATGTATCTAAATGTCACTTTCTCGACCTGGCCCAATACAGAGATATGACATGTCTACTACCCCAGACGAGGTAGTACAAAATGGTACCGCAATTGCGCCACCACGCTTTGGCCATCCCACTCAAACTCAAGGGTTTCGTAGTTCTAGCCTATCATTGGATCGTGTTCTGTGCCACCTTGCAGATCAATGGGGTCCAGGCTAACCTACTGGGTCGGTTAATGCAACTATGGCCTGACATAGCACATCACTGCCTATTACAGACACATCACGGTCGCGGCGGCGGACGACGGCTGAACGACAATCAGGGGTTTGGAGTTGCACTATACCGTTTGCCCTGCGACTAAAACAAGGGTTGCGTGTAATATGATCAAATCCAACAAATCTGGCCCGTACACGCAGTAAGGTTGTCTTAAAAATGCGTTCAATTACATATTTGGCGATCAATAGGGGGACAGGTGCCCGTCCTTCTAAAACTGGACGGGGACTGTCCTAATTGCCATATCTAGTATAGCGCCTCCGCCGTCAGGCTTCCCTACGCGCTGCCTATCCCCTCAATTGTCAAAAGGCTCTCGCTAGGTCACTCTAGGGATATCTGCCCATTTAAAATACAAGAATAAAAGGTATATTATTCTCTACCTAAATTAGCCCAAGGTAGATATTCCAACAATATTTTGAGTTACAAATCGCGACATCACACTGCTCACATCCCCAAGTTGATTGATACCTCTTCTTCTTTAATTAAGGCCTCTTCTTATTATTACTGAAATCGCTTATAGGTCATAAACTTGATAATTGAGTATTCAGGGCGCTAATCCTCCAGCTCAGGGGTTTTCCAATGGTCTACAATCGCGATTTCTTTATGGATTCCTATATAAATTAGGATTCCAAGCCAGACATATAATTCTACTTCAGAGGTCGGCTTCCACTCCTATAGTCTTAACCCCTCTCTTAATTCGTGGTTCTAGCTATCAATGATGCCCCTTTCCTGCAAGCTATTGACCCAGCTATTGGTATACTCGGCCCAGCTGCTAACTAGCGAAAGTGGCACGAAGTGTTAGAAGAGGTATAGGGGATCAATCACGTCTATAAATACCGAGAATGCTTCAGCAAGCTTGAACCCAGATCAGTCGAAAGATAAGCGATACACATCGGAACGACCTTCCAACCAGCCGAGCCTCCATGAATTTTCTGCGAAGAAGCGCAAGAGAGACGACTTTCATGACGAGCTAGTTGTTCGATTTGGCAAGACCAAATTTCAGCGACTGTTAGTTCAGTAGATCACAGACTCAAACCTATCTTTCCGCATCACTGAGTATAAAGGCTTTTAAAGGATTTTTCAGCACCTCAATCTTCTTGTTCGGGAGACTTCCGCTATTCATACACACGAGACGGTTCGCGCTCGCATTATCCATGAGTTCAACAGCTACAAAGCACATGTCATCGACACAATGTTACAAAGCCCGTGCCATGTTCACATTGCGTTTGATGGCTGGACTTCGCGGAATAGGCACTCGTTCTTCTCCGTGAATGCCTTCTTTCTTGACGAGGAAACGTTTCGGCCTCCCAAATGTGACAATAGTTCACACGGGAGAGAACGTCACCGCAGCCATCATAGAGGTGCTGAACGAGTTTGAGCTGATACCTAGCGAACAGAATTGGGTACCTCCTTCTCGACACACCTTGTTCCGAAGGTCATGCTCTTCGTCAAAGACGACAACACTCTCGAGAGCCTTGATCTGGAAGACTTCCCCAAGTGGACGGAGAGAGGTCCGGTTGGAAAGCTACACAACCTTGTAGTTTGAACCCATCGTTCCAACAAGGCCACTTCTATTCTGCGCAAGCTACAAGAAGAAGGTGCTGACAAGAGCTCGGCACACTTGATGTGGTTCTAGATAACAGTACGCGTTGGCTCTCGCAATATTACATGATTGAGCGAGTAATCAGGCTCCGGCGTTACCTTGAAGAGCTCATCGACATAACCCTACAATCCAGCAAAACGTTTCCGCGATCTCGATCTCTATTTACGGAGCCGCCCAGCTCGCTTCCACCGTGTCTCAAGGAACCAAATCTTCTCTCCGATGCAGATTGGGATGCGCTTGGTTGGTTTAAAGATATATTTAGCATATTCGAATCTTATCTCTTCCGGCTTGAAGGGGATGGCCGAACCCGGCTCCGCAGGAGAGGAATTGAGGCACAGTACGGAGCATCCAGCCGGTAGCCGTGGCGTATGAATTCCTACCCACGGCACTCGAGAAAGCGAAGATCGAGGTTGCAGATCGGCTAGAACCCAGATATTATGCTCCCTGCATCAATTCTGCCTGGGCCAAGCTCAACAAGTACATTCGAAGTTTGACGAGACGCCGATATATTATGCAGCCACCGTTCTTCATCCTAGCATACAATGGGCCTTCTTGACGAAGGCGTACGGCGATAAGGAAGACTGGCTGAGTACGGCTCGCCTGCTCGTCCAAAGACTATTGGACGAGGAGTATCGCGACCTTCCTGCACAATGGGAGATCACAAATAGTAATCTTCCCGAAGCTGTGAGGGCACGAGAGCAGATTCCGTTTGATTCGTTCCAAGACGAGCTTACGTCTAGTAGGAACCATGAGCACGAGCTGGTTGAAGAAAAATTTGAGAGATGGTTATCTACAAAGAACAACGTGTATACAAAGCATGATGACCCGCTTGAATATTAGTCTGCGTAGCGGTTTGAGTATCCTTGTATAACTAAAATGGTGATTGACGTCCTGTCAATTCCCACCATGGCCGCTGAGTGTGAGAGGACGTTTCTGGTAGCATGGTCTCGCCTAAACGACGCCGGTTGTATGCGAGTACTATTGCTGTTACCCAGACGGTGAGATCATGTCTTGTCATTCGTCCCGTGCGTGAGAAGCATGCTCTGTACATGCTTTCCCAGCTTGACGCTCCCGGAAGAGTCAGACTCTTCCTCCTAATGAACTTTGGTTTTCAGCGTCTCGCTGCTTGATGTCTCCTATGCGCCTAATGTATATGGGACTCTGGCTAACGAACCTCTTCTGGTCTTGGATCACCTTGTCTGTCGGGAATGAATATCGACCTGCATAATGGGCAGTCGACATGGTGCTTCTGGAACCAAGAGTCGATGCAACTCATATGGAAGACATGGTTACATTTCAATCGTCGGACATCATCGTCATCCACGAGCACTTCGATGCATACTGCACTATACTGATGTTAGTATCGGTAAGAAAACCTTATCACGTCAACTTGGAACGTACCAGACTTCTGCTGAACCGGACTGGGTTGAAGCCGAGGTTGCCTGCCTCGTTAACTCCTTCACCTCCGTGTACTTTTGTGATGGATTTGCGTCGCTCAGCGTCTGCAGGTCAATTGTCTCCTTCGGTTTAGCCTTCGCGGCCTCGACGTCTCTCTGAGGCTGGCGATGGTGTCTTCGTGATTTTATGCACCTATAGCTATGTTCATTAGCACGGACATGAACAGCAAGAAGTTAGAAGGTATCGCCTACAAGAGGAATATGAAAACTATGGAGAAGATTATGCCAAGCGTGACAAGGGACGATATAAGTGGGAATAAATTACCCTTATTGTCATCGCTCTGATTTGTCGAATTGCGTGGGGGAATGTAGTTCATCGGCTGTGTTGTTTATGGACTTATTGTCAGACTCTGGCCACGTTCAACGGAGACGCTGAGCCATGGGTGGTATTTATCTTGTGAGCGGCCCAGTCACGGTCTCCCTCCATGCTCAGTGATCGTAGGTTTCCGCCATGAACTCACCACGATGCGTGCTAAGCCACATAGACGGAAACCATGCCGCAGCCCGTTGACTGTCCGGAATGTGCAGTTGCTTGCAGTGGTTCGTCGAGGTGGTCCACCAATGATGCAGCTTCTGTGCGTTACGCCCAATAGGAATGATGCGCCGGTGCCGCATGCGTGGATTGTGTTTCCGTACAAAGGCATCAGGGTGGGACGAATGAGGCGTTACCACACCCTCCCATCTGCAAGAAGAGCGCTCATTGAAAACTTCAAAACAATGGATGGCCGATAAGAGATGGAGTGGCCAAACCAGAAAGAAACTTCCGGCCGCTATCCGCCGCCAGCATCGTGTATGGTCTGGCATTCCGAGATCTATGAAAGCCACTAATTTGTCTTCGCGAAACACCACAACGGACCGCTCCGCATGCTTTCCACTCGCCGCTCAGCTGGCTTCTGTTGCCAAGTCACGTGAAGAGGGCCACCTTATCTAAGTTTTCAGTGTCGTCATAAACACCCAACCAATTAGTTTGGCAGGCACCATGCCCAAAGCTTGCCACTTCCGAGTGGTTGTCCCCTTTTCGCAAGGTACGGCTGCTTCTTGAAGTGGCATCAGCGAGCTGGCATGATTGCAACTCTGGCTCTCACACTCACATCTTTCCGAGTACAGGGTGTCTGTTCCTGGCCCCCGGAGACCAACGGATCGTGCAACGAGGGGCGGAAGGGAGCAGATTTTGATCAAACCCCTTCACGGGTTCTGCAAATTGTTTTGGTCAGGCCCGACCCCTGAATTCGCATCAAATCCACAACCCTCTAAGGCCCGATGTCAGCGGTACGGAGTAGCGGGTAATTGCAGAGATCGCCGTCGTGACAAGTGCTGAACCTACATTCACTACTAGCGCAACCGCTATGCTATTGGCAGTTGGATTTCTTCTTGTCAAAAAGCGAAGCTGATAAACCATTTCTAGTGCGCCTTTGTCGGTACAACCCAAGCAAGCGAGCGTGCTAACCGACTGCTAACGGCTTCTGCGGCGTCGTCCGTCATGGGCGACCACTCCAACCAACTCTACAAGAGTGATACGATATTTCTTTCCATCAGCTGGTTGATGAACCTGACGCACGATTGCTTTGACCTCAAGAATCAAAGTAACCACAAACTGATGTACTAGCCCCTATCTAATGGGGGCCAAGACTCAGAGAGGCTGGGTTCGGTTTGGCCGAACCCCCTCGACACTTCCAAGGGCAAAGATCAACTGGCAAGTGGCTAATGGAATTTCGTGTGCCAAGGCTGACGCTGGCTGCGGCGGCGGCACCGGCGTTAGGGAACATCATTTCCCCAAGCGAGCTGAAATGTTGAGACATTCGCCACAATGGCCATAACCCGGGCGACGCCGTTCGGTCGCCTGGGCGGGTAAGACAACGATCGATCATGTAATGGCGGTGGCGGCTTATTACTCCCTGCCTGTAAAATTCTGCGAAGCTGTTGGTTGATTCTCTGTATCAAAAACACCAACCACCATATCGGATTGTTCGTAGGGCTCGTCTTGCCGGTCGGCCGACGTGGCTGAGATTCGGAAATGAGCATTAGGGGCTTAATATCCGAAAGGTCATTTCAGGTCGCGGCAACAGGCTTTCCACGTTCATACTTATTTCGCTGTCACCGAAGTTCTGGGGTTCAGATGCTGGTGTCCTCCCATCCATTGCTGTTGGATATGCGGTGGGTATCCCCCCAAGCATGGGGTGAATTCAATAGATACCCAGAAACTGGTAATTAACGACTCGATATCTGGCTTGCGTAGTCTTGGTGCGGGGGCGTTGGTCTTGATGCTGGATACGCGATAGGTAGTGTTAAGGGTAGGGATCACGACCATCGTGAATAACTTCACTGTTACAAATGAACTCTAAACTACAGATAACAACCAGCAGACTCAACACAAGTATAAGAGGCCAGCCCTTTTCGTTCCTTTAGATAGAAAATTAAGCGCTCATTTGATCCTCATGGCCCATCGGTACCTGCAACAAGTAGTGGTGAATTCAGTATTTGGTGGACCAGAAGTTGATGATCTTATCATTGTGTGGGGACATCAGCTATCACCTGGAAATAGTCAAATTAAATTCGGCCTGCACGCCTCTTGTTTCTGAGGCTGCTTGAGGGCACATAGTAAAAGTACCACTGTTCCCATAGCAGAAGCACAACTTCACTTGGACAATTGTTGTGGGAGCAGATTACCTTCGGAACTATTGGTACCAAGAAACTTCATAGACCCCAGATATAAATCGTTCACCTGAATTGATCTACTCCGTATAGCATTGTAGATGAAATCTATTATAGTCAGAAGGATGCAAAGGCAGGAAAGTTGAATATGTTTGAACACTCGCCTGGCAACGAGGAGTCGGTATGTATGTATGTATGTGTATTTTTCGTCCAGGCAGATCCCCTACTGGGGCACAGGACGTGCTGGGCTAGAGTCTAATATCTACATGCTACCTGTGAGCAACAGGTCCCCGTAAGGTGCAGGCAAATCCCTATCTAGCATGGCATCGGCTCCGAGGCGCTCCTTGTCGAGCCTGTTGCCCGTTAGTGGGACGTTCAGGCGCGGTGGTGAAGCCGCTATATCAAATAGTCTTTATAAGGGGAATGGGGATAAACCCTTGGCGCGGCTGCACGGAGCGGCCTTAAAGCTATCTCGGACAGTCGGAGGGGTAGTGCAATAGCCTCCGGCTGGCTAACCCCAGGTGTTTGAGAATAGGAACAAATAAAGAGAAGAAGATACAAAGGGGGGAGTGGGCGCGCGAGTGCGGCTTAGTTAGTCTCATCTAGTGGCGAGGATAGACATGCTCGAAGAAGGAGCTTGCCTTGGCTATGGCGATGAACTTGCCGAAGTCTCTGCCTATTGCGAGGTTAATCACTGCAGTCAGTGAGGGAGTCGGCCTCGTCCGATATCGCGGCGGTACTTGCCTGCAGTAAAAGAGATAGTTTAGTGCTTTGCGTGGACCACACGAGCACATCACTCGTACGTTGTCGTGGTTAAGTCTTTCGTGGTATATGGCGAAGTCCCTATGGAGGGACCTTACTGCAAGCAGATCATGCGGGACTGCCCGAGGGAGCTATAGCTCCGGTGGGCAGCCTGCGGTCGCCTCGAGATGGAGTCTCTTGTACTGCTCAGGGACGGAAGTTACCTACCATGCTTTGAAAGCTTGTTCCGAGATGCAGGCACGAAGGCTATTAGAGGCATGATTCCTAATGCCTTTAGGGGTAACGGTCGGAATGAACCGACTGGTTACCGAAGCGTCCCCCTATGGTTATATATTACTATATAGGTAATAAAACTCTTTTGGGAAGCCTTAATTATATTAAAATACAGTGATTTTATAGATCCTTATAAGATTATAATATTATATATTATCCGGAAGGTATTTCTCTATTTAGATAATATTTTTACTATGGAATATATTATAATAATTGTTAGTGCTATATTATAATTTTTTTATTTACTTACTTATTAATATATATATATTAGTATTAATACCTAGCCTATTACTACCTTATAGTAATTATAAGCTATTCTTATTTATTTCTAAAGTAAGCTTAGGTCTATTTATTATAAAATTATATAATTAACTTTATCTTATATATAGATATGCCTAATTATATCTTATTATAAATATATCTTAATATTTTAAAGATTATAGCTCTTAAATTATATTAATAGAGTTATAATTTTATTTATAATAGCTACTTAGGATTTAATCTTTGTTTATATTATAATAGATATTAACTTATAAGTATCTCTATTTTTGATAGCTTATTAGTCTTATTTTAAAGTATTAAGATAACCTTTACTTCTTTTACTATATAGTTTATTAATCTCATAGCCTCTAATTCTTTTATACCCTTATAGATAATCCTTACTAGCTCTAGAGATAGCCCTAGCTATATTCTTATAGTATTATAGCCCTTAGCTATATATTAAGATATTAAACTTACTTAGAGTTAAATCGCGAGGGGCATAAAGGTAAGCTTATTATAACTTAGTGAGGCTATGGCTAAATAGAGCTAAAATAAGTATAAATAAAAGATCTTAATATATCTTATTATCTTCCTTATAAGGCCTGACCTATAAGAAATATTAGATAAAAATAAGAAGCCTTAGTAGTCTTTAGCTAGAGAGCTACTAAAGGTTACTTTATATCTTTTTATTAATAAGGAGTTATTTTTATTTATTTACTTTTAGTTTAATAGTATTTTCTTCCCTTATTTTAAGGATAAGCTTACCCTTTTTTATATATTTTAATTTAATAAGAGACTTATTTAAAATATATATATTAAAGATGGTATTATAGAGCTAAGTAACCTTAACTAAGAGTGATAAATAGCTATAGAGCTTTTTAGTAAGAATTACCCTTTTTATTTTAGAAAAATAAAAGGCAAATATTTATTTTTCCTTATTTTCTATAAGCTATTAACTCCTTAATTATAAGTCCTAGTCCTTTATTATATTAAGACGCTAAGATTAGCTATAAAGCTATTTAAAAAAGAGAAGGGAATTATGAAAGAGGTAAGTAAGACTAAGGTAAAGGTATAGCTAGCCGTATTAATTAGGAGCAAGTTTAACTCGCCTTACTTAAGTCCCTCTCTAAGCCTAATTCTACTTCTTCTAAGAGCTAATATAAAAGACTAAATTAAGGTTATTATTAGGGATATAAATAAGACCTATGAAGGTTGGAAATAGGCTTGAGACTTTATAAGCTTAGTACTCTTAGTAGAGATAAAGGATAAGGAGCTCTTAGCTAGCCTTGCCTTTACTACCTATAGTCTTGCTACTAGAACCCGAGGAGTTAATATAAGGAGGCTAAGTAGTTAGTATCCTTATAAATAAATAAGGAAATAGTAATTACTCTAGCTTAAGGTAACCCAGGTCCCCTATTAGCTTGTTATTATGAAATTGCATAGTAATGCTAGGTATAATTAATATAATTAAGGTTATTAGTATCTATTATTATCTATTATTAAAATTACTGTTGAAATTACTATTATTTATATATTTATATAAGCTAAGATATATATATTATATATTTAACCGGATAGGTTTGATTAATTAAACTTATAGACCTCTATCTGCCTCCGAGACTACCGCTAAGCCTCCCCTATTTCCTAATATAGTTACGCTTATAGCTATATAGTTAGATCTTAGCTAGCTATAATAAGACTTCTTTAATCTTTTTATTTAGTATAGCAAAAGGTATTAATATTCATAATAAGGGTTATAAGCTATGGTATATATTAGTTATATTTTAAGTCCCTAAGGAGTTAATCTTCTTTATTAATAAGATTTTACCCTTTTTTTAGCTTATTTTTAAAAGCCTTTAATAAAAAAAGCTCTTTTTTAATAAAATTAATCCTTTTATTAATATTATTACTAAGTAAAAAGAGGCTAAGTAAAAGAAAAAAAATATTATAATTAAAAATTGCGAGTTTAATATACTTTAGATTATTAAGGTCCTTATTTAATATAATACTCTAAAGGTATTTATTTAATATTATTTCTTATAGCTTATTATAAGTACTTTCTATATTCTTATAAAGCTTATAAATTTTCTCTCTAAGGTTATCTTAGTTATATTAGAAGGTATATTAATAGGTATTAGCTATATTGCTTTAATTACTTAGTTAAAGGTCTCTGCGGAAAGCTATTATAATTATTAATATATTATTAATTAGTTAATTAGTTATAGATTAGTTAATTAGTTAGTTAATTAGTTAGTTATGGTTATTATTAGTTATAGTTAAACCTCCTTAATAAGGATAATAGAAGTATAATCTTTTAAGATTTTAACCTCTTTGAGTGGTTAAGAATTATAAGGGTGATTAGAAGGTTAGTTTTAGAGGGGAGAGCTATTATATAAAGGGGTTAGATTTTAATCGCTTTAGTTAGTTAAGATATAAGCTATTTATTATAAATAGACCTAGCTTTAGTATATTATTAAAGCTATTAATACTTATATGGATAAACCTTATTGATTTAAGCCTATTAAGACCTCTAGCTTTAGGTATAGAGACTTTATTATTAAAATTACTAAGATATTAATTGTAATACTTTGATCCCTATTTTAGGTAGCATGAAGTCAAATAATAATAATTATATTATTATTATAGTAAGAGCTCCCTAGGGGTTTATATCCTATGCGATTATATCTAGGACTTTAACTTTTAATCTAAGACTTTGTGATATAACCCTAAACTAAGGGGGAAGCTCCTAATTATTCTAATACTTATCTATACTAGTAATAATATCGCTAGGTAGCTTAGTTCTAGAGAGCCTATTATTAATAAGTTTAAGGTAACTTTACTTAGAGAGCTAAAGCTAAAGTATTATTAGCTAGCTTTTAAGTATAATAAAGTATTTCTTTATATATAAATCTCTTTTACCCTTTAATTAGACTCTCTAAGATACTTAGCACTAGGCTTACCCTATAGTTAAGATAAACCTAAATCTTATCTCTAAGCTATAAGTATATCGCGAGGTATAGCTACTTATAATTAAGCTCCCTATCTAGTTAGCGATTAAATTAAAGATCTTAGAGCTATTAATTATATTAGTTTAGTATTATTAGGTTAAGAACATTTTTTATATTAATAGAATTAATAGTAGGTATTATTTAGGTAACTCTATTATAAGCTATAGGCCCTAGATAGACTACCTAGTTCTTTACTTTACTTAAATTATATAGATCCATTAAGATCCTAGTAATAAGATACTCCTTATTCTTTTATAGCTTAATATAATAATTATTTTATATCTCTATAAAGTCTATAACCTCTTAATAGAGCATAGGTTTATATAGAGTATATACCGCGATTTAATAAGTAAGATAATTTATATTAAAACCCTCGCGGTTATATCATGTATTCCCTACAAATCCTAAGTTCTTAACCACTAATTATAATAAGATTAATATCATGAAGGACTAATATTATTCCTAGACCGCATTAGTTCTAAAAAATATTATGCCTACTTATAATTAGCTTTACTTAGGAAAGCCTAAATATATAAGATATATTTACTATACTTTCTTATATAATAATTACCTTAGCTATTAATATAACATAGTTATATTTAATACCTTTAAGTATATTATTAGATATAATACTTGTTTATTTAAGTTTAATATAATTAGTCTTTTTATTAATATAAACTTAATATAATTAGTTTATTTTTTGAGAAATATATAATTATTATATATTAATAAGTCTTATTTAATAAATTACTTATATTACCTTAAATAATATTATATATAATAGCTACTTAAGTAACTCTTATAAATAATTACTAATAAGTTTTATTTATTAATTACTTACTTATATTTATTTAGGCTACTTTAATTAATAAAGAACTAAAAGCTAATAATAATAATAATAAAAATATTAAGTAACTTTATATATAATTTATTATTATAAGTATTAAAATAAATAATATATATAATTTTATTAAAAAAGTAAATAAAACCTAATATATCTAAAATATAAAATACTTAGATAATATTTAAAATATTAATAATATTATAATTATTACTATAATTAAAAAAGATATAAAAAAAATCTTAAAATCAAACCCCCTAGAACCATTTAATAAACTTACCTATAAGCTATTTATATTCTATACTTAATTAAGAGTATTTATAATATATTAGCTTATATAGTTTACCTTAGCCTTTAGTAAGGTCTAATATATTATAAAAAGACTTAAAGGCTATAGTACTATATAGTTTAAATATATTATAAGAGAAGACCTTATAGTCCTAGCTAATTAATATTCGCCTTATATTTATTACCTTTACTTAGACTATAAAGCCTTTAAGGTAATACTCTAATAGACTTTTAAGACTATTAATAAAAAGATATAAGCTAACAGAGAAATTAAGGTACGTTAAGAAACCTAGTTTACCTTAGAGTATAAAATAAAATACCTTTAATTTACCTTAAAGCGTAATTAAAATTAAAAACCTTTATCTCTTTTTTTAATAAACTTAAGAAGAGAAATCTAAATAAAACTCAATAAAGATAAATAACTTAATAACCTTATTAATTATATTAGTAAGATAATTAAGCTTAATAATTAATAATCCTTATAAAAGAAATTATAAGACCTAAGACTTAGTAGTAATAAAATTATTAGGCCTTATCTTAATATTAATTAAAATATAAAAAAAGGTAATAATACCTCTTATAATATTAAAGATAATCTTATAATACTTAAGGTAATATAAAGAAATAAATAAAATTAGTATAATCTTAAATATTATTATTATTATAAGATAAATTATATTAAAAAGGTTTATTATAAGAGATAATAAGATGTTAAGGAGAGATATTATTAGCTAAGTTAATATTAAACCCTCTTAAAAGGTAAGAAATATATAAATATAACTTATTAAGATTAAAAAAAAATAATAAGACCTAAATAGTAACTTAAATAATTAAACGTATTATAATATTATAAAATAGATATAATATATTAATAAAAAGAAATTAAGATAAATATAAGTAAGAATTAAATAAGGGAGTAGCTTATAGCTAAGTAAAATAAATTAATAAGTAATTAAAAGAAACCTAAGATATATAATAATAATTACTCTTAAAACTAAGAAAATAATAAAACATTATATTAGATATAATAAATAATAACAGGGTTTTTAGTAAGATTATTATAAAGCTAAAATAAAAACAAAAAGTAATATTATTACTAAAAGTAAATAAATAAGTTAACTTTTAAGAAGTTATTATAAAAGGTTTTAATTATAAGAAATATATTATAAGATATAATAAGAACAAATAAGTTTAAGTACTTTTAATAATAAAAGTATTAAAAGAGTAATAAAGAATTATAAATAAAAGAAAAGTATATATAATTATATAATAAAAGTAATAACTAATACTAGACTAGCCTATAAGAAAGGCATATCTAGATAATATATAAAGATATAAATATTATATATAAATAAAAATTCTATATCTAAGCCTATTTATTATAGGGAATTCATTAAAAACCTAAAATATTAACAAGTATTATTTAACTTATAAGAAAATATATAGATATACCTAATATATAAGAAATACCTTAATATCTTATAAAATATCTTATTAATATTATTAATATAAAAAATATTAAAAAGAAAAATAAAATTAAGATTATTTTTTTAATACATTATTAGCTTAACTTAATAATTAACCCTATATATAATATAAATATAAATCTATTAGGTATTTTATTAATATAATATAATTAGTATTATATATATATATTACTATAAAGACTTATATTAAGCTATTTAGAAATATAAGTAAATTATTTATAAGGTTAAATACTAATAGAAATAGGTTAACTAAGAGAAATAAAAAAAACTAAAAGATTAAGAATTAATAAATTAATTAAAGGATAAAAAGACCATAGATAAGAATAAGAATAATATTACTAAGATTAACTATATAGCTAAGATAATATATATAATTATAAAATAAATAATAATAATAAATATAAGTATAACTATATTAATTATATATTATTAAAATACTAAGAAGCTTACCTATAAAAGGGTTATAAGTAGAAGAATAGGTCATAATATTATAAAGGGCCTTATATATTATAAAAAGAGGTATTAACTTAAGCTATTTTAAAATATTAATATAAATTAAGAGAAAATAATTATATACTTTAATAAATAATAAGCTAAGTAAAATCTCTTTAACCTAAGGATAATAAATAAGTATAAGTTATTATAGAGGTATAAGATAAAGCCTTATATAATAATTAACCTTAAAGGGAAATAATTTAATTATAATAATACAATTATTAATAATAAGATTAATTACCTTAAAGTCTTTATTAAAGGAAAAAATTAAGAAATATTATTTAATATTATACCTATAAAAAGCTATAACCTAATACTTAGGTACCTATAGTTATATAGGTTTAACTTATGATTTAATTAGAAAATTAATTAAGTATTCTCTTTTAATAATAAGGTACCTTTTATATTAAATAATAACTTAGAAAATAATATAAGGTCTTAAACTTTTATTAGAGACGCTAAAGAACTTAAGTAAAAATAAATATAAGATATTTCTTAACCTAAATAGATATTATATAAATATTATACTAAATAAAAATAATAAAATTAATAAATAATTATATATATTATTAAATAATTCTAGTAATTAAAAAAAAAGCTTAAATAAATTAAAGAAATACTAAATAATAAATAACTTTAGAATATTTTATTATAATATTATATATATAAAAAACTTCTTATAAAAAAGCTTAAAATAAGCCTATTATTATATATATATTATAATTTAGAAATTAAATTTATTAATAAGAAATAACCTAGCTTTAATAAGCTCTATTTATTTAATAAAATATAACTATTAATATTAAAGAAATATATTAAAGATATATTATAGAAAAGATATATTAGGGGAAGTAGATTATTTATTAAATACCTTATTATATTTACTTTAAAGAAAAATATTATGCTTTAATTCTATATTAACTTTAAAATATTTAATATTATTATAATCTAAGATTATGTATTATTACCTCTTATTAATAAATTAAAGGATTAATTATTTAATATAAAATATTTTATTATATTTAACCTTAAAAGAGCCTATAATCTTATTTAGATTAGAAAGAAATATAAATAAAAAACCACTTTTTATATTAAGTATAAATTATTTAAGTACCTTATTATGCCTTTTAGACTTATAAATATACCTATTATATTCTAATAAATAATTAATAATATATTATAAAAATATCTAGATATATTTATTATATATTACCTAGATAATATTTTTATTTTCTTTAAAATAAAAGAAAAATATATAAAATATATCTATAAGGTATTATAAATACTATAAGATACTAAGTTATTAATAAAACCTAAGAAAAATAAGTTTTATGCCTTAGAAATAATATTTCTTAGATATATTATCTCTTATAATAAGATATATATAAACCCTAAGAAAATCTGAGTAATTATAAAATAAAAAGAATTAATAAATATTAAAGAAATATAATCCTTTCTTAGTTTTATTAAGTATTATTATAAATTAATTAAGAAATTTAGGAAAATTATTATAGTATTAATTAATATTATAAAAAAAGAATTTTTATATTTAAAGATAAAATGATAAAAGCCTTTAATATAATTAAGGAGTTTAGCTTAAATAAATTAAGACTTAAAATATTTAATTTATCTTAATATATTAAACTTAAAATAAATACCTTAGACTTTATATTAGGTGCTTAGATTAAATAATATGATAATAAAGAACTTTTATATCTTATGATATTCTACTTATATACGTTATATAAAATAAACTTAATTATCTTATTTATAATAAAGAATTCTTTATAATTATTAATACTTTTAAGGAATTCTAATATTACCTCCTAAGGAAAAGATATTAAATTAAAATATATATAAATTATAAGAATATTACTTATTTTATATAAACTTAAGAACTTAATGAATAATAATTATAATATATTAAATATCTTTTAAAATTTAATTATATTATTATTTATATTAAAAGAAAATAATAAGGTTAATATTATTAATTAATAACCTAACTTAGATATTAAAAAGATTAAGGTAAAAAGATAATTCTTATAATTTATATAAAAAAAGTACCTTAAGTAATAAATAATTACTTATATTAAGTAATAAGTATTATTATATTACCTAATAGATAAATAAAAAAATAAAATTATTACTAATATTACTCTTAGAGAACTTAGTAGATTTATAATTAGATAAATAGACTAAATAAGAAGCTAATAAAAAATAATTATATATTTAAAATATATTTTTATATGCTAGAAATATATAAAAGAATATATTAAATATTATTTTTAGATTATTAAATATACTAAAAAACTAAAAAATAAAAGTTTTTTAGAAACTCTTTATTAGTACTTTACTTAAAAGAACCTTAATAGAAGACTAAATAATTACTTATACTATAAGATTTACTAAGAAAACTAATAGCTAAGTATATAGAAAAAGCTTAATACTACTTATATAATAAAATAAAGTAATCTACTCTTATAATAAGTTAAGAAATATAATAAATAACTCTTAGATAATAAGAAAATAAATAAATAATAAGTCCTAAGGGAATTATAATATAACCTTATATATAAAATTTATAGTTATTAGCTATCTATTATTAAAATTACTATTAAAATTACTATTATTTATATATTTATATAAGCTAAGATATATACATTATATATTTAACCAGATAGGTTTAATTAATTAAACCTATAGACCTCTATTTACCTCTAAGTCTAGCGCTAAGCCCTAGCGCTAACTCTTTTTAGGTTTATAGAACTCTAACGCTAACTCTAAGAACTAATCCCTCTAAAACCTATAACGCTAATAACCCCTATTTCCTAATATAATTACGCCTATAGCTATATAGCTAGATCCTAGCTAGCTATAAGATTTTTTTAATCTTTTTATTTAGTAGTATAAAAGGCCTTTATAATTATTATAAGTATTATAATTTATGCCTTATGCTAGGTATTATTTTTTAAGTCCTCGAGGAATTTAGTATCTTCGCTAATAAGATATTCCCTTTCTTATAGCTTCTTTTTAAGAGCCTTTAATAAGGAAAGCTCTTTTTTAAGGAAACTAAACCTTTTATTAATATTATAACTAAGTAGAAAAAGGCTAAGTAAAAAAAGAATAATATAACTAAAGATTATAAGTTTAATTTATAATAA
Organism: Fusarium sp. M6JPR69; assembly: GCA_037576055.1. NCBI lineage: Eukaryota > Fungi > Ascomycota > Sordariomycetes > Hypocreales > Nectriaceae > Fusarium > Fusarium sp. M6JPR69. Next base: position 94,818 of record JBBEOF010000022.1, read on the forward strand.
ATTATTATATTATATACTTATATTAATATTCTTAAGGCCTCTATTTAATATTATTACTTATAGCTTATTATAGGTGCTTTTGCGTCTTTATAAAGCTTATAAACCTCCTTGCTAAGGTTATCTTAGTTATATTAAAGGGTATATTAATAGGTATTAATTCTATTATTTTAATTATTTAGTTAAAGGTCTCTATAGAAAGCTATTATAATCTCTTTAATATATTATTTATTAGTTAATTAGTTATTAATTAGTTAATTAATTAGTTAACTAATTAGTTATAATTAAACCTCCTCTTATAAGGATAATAGAAGCGATTTTAACCTCTTTAAGTAGTTAAGAATTATAATTAGAAGGTTAATATTAGAGGAGAGAGCTATTATATAAAGGGGTTAGATTTTAACCTCTTTAATTAATTAAGATATAAGCTATTTCTTATAAATAGAGCTAGCTTTAATATATTATTAAAGCTATTAATAATTATATAGATAAACCTTATTAATTTAAGCCTATTAAGACCTCTGGCTTTAGGTATAGAGCCCTTATTATTAAAATTACTAAGATATAGATTAAGATACTTTGATTCCTATTTTGGGTGATATAAAGTTAAGTTATAATATTTTATTACTTGAATTAATAAATATTATTATTATTAAAATTAGTAATAAACTAGAAGTAAAAGTTAATAGATTAAAAGAGTTTATTATAGAAACTATCTTAGATATAAATATAATTAATAATAAAATAATATATTTTATTTAATAAAAGGACTATTTAGACTTAAAAAATACTTAAGAACCCCTAGAATACCTTATTAATATATAATGCCTTTTAAAGGATTTCTATTAATAATATTAAAAAGATAAATAAACTTAATACTAATAGCACTCTAGTTAATAATATTTATAATACCTATAAATTACGGGGTAATTATAGCCTTTAACTTTGCCTTCTTAGTCTCCTCTAGCCTATCTAAGAAATAAAAGCTATAAATAATTATCTTAATATCCTTAGTATATAATTAATATTTTTAATAATAAAGTTAGGTTAAGTAAGCTAGAATTTTATTTATTCTCGCTTAAGCCTCTTAGGCTTCTTGCTATAAATATATAAAGTCCTTTTTAATATACTCTTCCTTAGAGTCTAAGTAATTAGACTCTTAGTAAATATAATTTATTTAGACCCATGCCGCTTATTATCTTACAAGTCCTTAAGGAATTTAGTGTCTTCGCCGATAAGATTTTCCCCTTTCTCTAGCTTTTTTTTAAGAGCCCCTAATAAGGAAAGCTCTTTTCTAATAAAGTTAAACCTTCTATTAGTATTATAACTAAGTAGAAAGAGGCTATATAGAAAAAGGATATTATAACTAAAGATCACGAGTTTAATTAGTATTAATTTGCTATATTATATACTTATCTTAATATTCTTAAGGCCGCTATCTAATATTATTACTTATAGCCTATTATATATGCTTTTTATGCCTTTATGAAGCTTATAGACCTCCTCGGTAAGGTTATTTTAATTATATTAAAAGGTATACTAATAGGTATTAGCTGCGCTACTTTGATTATTTAGTTAAAGGTCTCTGCGGAAAGCTATTATAATTTCCTTAATGTATTATTAACTAGTTAATTAGTTATTAATTAGTTAATTAGTTAGTTATAGTGGTTATTATTAGTTATAATTAAATCTCCTCTTATAAGGATAATAAAAGTGATTTTAACCTCTTTGAGTGGTCGAGAATTACAATTAGAAGGTTAATATTAGAGGGGAGAGCTACTATATAAAGGGGTTACTTTTATAAGGATTTTAACTTCTTTAGTTAGTTAAGATATAAGCTATTTATTATAAATAAAGCTGGCTTTAGCGCATTATTAAAGCTATTAATGATTATATAGATAAACCTTATTGATTTAAGCCTATTGAGACCTCTGGCTTTAAGTATAGAGCCTTTATTATTAAAACTACTAAGATATTAATTAAGATATTTTAATCCTTATTTTAGGTGGTATAAAGTAATATAATAATAATTTATTTAGAAAATTATTAATAATAAAAAACCTCCATAGGTAAAAAAATATATATAAGTATTAAAAATATTTACTAATATATTATAAGAAAGGCTATAATAAGTATATTTTTATAGTAATTTAATTTCTTACATAAGGCTATATATTAAAGGCTATAAGAATAATAAAATAAATAAAATATAATTTTAAATCTAAAATATATAATAATATTACCTAGTTTAATAATAACTAATTATTTCTTAGAAAGGGTAAGATAATTAGATATATTTATATAAGAATTTTTATAGGTTTAAGATTAATATATATATGCGATATAATAAAAGTTATAGATATAGCCTTAAGGATAAGACTAATAAAGAGGAGATATTATATTATAGCCTAAGAGACCTTTAAATTCTATAATAAAAAGGACTTTATATTATCTTACTAATTATAGATAGATTAGAATAGATTATAGTTTATATGCTATAATCCCCTTTGATTTAGTAAGATAGGATTATAATAGCTTAGGTCCTATAAGTTATAATCTATTATAATCTATTGCCTCGTATAATATATATAGGGTATCCTTATTATACTTTCTTATATAATAGCTACCTTAGCTATTAATATAACTTAGTTATACTTAATACCTTTAAGTATATTACTAGATATAATAACCCCCTTTCTTTAAGCATAGCGCGACTAATCTCTCTACTAATATAAACCTAGCATGACTGGTTTATTACTTAGGAATATATATAATCGTTATATAAACCCTTTTATCATAGCCTTTTTAAAATTTACTTATTTAACTAATATTAGAGATATATATTATTTTTATATTACTTATACTATTTTATCCTATGATTTAAGTGTCCTAGTAATTATAATAATAACCTTTTATTTATAATATTTAATATATCACAGCCTAAAAAACATTATAGGTATATACCTAAGAGATAGCCCATAGCGCTAACTAGTTATAGTAAATTATAATAAATTATAATTAAAATAGTATAATCTAGCTATAATTTAGTAAAGGCTTATATAAAGATTATAACCTATAACCTATAATCTAATATAATGTAGCTAAGAAGCCCTAAGTATATAAAATATATTTAGTATATCTTTTTATATAGTAGCTATCTTAGCTATTAATATAAATTAGTTATACTTGATATCTTTTAAGTATATTATTAAATATAACTTATACCCTTTGCCTTAGAGTATATAACTTAATTCTGTATTAATATAAACCTAGTATAACTAGTTTATCCCTTAGGAATTACCCTCTTATTATATGATATAAGGTTTACTTATATTATTAGTTTTAAGAGTAATTATTATTATTTACTTTAATTTACTATTAGTAATTTAATAATATATCCTACCTAATTATAAGTTATTTCTTTATTTAGTTTTAATTTATATATATATGTATATATATATATCTATTATTATAATATTATAATTACTTTATAATTAAGAGCTATTTATATATAAGAATTATATAATTCTTAAAAGATAACTTAATTTTATTAGGTTTATATTTATAAAAAGATTAATTATATTATACTTAAATAATATAAAGTATTATATCTTATACTATGCTTAAAGGCATTAAATATAATTAAGTTATATTAATAACTAAGGTAATTGTTATATAAGAGAATATAATTAATATATCTTATATACTTAGAGCTTCTTATATAGATTATATTAGATTATAAGCTATAAGCTATAATTTAAATATAAGCTCTCCCTAGATTATAACTAGATTATAATATTCTTATTATAATTTATTATAATTTATAATAATTAATTAGTATAATAGGTCAGTCCTTAGTTATGTAATTATTAGGCTTCTAAGGTTATAATACTTATTTCTTAGCTACTTAAGAGTATAAAAAGCTATTATTAATAATATCTAATATAGCCTTAGCTATATTATCTTTTATATATTTCTATTAAAGCTATAAAATAGGTATGTATTTCTTATTATTAAAAGCAAAAATTAAAAATTATAAGAAAAAGTAATAAAGAGCTTAGTAATTGAATTAATAATTTTTTTAATAATATAGCCTATATATATTATATGCTCTGCATAGCTATATAAAATTAAAACAATTACCTCTAATTACTTCTATAATTAATAGAGGTAACTTCTTTTAAGTAACTACTTATTTTACCTAATTTTTATATAATGAAATTAATAAGTTTTTATAATGCTTTTTTTTTTTTTTTTTGCCTGGCGAAAGGGTGGTTATGCATGGTAAGCCCTCCTGACCATAGGCCTCAACGTCAAACATCATACCTGCCAACTGGCCGACGAGAAGGCCGGGGCGATGTCATCGCATCTTGGGGGACACAAATGATCTATCTCACTTCCCCACTTCGATCTTTCCGAGGGTTCACCTGTATTGCCAATCCTATGTCTGCTCTATATGGCACCCTGTCGCATAACATTCGTGTGACCAGATATAACTATCTGGTTTCACATCTGGCCTATGGCATAATCCTAACGACATAAACTTAAATAGCTATGCCCGAACACATAGCTTTTTGATTTCTTTTATTCTTTAGATAATTCTTATTAATTAACTGGTGCCACTAATGATCCCTGCGGAACCATTGGTCTGTCAAGTCACCGTCCGAGTGGGGCCCGTTTAATTGTGGTACACGCTTACGGATACCCCACCCGTGCCCTGGGCTGAGTCCAATCCCCACTTTTCATTCGTCAGCAGGTAAATTCTGTGAATCAAACTGCTGACTTCCCCGCTTCTCTTCCGCCTGCGTTATTATTTAATTCTTCTTCTATCTTGTTGACTGATGCCACTCTTCCCCTCAGGGCGCTCACTATGGCCAGCGATAGACTGCAATCGACAGCGGAGCTAGCACTTCCAGCGCCTGGGTCATCTTTGTCTTTTCATGTCTTTCCCCACCTCCCTGTTGAGCTCCGGCTAAAGATTTGGTGCTACTCTTTTACGCCCCGTATCGTCGAGATTCACGCCCGCAGATCGCATTACGCCGATGACTTCCAACATGGAGGTGTGCCCAAATGGCAAAGCGGTTGTAACAATCCTGCCGCGCTGTCTGTAAATTCTGAGGCGAGGTCCGCGGCATTGGATTGTTATCCAATCAAATTCCCCCTTGCGACTGTTGCGCCATGTGAGCATGCTGGCGATAGTATTAACGACTTGAATCGTGTGCTGTATATCAATCCTGCGGTTGATACCGTCGTTGTACTTGGCGACCTGGACTATCGCAGAATGTCGCGGCTGCTATCGGACTTAACTCTTCGTGATCCGAAGGGGAAAGGTCTGCAGAGATTGGCTGTCAGCGCCAGCTGGACATATCATCAAGGAGCTGGCGACACAATCAGAATGCTTGTTCAACACATGTTTCCTGAACTGATTGAGATGACTGTGTTTATGTATGCTGAAAGAGAACCCCCCGCCCATTGGGCTGGTGGAGTGTGCTCGCTGGAAGATTGTAGTGGGACGGACTACTACAAGCGGTATGCGATGGGAAGAGGCCAACAGATGAAGGATGGTGATAAATGGATGGTGATTGGGAAGAAAGAGTTAAGAGTGATGGAGCTCACTTTCGGGCATGGATGGTAATTGGATACTTCTTCAATAGATTGGTGATGAGTATAACTGAGGAGTTACTTTGGTCGGATATGTTACTACTTGTTACCGGCTTCTATCATGCGTGATTCCGTATATATACTCGACCCGTCTCTGGCTCTTTTTGCTCGAAATTAATTGGGATTATCTAGGCCCTCAACGTCAGTTTTCAACCGCCATTCAGGCTTCAAATGCTACAAGTACCTAATCCCCGGATGTAATATTGTCACATTTTACCATGCTTGAACACAAATAAATCAAATCAAATCGAGGGTCCAATTTGATTTGATTTAGATACCAAAATTAGCGATTTAATTTGGATCGATTTGGAACTTACTTGGGTATCTGGATAACCTCACTTTTCTCCCAAGACGATATAGCTTAAGCGGCTCCTATGAGATCCGCTTTGAGGCGGCCTCTCTGAGCCGTGACTATCTGTCCGGTGAGGCTAAATATTCGCTCTGGCTCGGAAGGCGTGGCCGAAATTGAAAAAGAGATCAATTGCCATCCGCGACAGACGTGGATACTGGCGTCTTCGGGGAAGCCAATATTGAATCGGGCCATCCACTAAACAATCATCTGGATCGGTTATGGTCACCCACTCTGCATACTCATCGCGCATGGTGGACGGCGAAGGCGCAGGTTGAGTACTGAGCTTCCTGATTGAGGCCATAAAACCATCCAGGTCCGTTATCTACCTTGCAACAGTCGGTTGCTCCGGTATCGTATCCTGCTCGACCGAGAGGTTTCCATACTCCTCCCACAGCTCTTGTACAACCGCCTTTCCTTTGACTAACCAATCCGGATGGTCAGCCCATTGCGACTCGACTGTCGACCAGCGAAATGCAGGATGGAGGACAAGCGCCGCGAGGTACGCAGGGCTATCCTCGGTAAGGGTGTAGTATTGGTGCAGCTTCATCCAGCCGAGGTTGCAACCAATCCGTAGGTACGGTTCAAGGGAGTCTCCATATCTGCCCCACCACCAATGCCATCACCGAGCGCTGTGGCAACAGCGCCGCCTCCTCCTTCATCATCCCCTGACCGCACGCCGTTCGAGGAGATCAAAGCGCGTTTCACCTCGCGCAGGCCCGCCGCACCTCCGACTCCTCTTCCCACGGATGCTTCAACTCCAGCCTCCACCCCAGGGGAATCGTGTTGAGACCGTATGACTAAGATGGTCCGATCTGCTGGTGGCTGGGATGTGGACACTATGTGAGGAGCTGTGCTCCTCAGATATATATAACTTAGACCTTTCAACAATACATCATCTTCCACTCCCATAGTATTATCTTATCAGGTTATAAGCCCGGAGGGCACTATCTTCCTCTAACCCAAAGCTGAGTATCTTTTATTTTCCTTTTACCTTTAACCTTTTCTAGATAAGCATAAGAAGTTAAAAGACTTACTTCTACTACGCTTATATATTTAGCTTACTTATGTGACGATCGTATGTATTCCTAAGGGATAAACTGGTCGTGCTAGGTTTATATTAGCAGGGGATTATTAGCGCTATCTTAAACCGGGTATAAGTTACGTCTAGTAATATGCTTAAAGGTATTAAGTATAACTAAGTTATATTAATAACTAAGGTAGCTACTATATAAGAAAGTATAATAAGTGCGTTCTATATACTTATATGCGTTACTTAGACCGATTATCCTAAACGTCGGTCTAGGGTAAGACCGACGTTTCTATTATTTAGTCCCTAGGATTATTATAAATAAAGTTCAGTCCCTTACTTAGTTAGACCATTTTACTAGGCTTCCCCGCCTGGCCCATATTATAGCCATAATAACTTAGAGCTACCTCCCCTTTTAGTATATCATAGAGTTTATAAATTAACTAATAAAATATTATATCTAGAAATACCTTGAGAATAGGCCTTTAACCCCTTTATCTAATATACTAAATTTAATTATTAACCCTCAATAACTAAGGGACTCTTAGACCATAGTCTGGCTAATAAACTGGCAGACCTAGCCCCCTACCCTTTCGATCTATTAGTCCGAGATTATTAAAGCTCCTCGGTCGGGCGGTCTGCGCCTATATAAACCAAGGCCGACTAAAATATAGGACTACCAGATGGTTAAAACCATAGCATTGTTCTATTCCTAGACAGCGGGAGTAATATAAAGGGCTAAGACTATGATATATTTTATCCTTTAGATAATCTCTATCTAGCTTAAATAGCCTCTACCTATATAGCACTAATATATCGCCTAATAAAGATAAGAAGACTCCTTGAGCCTTAATTTAAAACCTATTAAAAACTCTTTATCTCTTTAGTACCTTAATTATTAACTTCTTGGAAGATTTATTATATTACTTTTAAGAAAATTAATTAACTATATTAGTAATTTAAGTATTATTCTAAAGCTAAAGTAAACTAATTAATAATTAATATAAAAGAGAGAAATATTAGACTTATTAAATATATATAGTTATAAAGACCTTTTAATAAGGATTATTTAATTATTAATAGAAAAAAATAACCTTATAATATAAATTAAGGTATTAACGAGCTATTAAGGTTAAGCATATAGTACTATTTAAAGTAAGCTCAGATATAATACTAAAGTATTTACTATAGGGATATTAATAGCCTAAGGTATAATAAATTACCTTAAAACCTATTATTACCTTATTAAAAGTATTATCTTTTAAGAACTTAATTAGAGATATTAAGAATTTACTCTTAACTCTTATAATTTAATTATAAAATATATAAATAATCTTTATTAAATAAGGGCTAAACTCTTAGAGATAAATAAAATCTATTAGATTAAGAAATTATATTTTATTACTAAGTTCCTTTGCGGACTTAGGCTAGACTATAAAGTCTTTTTTATTGCTTTTAATTAAAACTATAATATTCTCTTTATTAATCTAAATAATTATAATATTATTATTAAAGAGGCTATTATATCTAAAACTATTATTTTTATTATATCCTAAAAAGAAGATAAATAAAAATAAGCTACTATAAGGATTATATACAAAGCTATAATAGCCTAAAATACCTTAGGTTATAAGTATTATAAAAGAAAAAGATATAAGAAGTTAGTTTATTAAAAACTTTATATAGAACTTAGAAGAGAGTATAAAAGATAGCTTATAAGAAATAATAATAATAAATATAATACTAAGAAAGAAGAAAAAAGAAAATAAATAATAAACTAGGAATCTATTATAGCTATAACTCTTATATATATTTAACCTAACTAAAAGAGACTAGCTCTTTAATAAAATAACTTCTAAGGTTACCTTAGATTAATTAGCTTATTATTTAGAGTCTCTAGATCTTAGATACCCCCTTAAGCTCAGTCCTTTAAATAAATCTATATCTTAGATAATAATACCTCCTTATATATTTTCTATCGCTATATAAGCTTTATAGTTCTCTATAAAGTACTAGGGATTCCTAGTTAATAGTATTATAAATAAAATAATTATACTAAGAAGATATAAAACCTATACCCTCTAAATATAAAGATATAAGAGGCTATAAAATATTACTCTTAATAATACTCTCTATATTCTAGAAGGATACTTAAACTTATTATTAATATTAATATTAAAAAAAAAAGATAAAGCTTTTTTTTAAAATATAAAGGCAATAATTATAAATAAAGAAAAAATAATTCTTATTATAATAAAAATCTTAGGTATTTATATAATTAATAGGGCTAGGAAAGATTACTTTTAAATTATATTAGCCTTCATTTTAATAAAAGACTTTTAATTATATCTTTAATATAAATAACTTATATACTTAAGATAAAGAAATATTAAAAGATTAATAAGGATCTTTATTAGAATTTAATTAGACTAATCTATATTAAATCTATATAGAGCTTATATATAAAACAAACTTAAGGAATATATTTATACCTAACTAATTAGGAAAAAAACATATCCCTTAAAGTCTATTTATATAGAAACTACTAGGCCTTTCTTAAAAGTAAAAATAAATAAGAGTTAATACTAGGCTTACTTTATTAATAATTTTATTTATATATCTTATATATATCTAATTAAAAAAATTTTAAAATTTAAAGAATATTTCTAGTATATATTAAAGTAATTTAAAAGACTAAAATAATAATATTACTTTTTATATATTAATAAAAAAAAATAAAGCTATATTTTATTTATATTTTAATAAGATAAAGAAATTTATCTCTCTTATATAATAATAGAATATTATAACTAAAATTAATTAATAGAGATTTTTAATTTAATTATCTTAAAAAAACTTATATCTATATTAATTAAATTTAGACTCACTTTAAAATAATAGTTATACCTCTTTAAGGTACTAAACTATATCTAAAATCTCTGCCTTATAGTAAGTATTTCTATTACTTTATATTAAGCCTAATATGGAGATATCCCTAACCTTAGTTACTTATTAATTCTTAGCTTATAAGGATACACTTTATTTCTATCCTCTAACTAAAAAAAGATATAATCTAAGAGTATTTCTTATTGGCTTCTTAGCTATTAATATAATATAAATTATACTTTCTTTAATAAAAGGGCTAAATCTTTATATCTAATAATAATATCTTCTTTAATAATATTAAAAATATTAAATTATACTTAATAATCTTATATATTAAGTAAGTAATTATAGATTATTATAATAGCGATAAGTAGACTAAGAATAGAATACCTATATATAAAATCCTCTTATTCTAGAACTATTACCCCTTCTAATTGCGCTAAGAGAGGTAAACAAAACTAAGAAGATTAGCTACAGAGAGATAACCTTAGATAAGTCCTTAATATGAAAATAAGATCTAAACTAAGAGTTAATTAGATTAAGTATCTTTATTACTATAAATAAGTATAAAGTATTACTAAAAGTAATATAAGAATATATAAAGTCTTAATTACTTAAAAGATTAACTAAAAGATAGCTTTTATTAAGATATATATTAGCTAATATAAGCCTTACTTTTCTTATAATAATTCTAAGATAATTATACCTAATTATTTAATATATTAACTAATTAAAACTAAAAACCTTTAAGGAAGCTACTTAAGGTCTTTATAAAAGATTTTAATAGGGAGGCCTAAAATATAAATATAGATTACTAATTAAGAATAATATCTAGATCTTAGTTATATTTTTATTAAGATAAAAGGCCCTTTAAGGTAAATTGGTATTTAAGTTTAAATAAGAGAAAAATAAAGAGATTTTATAATATAAAGCCTATTTTATTATATAAAGATTTAAATAAACGGAAAAGATTAATTTTAATAAAACCTTTAGCTCTATTATTAAGCTAATATACTATAAGATAATCTTTATTATTATAATAATATTAGTTAGCTAGGGCCGCAATTACTCTAAAGTATTCTATTAAAGTCTTAGTACAGCTAGGCAGCGTTATATCTTTTCTTACTAGGTTTTATAAAATTAAGTTAGAGTAAAATAATAAAGAGCGGTTTATTATTTATCTTAACCCTATAGATATCTTATAGGTACTTAATAATATTAATATTATTATTAGATTTATATAAGAAGTATGATATTATCTAGTACTTCTGCCTTATATATAGGTAATATACCTACTAAAGCTTCTTATTATTACTCTTAAGTCTTATATAAAACCCTTTTACTTACTACTAGGTAACTTTTATATTATTAATCCTCGAAGGTATACCTACCTAAAGCTTATTATTAACGAGCTTAAATAGGAATAAAGCTATTAAACTAGGTATAAGATTCTTATCTAAGTTAAATATTTTCCTTAGCGGGGTTTATAATGTTAAGCCTAATAAGAATAAGGATTAAGTAAAGAGCCTTAATAAGTAAGGAAATATATATAGGGCTAATAATATTTTAGAGCCTACTTAGCTAAAGAAAATATCTTAGGAATTTATATCTATAGTATTAGTACCTAAGAAGCTAGATTACTAGAGTCTTTTAGCGAAGGAGTATTATAGATCCCTTTAGCGGCGATATATTATAATATTTAATGCCTAAAGGCTAATATTCTTTGCCTTTATTTTATTAGATATAATAGCATAGCCTTTCTAGGCTATCTATAGGGATAATTAATGCACTAAGAAACCGCTATGTGATTTAATGCGTCGTATATAAATCGCGAAGCTCTAATATGGTCCAAAGCGTATTAGTAGGTATAGCCACGGCACTATATAATCTATGGTACTAGATGTATCTTGCAACTGAAACTATTATCCTCACGTGGAGAAAAGGTTTGTCGGGTTCGGCTTAGGCGGCTAATAGGCGGACAGGTACCCGTCCCTCTAAAATTAGACAGGCCCGTCCCAATTACTATATTTAGTATTAGCTCCTATATTATTAGACCTTCTATCCCATCGTGTTTAAAGTATATAACTTAACTTATACCTAGTTTATATATCTATAAATTTAACTAGAAATGTCTAAAACTTATAAGGCTTAAGGCGTCTTAAATTAAGGGCTAATTAAATTATACTCTTATAGATTTAATAGAAAGATAATTACTGGCTTCCTTTGCCGATGATTGCCTCCTACCTAAGGGCAAATATAAATCACGGGATGCCTTATTCTAAGCGATAAATAATTAGGCAGCGATAAAGGGCTATATATTTATAACTAGAAGGTTAACCAAAGAGAAAACCAGCAGGCAAATAATTATATATATATATAATTATCGCCGCAGCTATCTTATTATTTTAAGAGAGTATCGGCGGCAGATAATAACTTAAATAATTAGTTATAAATTCTTAGTATTAAGGAAAGAGTCTCGATATAAAAATACCTAGGTTCTATAGTATTATTCTAATAATTAGTTCTTATAATATAACTATAAACTAAGTTAAGATATAATTACTTACTAAATACTTTAAATACTTTCTAAAGAGAATTTATGCTAATTAATAAGCCTTATAAATACTAATATTACTTTAAAAAAATTAAAATATATATATATTAAAATATAAATATACTTATAATATAATAAGATATTTATAATTATATTATAAATACTAGATAAGAAATTTACTAAGTATAAAATAGTATTAATATATTTACTAATTAATTATTTAAAGAAAGATTTTAGAGCTAGTTTTAAATTAATTTAAATAATTAAGTTAAAGCTATTATATTTACTTATCTTAATTCTATAATATACCTTTAATCTTATTTTAATATCCTTATATTAGACTATATTTATAAAGTAAATAAATATAAAATATTACTTCTTAATTTAATTAGGGTTAACTCTTATTAAGTAATCTTTTTATATTATATTTACTTTCTTAAGCAGTGAATATAAATAAAATTATTATTAAGCTTTAAATTAATTTAGATTATTATATAAAAGTTATAAAACCAGGCATCTTCTAGTTATCTTAATAGATTACTATATAGCTTATATAAATATAGTTATTATATCATTTTTGTTAGTTAATCTGCTTCTATGTCCTTAATATATTAATAAAGTAGTTCTTTATTCTTATTAACCCTAGTTTATATACTAGTTCTAGGAGGATAACTAAGGAATTAAAGCTTAGAAAGAGTTATATAGCTATTAATATTTAATTATTAAGTCGCTAAATAAAGAGATATTTTATAAATATATATTAAAGTTTAAGTAAAAATATCTTCTTAATTATTATAAAGAAGTAAGATATATTAAGAAGAATTAGCTTAATTAATATAAAGAGAAGCTAATAAAAGGTTAAATTAATTAATATCTTTACTTTAATAATATTATTACTTTATAAATTAAAGGCATTTATTAGTTACTTAAGAGTTATCTTAAAATATTAATATTAGATCTATTTAAAGCTTAGAGGTTAATTAAATATATATTACTTAATTAACTCGCTAAGTTAAAGTCTAATAAAGCTAAATAATATACTTAGATACTTATTAAACTCTCTAGGGTCTTATATAATACTATATAGAGTTAGGCGTCTTATAAAGCTTTATAGAAGGTTATATAATAATAGAACTTACTATTTAATAAAAACCCTCTTCTTTTATTAACCTATATAAGGTGTTTTATATAGTCTTAGGCCTATCTTATATTTATAAATTAAAGTATTTATTAGCTTAGTGTTATGGCTATGACTTCTTAGGTCATATAAAGCTAGGTAGGCAAAATGGTTATATTATACTAAAGCTTACTAGAACTAAGATAATTAAAGCCATAGCGAAATATAAAGGATTCCTTTGTATTACCCCGCCGAGAAGGTTAGGGCATATAAACCTATTATTACGCGGACTTTAAATAAAGCCACGTAATAATTATCCCCCCCCTCTAAGCTAGATATCTTAGCTAGAAATAGGTCTATATTAAAACTTCTTTAATAGTGCTAAATAGCTAGCGGCTACTAATAATAATAGCTTTAATTTCTACTAGTAATAAAATATACTTTTTCTTTATTTACCTTAGTAATAAGAGGGTAATTTATTATTATCTCTATAATATTTTCTCTTATTATTAAAATAATAATATATATAAAAATCTTTTTTTTTTATATATCCTTATAATATATTTCTTTTTTTATAGCCTTTATTTTTTTAAAGTATTTTTTTCTTAATATCTTAATAATTCTTTTTTAATTTTTTAATAAAATACTAAGTAATAAGAAGACTAGTTATATTACTTACCTTTCCATAGTAGAGACTAATTATTAATATATAAAGTATTTTTATCTAATAATTAAGGCTAAAGGTATTATTATTAATTCTTTAAATCCCTCTTAAATCCCCTTTTAATATATTATAATTACTTATAGGTATATTAATATTACCTCTTTTTATTATATTAAGTATAATAAAGATAATAATATTTATTTTATATATATATCTCTCTTAACCTTATAGTTTATTAGTACTACCTTAGTAATTACTTAGTTAACCTATAGAGAAGCCCTTTTATTATTCTTAAGGGTAATTTCTAAGAGCTTTACTATATATTATCTTATATTAATTCTACTTATATTATACCTATTAATTTTAATATTAAGGATAATAGTATTATTAAGTAGTGCCTTCTTAATAAGATTACTTTCTATTATTTTATTATTATTATTAATTAACTTTATTAAGCCTTTTATATCTTTAAGACTACTTATTATTTTATATATAAGATTATTAAAATAAAAAAAGCTATATAGGTAAATTACTTATTTATTATATTTTTAATATAACTTCTTAATATCTTTATAAGTTTTAGGCGGCTATTATAGCATATAAGGGTATTATTACTAATTATTAGGATTATTTAGCTACTATATTTTATTCCCCTAAGATAAATATAATATATTTATATCTTCTTTATAGCTTTTTTATAGTTTTATTAATATTTCCTTAGGATAAAGATATTTAGCTTACTTAGCGCTATACTTAGGTTTTAGCCCTTTATTTCTTTAATATTAGGTATAATATATAAGTAATTATTTAGTTTGCTTTTTATTAGGAGATTAAGGCTATTATTAACCTTAATAATAATAATAATAGGGTTTATAATATGCTTTACTTAGTTTTCTCTTGCTAGGAATAATACTATTAGAATATATATAGCTTAGTCTCTTTTTCCTCTTAAGTTATTATTTTAGTATAAATTCCTTAGTATTTTAGTATATAGATATAGTTATATAATTAGTTAATTTATTTTTAGGTTAATAGCTTAGCTAGGTTTATAAATACTTATAATAATTATTACTTATTTATATTATTAATTTTCTTGGTATGCCTTTTATTATAATTATTTTATGCTTTTTTTTTTTTTTTTTTTACTTTTATTATAATTTCTTATTATTTATATATAGCTTCTTATATATATTTTATATTATTTATATTAACCTATTAATTATATTTTATTAATTACTTTTTTTACTTAATTAAGTAATAAGTTTAGCCTTTAATTTTTTTTTCTTATTTAATTTTTTTAATTTTATATTTTCTCTTTTTTTTATTAAGGTTAGGTATTAATAAGCTTTCTTTATTTTATCCTTAGTATTACACCTAGGGTTTAAGGACGCTAATATAAAAAATATTATAAAGTTAGGAATATTTATATAACAAGGTAAGGTAATAAGCTTATTTATTAATTCTTTTAAGGATCTTAAATAGTCTAATATATCTAGGTAATAACTTTTTTTTTTTTCTTTTAATTTAAGATTTCTAATAGATAATACTATAAGGTTTTTTTATTTAAAATCTATAAATTCGCGATAAAAATTATAATCTTTTACCCTTCTTTTAATAATCTTTTACTAAGACTATTAAAGTTTCTCTCTAACTTTTTATAAATATATTAATTATATTTTAACTTTTAATACTTAATACTTTAATAAATTATTATTAAGAGTTAATTAAAATTCTAGGTTATAGCCTATAAGTATATTATTTAGCGAGATATTAATTATTTTATTAAAGGCTATATTATATATAAATTATATTATTAATAAAAACTTAGGCTACCTTTGTTAGTAATTTATTATAAAATATTATAAATAATATTTAACTATTTAATTTATATATTTTATTTAGTTATTAATTTAGGGGTAAAATAGTATTAAAAGCCTCTATTTAATCTAAGATATATAGCATAGCTTTAATTAGAACTTACTTATAAAAATAGGCTCTTAATTTATAATAATTCCCTATAGCGCTCTATAATATAGCTCTACCTTTATATAAAAGAGCTCTATAAGGTTTACTATAATTATTATAATACTAATAAGGAGAAATATAATATATTTTATATACTTATTTATTATAACTAGAATTATATTAACCTCTTTATTTTTATATATAATAAGAGGTAATCTTATAATAAAGTCTATAAAGAGTTTTATTATAAGTTACTATAAAATTAATAGGCTTTCTAGCTTACTATATAAGTAATACCTCCTAGTAATTACCCCTTAATATATTATATATATCTATATATATTCTTTAATATCTATATATATAGCCTCATAATAGAATTTATACTTTAAGAGTTTAATAATTCTCTTAGTATTAAAGTATTTTACTAAAGGGTCCTTATAATATAGATAGAGGATACTTTTTTATAATATAGGGTCCCTAGGGATATATACTTAGTCTTTAAAGGATAAAAGCTTATTCTCCCTTATAGTCTATATAATAAGGTTTTTTTCTTCTTTTTTCTAGGCTTTATAATATCTTTTTATAATTTCCTTAGAGTCTTTATTTTATATTACCTTAATTAATTCTAAGAATAAATTAAATAATTATATTTATATTAATAATTCTTTTATTAATATTAATTAAATTACTTTTATTAATATAAAATTAATAATTCTTAATTTTATTTTTACTTATCTTATAAATTAATCTAAGTTAAGTATAGTTTTAGTATTAATTCTTAGAGGTTAAATAAGAAATTCTTTTTCCCCTAAGGACTACTTATTTGCCTTAATTCCTCCTAAGGTCTAAGACTTTATTACTCCTAAAGTAAGCTATATACCTAGCCTTATTACTTTTATTTAGGCTTATATAATAGCTTAAATCTTAGCTATTTTATATTTAAGTACCTTAAGTAATTTAATATTCTAAGTCTCTTTTAGGATATATCTTAGTAATCTTAATAATATATTAATAGGGTTTATTTTATTCTTATAATATTTAATTATAAAATTATATAATATAAAATAAATATATTATCTTACTTATTACTTATTAAGCCTAGGTATTCTTATAAAAGCTTATAAGGTTTAATAATTACTAAGGACTTTAATTTAATTTAAGGCCTCTTCTAAGTAATATTACTAGTATTTAAATAACTTAATAATAATTATTATATCTTAATCTAAGGTATTATAATTAAGTTCTATTTAATTAAATTCTTTTAATTAAAAGGTAATTAAGTATTATTTATCGTAGTTATTAGGTTAAAAAAGAATACCTATTATTATTACTTTAGATATATTTATTTTTACTATTATTAATTATATTAAATTAAAGTATTATAAAAGTAATACTTTTTAGAACTTTATAATAAGCTAATAAAATATTACTTTTTCCTTATTATTTAAGTAATATCTTCTTAGCTTTTTTTTATTTATACTTCCTTTTATAAGGCTTATAAGTAATTTTATTACTCTTAAGTACTTATAAATAAAGTATCTATAAAAATTATAAAACCTAAAGAAAACTTAAACTTCTTTATATATTATAGGCTTAGGCTAATTAATAATTATCTTTACTTATAGAGGGTTTATTAAAACCCCTTTGCCTAATAAAATAAACCCTAGGAATTCTACTTTTTATTAATAAAAGAAATACTTTAATAACTTAGTATATAATTCTACCTTTTATATATAACTTAATACTTCTTAAATAGCTTCTATATAGGATTCTTTATGCTTTAAATAAATAAAAATATTATTTAAATATATTATATAAATTATATTAAGAAGTTTATAAAGGGCTTAATAAATATAATATTAAAAAGTAATTAATATATTTATAAGCCTAAAAGGTATAACTAACTACTTATAGTAGCTATAATATAAATAAAATATAATCTTTTATTTATTACTTTCCTTAATATAGATATAATAATATATATCTTTTATATTAATCTTAGAGAGGTACTTAGTGCCTTATATTTCATTAATAATCTCTAAAATTAAAGGGAAAAAGTAGTAATTCTTAATAATATTAATATTAAGACCCTTATAGTTAATATAAAGGCAAAGCCCTTTATCTTTTTTTAGGAATAAAAAAGATAGGTATCCCTATAAGACTCTTAGAGGGTCTAATATGCCCCTTTCGTATATTATTAGTAATATATTTTTATAATTCTATTAATTTAATATAAGAGAGAAGATAAATTAATCCATAAGGGGATTCTTTGCCTTTAATAAGTTTAATAATATAATTAATCCCTTTATGCTAGGGTAGCTTATTAGCTTTTTTATAGCTAAAGATATCTACCTTACTTTATAACTTAGGGGGGAAAATAAGGTCCCCTAGAGGTTTTATTAAATCTTTATTAGGTAATAAATAAGGTTTTTTATATAATATAATAAGGAAGATCTAATTAAAGTTTTTTACCTTTTTATAAAATTTTTAAATTAATAAAATTTTAATATTTTTTACTTTTTTTTTAAATTATTAGTATTATTTTCTATTATTAATTATAACTAAAAGGTTAATACTAATAAATATTAATAATAAAATATTAATTCCCTAGGGTTTAATTACTTTTTTAATACTAATATAAATATATTTAAAATATTATATATACCCCTAATAATTAATTATTATAATTAAGATATTTTACTTATAATAAGTCTTTAGTTTATCTCTCTTATAGTTTAATAAGAGCTTATTATTTTACTAAGTTTCTAAAGTCCTTATCTTTAAATATACTCTTTATTAATATAATCAAATATTACTATTATATCTAAATATGCTATAGTTTCTATAGGTTTTTAGCTATATAATACTAATATTATTTTAAGGCCTAGTTTTGCTTTAATTTCTTCTTTTTATATTAATACCTAGGCTATATTATTAGCTAATTATTATATTTTATTAATATTATTTTTCTAATTTTTAATAATTTTAAGTAAGCTTATAATAAATAATTAATACTCTTATATAAGTAATACCTAAGTATATTTTTAGTTTTATCCTTTAGGTTACCTTTTTTTTATAATATTATATTTTTATTTATTTAATAGGGTTTTAATAAAGTTTTATTAGATTTTTATCTTATTTTTCTTTATTATTACTTATTATTATTATTACCCTTATATTTATTGTATTATATTATTATATCTTAATAATATATAATAAGAATAATTATTTTATTATAGGATTAAGATAAATTTAATATATTTAGGCTAATATAATTATATAGCTTATTTTATAATTTAATAAAATAAAAAAGTACTTTTTACCTTTTAATATATCTTAGGAAATATTTCTTAATAAAATTAAGATAAATATAGAAGTCTTATAGGGTTTAGCCTTTTCTCTACTTAGCTTATTTTAATTATAATATTAAAAATATATCTTTATTTTTTATATCCTTAATTAATCATAAGGTCTATTCTTTAAATACCTTTTAATCCTCCTTAAGTTTATATTATTATATCTTATTATATTCCTTAAGGTATTAATCCTATCTCGCTTTTTTTTTATAATCTATATAATTAAGAGCAAATAAGATCTTCTTATACCCCTTCTAATACTAATAATAAGCCCTATTAAATACTTAGTATAAGTTATATAGCTAATTATTATACTTATAAATAATTATAGAGAGGGTTAATTTAATAATATTCTTAATTTTTATTTTTCTTTTTCTTAAAGATAAGAAATCTAAGGATTCTTAGGGCTATTTTAATAGCTTTTTATTTAATAATAATTATAATAACTCTAATAAGGCCTATTTTTTATCTTATAGTAGTTTTAGTTCCTTTAATTACTTAATATATTCTTTAACCTAGGCTTATTACCTCTTAATTATAACTATTTTATTAGATTTATTACTAGGTTAGGGTTAAAAATAAATAATACTATTAATTCTTATTAATCTTAATAAGGACGAATTTTTAATACCTTCGCGGGCTATCTTTAAGAAGACTATTTTCTTAGGTAGCTTATAAGAAAACCTTTAAAATTATTATAGCTATAACTTCTTAGGTTATATAAAGTTAGGTAGGTAAAATAGTTATATTATAATAAAGCTTATTAGAATTAAGATAATTAAAGCCGTGGCGAAATATAAAGGATTCCTTTATATTACGCCGCTAAGAGGGTTAGGGCATATAAACCTATTATTGCGCAGACTTTGAACAAAGCCACGTAATACTTAGGATTAGACTTTATAACTTAAAGACTTCTACTTATATTAATACCTATATTATTAGGATTCTTTATAATTACTCTTAGAACCTTATTAGCGTATTAATTTAATTATTACTAATTTAACTTTATTATTATTAAGTATTTAAAGAAAACTTAGTAATTTTAAAGTTATTAAGAATATTAGAGCTATAAGAATGCCTCCTTTATATAGTAACTATTATATACTAGGTTATATAAGAACTTTAAAAGATTATTTATTAAAATATTTAAAACTAAGAGTATTATTAATTATTTTTTTAAACCTATTAAAGGCTTAATTATAATATTTATAATAAATACTAGACTTAATATTAAAGTAATTATTTCTCTCTTTAATAATAATATTTAAATAAATATAATAATAATTAGTTATTACCTTAGAAGAGTTTAAGTTTAATATAGCTTTAGAGTATTTACTATAGTTAGCTATTAAATTAGAGCTAGCTATTTAAGAAGCTATTATTATTAAATTATTTATAAAATTATTCTTTTAGTTACCTATAAAGCCTCTATCCTTATCACATATAATCCCTCCCTATAGGCTATTATTGCCTTTATTTTTATAAAATTTAGCTTTATCTCTGCCTCTTAGGTATAATAATCTGCGGGTTATTTACTAAAAATATATTATATCTAGAGATACTTAGTATAAAGCCTAAGGCTATAAGAATTTTATAGGGAATTAATAATATTAAAAGGCAATAAGACTATTCTTAAGATATTTTAAAGAAAGCTTTAAGTAGTATCTTAATTATAAGTAGATAGGGAAATATTATATTACCTTGATAGGCTTAAGGGAGTAGGCTAAAGAGGAGATAATAGCTTATCTAGACTAGGATAAGGTAGAGATAGATCGTATTAAAGCCTGGGTAGCCCGGGAGATAGAAAATAGGCGATTAGTTATTAATAGAAGAGGCATAGGTGAGCTTTAGGAAATAGCATAAGAAGATATTAATAAATAAGAAGCCTTATACTTAGCTATGGAGCAAGAAGAAAGTTGTTAAACGATAGCGCACTCTGATTAGGCAGAGCAGCCCCACTAAAGGGGCTGTGCACCGTTATATTACCACATTAGGCGATGCCCTCATTGACAGAAGAACAAGGCTCTTTTACCTACTGTTTTTCATGCTTCAAGGTAACCGTAGGCGCTCTGTATGATAAAAGTTATATTATAGTTCGGCCATAGTACTTCTTAAACCTATTAAGAATAATTAAATTTAACTCTTAAACTCTATAAGGGGAAGAAAGAGTATAATTATATTCTAATAACTATTAAAGGGTGCTACTTAAGAAGTTATATATGATGGGATAGAAGGTCTGATGATGGAGGAGCTAATACCGAATATAGTAATTAGGACGGGCCTGTCTAATTTTAGAGGGACGGGCACCCGTCCGCCTATTAGCCGCCTTCGGCTTGGGATGATGCCCCTCAGCGGCCGATCATTGGCCAGCGGGCCAAACTGGGAAGGTGAATGTGGGGTCAAAGTTACGGCGCGCCGGGGTCTCACGCTGAATGAAACGAGTTGGATCCGGTTGGACCCAAACCCAATTAACTGGACCTCTGAATTGGCTGGTTGCCAAGCACGGGGAGCGAGATCTCAGTTGAGTTGGACCCACAGTTGGAGGATCCAACGGATCCAACGATTGGAAGTAGTTGGTTGATTACGCACTCTGGAGCGAGGATCCTGGCGATGCCTGGCGCTCCGCCGCGCAGCGTGCAGCACAGCAGCTTCGTGCCTGCAGTGCCGCTCCAGCTCCGGCTCTGGCTTCACGTGGTGAAGCAGATGAGAAGACTCTCGAGGAGCGAAAGGTTGCAGCGTTGGAGGCTATTGCTGAGGCTGGCTGGGAAAGCCGGAGCCGTTGGGTCCAGAGTTGTCCCTCTGGAAGAGGTTTGTGAGGGCAGCCTGGGAGATGGAACCACGCCGATCGCGGGCATGCAGCTCGGAGTTGTTGGAAGTGCTATCGGCAGACATCGCGGAGAAATAATTGACTACCGAGATGTTGAGAGCAGTGGTGCGAGAGTGGTTCGACACGCGCAAATCCAATGTGGCACGTATGACTTGGATGGAAGTAGTGTCGAGAGAGTTGTGGGCTGAGGGATGACGGAATTGTGTGGAGAAAAAGGGAATTGATTTAAGTGAAAGAAGTTTGATCGAGGGAAAGGGCGAGAAAGATCAGTGCTGGCAACAGCGGTGGCAACGGGGGTAACAGTGACAGTGATAGTGGCAGTGGCGACAATGGTAATGACACGGCACTGGGCAAATCCCACCACTTGGATCCATGGCAATGATAGTGACGTTCGTGGTGACAGTGATGATGACAGTGATGGTGACAGTGATGGTGACAGTGATGATGACAGTGATGGTGACAGTGATGGTGACAGTGATGATGACAGTGATGGTGACAGTGATGGTGACAGTGATGGTGACAGTGATAGGGGCTTCAAAAGGAGTGGCCTATTCGGACTAGGCTATCTTGGCCGGTACGTTGTTTTGGATTCAAAACTTTTTGCACCCTACTGTAACATCTGGATGGTGCCCTGAAGTGCGCCAAGTTGGTACAATTATATAACTAAAATCTACCCCCACCCCCGCCCAGACCCCAGACCTATATTTAAACCACGCATCTTTGCATCGCGATAGTATTATTAATTAATTATTAGTAAAATAATTATTTATATCAAAATAAAGCCCTAATTATGCCATTTAATATTTTATATATTATCCATATGCAGCTTTAATAGCGCGCAGTCAGCACTTAAGTAACCCTATTAGCTTCGAAATTATAGATTATAGGATAGCTACCCATACAATTAACACATATCAACCAAATTCTACCCTATTAATTATATTATCCTCTATATCTTTAAGATATAAGAATAAATTGTTTAATTTATTCTTTAAAATATACCATAAGTTCTTAATTAGGCTTATATCTAGCGAATTTAATAGCTAATCAATTAGCTTAATATAATAGTTTAATAACTAGGTAAAAATCTTCTTTATAGTATAAATACTAGTATTATCTTACTAAAACCTTCTAGCTCTATTATATAAAGATAGGAGGCTATTACGAAGTATAATTATATAGCTCTAAGATAAGTATCCTTATTTTAGGGCGATTAGATTATACTTTATAAGAATTAATTATATTCTTCCTTTGCGCTAAACTCCTGCCTAATATATCCTTAAAATTATAGGTTTAATATAATCTCTTATATTTATAAGACCTAGATTATACTTTTTATAAGGCGCCTAGAAGACTAAAGAGTATAGGTTATGCGTAGTATTATTAATTATAAACTCATTAAAGTAAATCATCTAAGTTAGTAATTAGTCTAATACCCCGGCTAACTTTATAATATTATACCTTATCTAATTCTTTAATCTAGGGTAACTAATTATATATAAATTTATACCTCTTTTTTACTTATTTAGACATTATTCTTAGTCTCTCTATTACTTTCTATTTATGCTTATAATAAAAAGAAACAATATACCAAAGTATCTAGAGGCATATTTAATTATCAATTATAAAAGATAATGCGGCCTATAAAATAAACCGATCTTTGCGAATTAGATATATAATATATCGCCTTTTAACTACATTAAGTGCCTAAGGCCGCCTAGACCAAGGTTTATTTTTCACGCTTCCTATCGCTACAAAGCATTTCTTAATCGCCCTAATAGTCTTATAGTCAGTGCCTATCATAGTCGCGACTTAGTGCTAAGATATACCAGCGATTCACATACCGATCATTATGCCTTTTATAATAGGACTCTATTCTTAACCTCTTTAATAATTTGCAGCTAGAATAGTACTAAATTTACAAGGATCAGATATCATTATAATAAATTATATATGCTAGAAAAGGTAGAGTGAGTCGGCGTCATTACGCGATGAGATGTGACGATCGTGTATATTCCCAAGGGATAAACCGGTCGTGCTGGGTTTATGTTGGCAGATAGACTAGTCGCACTGTGCTTGAACAATTGGGGTTATCACGTCTGGTAATGTGCTCAAAGGTATTGAGTGTAACCAAGTTGTATTGATAGCTGAGGTAGCTACTACATAAGAAAGTGTAAAGAGTGTGTTCTATATACTTGGGGTGCTCACTGGGGTAGAACCCGTGGTGCTCACTTGCTCACTGTCCTTATACCGTCGCGGGTGAGCGCGACGTATAAGTGCTCACTCATGTTGTGGTGGGTCCTGCTCACTTCTGCAGCATCTTGTCACGTGGTGATTTTCTGCCTGGCCAGACCGCCTGGTCTGGTACTGGGCCGTGACATGAGATGCGGGGCGCGTCAGGTAGGGGCAGACTTTAGTCACATAATTATATGCTACCAGCCAAGGAATTCCAAATATCCCTGCTTCACTAAGTTGTCAATCAATTGGCCTCGCGATAGCTTCACCTCGGTAAGCCCGAGTTGGAATTGCCAGCTCGTCTCGGTAGGCTCGGTCGGGAGGTGCGACCGGTGGAGAGAGTCGACTATGCACACTTCCAAGTCCATGGTACAAGATGTCGCTCGATGCAATGTTTCCCATCTTAACAAATCGTCGAGACCTCTACTTTGAGAAATGACGCTGGATTTATGCCTCGAGCGATGAAACGTCAAACAACAGTGTAGCCTTTGCGTCTTACTTCTCCTGCTCATCGTCCTATATAGATGCGAAACTCTTCCTTTGCTCTTGGCAGTGCAAATAACGAGCTATCATGGGTTGCATAACTATGCCAAAGGAACATATTCGAAACTATTGCCACACTTAGAGATTAGAAAGGGTGGTATCCGCCGATACGCATCACAGTCTGGCTTGGTTATGGCACAGCCTTTGCAACATTCTATGCTAATATGGTGACCCCTCTCCTCAGAGGTAGAGACACATGGAAAACCGCCCTGCAATAGCAAACATGGGATGTCGCAATAAAATAAAAGGCATCAAAACAGTATCGGCTGTTGGTCTTGGGGCCAGACCAGCCAGCCAGGTAGAGGATAAGCCTAGTACCTAATCGCAACAGCCTCTTTGCATAATTCGTCAGCGACCGCAAATGTAACAACTAATAATACCCCGCTTCAATGTAAGATTCCCTTCATCTCGTACGTGGAAAGGATACCGGCGGCTTGGGCCCAGTAGGGACCACGTTGAACCTGCATGCCAAAAACCGCCCACGGCACAAACCAGCTTATTGATACAGAACATCAAGACTTCAGCAACCTCCGCGTCTCGTCAGACAGAGACAATCAATACATGCAAAACCCATACCGAGTTCGTCATAGTGGTATCATGGCAAGCAAGGCGAAAAAAAAAAAAAAAAACAGTGGAGAGCATCGCGGGTTTGTTGAGTGAGGCAGCCGGCCCCAAACTCGATCTTTTCCTGTCTCTTTGCAATGGATGTTGTTTTTCTCGTAAATTCGTGAATACTGTATGTCGGGAGCGAGCTTTTGGTCTTGTTCGGTTTTGACTTTCAACCAGCCTCGTATGAGCCCCTGGGACGTGATGGCCTCTCGTCGTACTCGGGCGGCGAGCTCCGGTCCCCGGTGCTGGAACC
Organism: Fusarium sp. M6JPR69; assembly: GCA_037576055.1. Taxonomy (NCBI): domain Eukaryota; kingdom Fungi; phylum Ascomycota; class Sordariomycetes; order Hypocreales; family Nectriaceae; genus Fusarium; species Fusarium sp. M6JPR69. Next base: position 120,864 of record JBBEOF010000022.1, read on the forward strand.
AGGAGCTGATGCGTGAACCAGAGAGCTTCGGGATGCCTCATAGTAGGTGGAGTCTTGTCCACTGGAGTTCGCGTTGACGGGTTGCAGCAATAGACTTGCGTCGCCCACCATGTCGAGGAAGTCGTCGACCGACCCTGCGCTTCGAATCCTCCGCAAGATGTCTTCCAGCTGCTTCCCCTCTGCTCTCCGCAGCGCCTCGATCACCGTCCTCATATGGCTGTGCTTCCTGGTTGCTGCCTGTATCTGCGTCACCAAATCGTCTCGTTGCGCAGCGATCTTGTCCGAAACTGCAAAGCGGCATTCTTGATTCGACATGACGCAGGGTGTACATCGAGGTCGTCTATCATCGCACTGAAGGGAAATGAGTCGGAAGGTGCAAGGCATTCAGGGTTGGCGGCGGGACGAACCTTTATCTTGCGTCTTCGGCAGGCTGGAAAATGGAATGCTTAGTACAAGTAGGGGACGGAGTCGACAAAGCTAGTTACCTTGACAGGCGATTTGAACGTGCGCTCTCTTGCGTACTCCCGCGTATGGGGGAGATCCGGGAGCGTCATCTGGTGATGCTGGTTTCGATAGTAGCGCTCTCATGCTCTGCAAGGGTATATCCTGACGAGAGAGCTAAATTGCCCAGGAGCTTATATGCAGGTGACACCGCCGTCTCGAAGGCAGATGGGTGGGACACCTCATGTTTATATACTCGTCCGTCCTCAGCTCCAAAGGGCGAGGTTGGTGTAAACGTGGCAACAGACTGACCAGTTGGAAAGGCCCCGAGTCCCCGCCTCGGAGGTTGTGCCGTGAGCGAATACTGACTCTCTTCATCAGACGGCGAATAGCGCACGGGGAACTGACAGCTCCGGGATGCGAATATCCCCCGGTTGGGCTGT
>JBBEOF010000023.1:0-119029 GCA_037576055.1 Fusarium sp. M6JPR69
GATAAAAATTCGGAGCGCTTCGGCTGTCGGCCAAACCCCGCTTACCGGGCATGGCTGCCGGGGAATGGCGGCTGAAACCGAGTAGGAATAGAACCTGAACCTGAACCTGAACCATCAACGAATTATCTCTCTGATCCGGGCTGCCATATCGCCTTCTTGAACGACAATAATAGCGGCTGGCCTATGATATGGCGATACAGCCTATTGTCTTGGCTGTGTTGGTTGGCTAGGTCGACTAACCAAGCTCGCCATCGCCATGTTACCTTTCGTGACTGACAACTAGTGCTAGGTATATGGCGCAATCGATGGCATCCCATCATGTTAAAACCCGGCATCTTCCTCTTCACTGCATTGTTTTGTGCTTCTGCCTTTGATCTGTGTTCATCAAAGCTGATACACATGAAGTGAACAAATGCGTCGAATACGCGCTCGACGCGTCAATCTCGCGATCCTCAACACCAAGCCCAACCACCCATTTATCGACAAGATGCGGTACTCGATAAACGCGCATGCCACCTGACGGACGAGAGGGCTCGAGCCACCGATAAGCCCTACTGGGCACCTGTTACACGGACTTCAGCCGCCAAGAAAGCATCATTTGATTGACAAATGACAGATGCCCAGCCTCGTCACGCCCCGCGAAGCAAGACATTGTCACCGCGTCTGTGCGACCGCTCGACACCGCCTCCAAAGACGCATATTTTGTCCCGGAGATTGACCTCGCGCATGGCTAGGGCTATGGCAATAGATTGGATCGAGCACCAGGAATGGGCTTGATGTATATGCCCTCGTCCACCCAAGCTCATGCTCAACATCGACATCACGCGACGACATAATCGCCCATATGTTTGACAGCCCCGCGATTGCTTCAATCGAAGATAATATCCCCCAAATCCGCCTCCCCGACCGACACGAAACGCATTCCCTGCCTACGTCTTCATCCCATCGCGTCGCGCTCCCGATTCCGACGCCATGGCCCCGGACTTCGACGATCGCACATTCGGAAACGATCGACGGGTATACACAGTCGACGACCAAGTTGGGTGTCTCGATTCTGCCGACCTTGAACTGGATCGCGAGACATCTCGGGCCATGCGAAAATATGCCCTGGTGGTTGCAGTGTCTGACTGCACTGGTGTCTGTCTTTGACAAACTGGTTCCTTCACTGGCAATGTCCCGGGAGCCTTCAATTCCGTCGGTATAGTCGGTATACCCGGTTCCACCCATGGCTCTGATGCGAGGCCGAAGCTTAGGTTTCGCCCTGGTGATATGCATAGCCTGGTGAGAGACAATAAGCTCGCGTAGAAGCTCTGATGTCTTGCCCAGCTCCAACCTCGTGGACTTGTCCATACACAAGCCCGAATCTCATGTCTCGTTTGAAAAATGTCTGAGGTGAGCCTGGCATTGCCTATTTAGACATCAGACGAGGCATTATCCTACGGATGATGCCACTTTGGACTGCCCCCAACCTCTTCTCCAGTCTGACTCTGGGGTAAGTAGACGAAGTTAATCTCATTCGCCGCCCCGGGCTTGGCCAGCACCAGCACAGACAGCTTGGCAGCTAAGCCTCCCGTCTGTAAGCGACCGTCAAGTACCGTGGGAAATACCGTCATGATCGTCTCGTGTTGGGATGAGTGGAACATTGAATCCTGAGCCCCATCTGATGCTCCATATCGGGTCCATGATCGACGCTGATCTCATCAGCTCCCCAATTAGCTTGTTCGCGATTTGTCGCACCCTCGCTAAGGTGTCTAGCCCCAGAGGCTAACGCCGTGAAGTCGTCATTCCCATAATGTCCGTAGGACAAACAACATCGCGGCTGTGCGAATTGAGCTCGCCGCAGCTGCAGCTTTGGCTGACATGCTTCTCGGACTCGGATCACTCGGCCCAGCCATGCTTCACTCGCGTCATTGAGGTATTGTATTGTAGTTGACCTGATGAACAAAAGCCTGCCATTGCCAGTCTGATGTTGCTGTTTGTCAAGCCAACTGTAGCGTCATATGCGAGATGGCTCTTCTCCATCATGTCCTGGCCCTCGTGAGCCTTTGGTTGGGCGTTGTCTCTGCCACCCAAGCCTCCCATTTCCACAAAAGATCCTCCTCCGCTGGTCCCCTCCCACCGAGTCAAGATCCATGGTACACTGCGCCAGAAGGGTTCGAGAGTGCTGAGCCTGGCGCTGTCCTGCGTCTCCGACCTGCACCCGGCAACTTGACCAAGGTCACTGGCAACAGTTCGGCCGTGTACAACATTCTTTACCGGACGACTGATAGCCAGTATAAGCCCACGTGGGCCGTCACCACCCTGTTTGTGCCAGACTTGGGACCCAATAGCACTGCAGCACGCAACTTTGACCAGGCTGCTCTCCTGTCTTACCAGGTGCCATACGACTCTGCCGACGTTGACGCCAGCCCTAGCTACACTCTGTATGATGCCGATGCCAGCGTTCCTTTTGGTACAGTCTTGGGGCTGGGGCTTTTCATCTCTGTTCCAGACTATGAAGGCCCATTGGCTTCATTCACTGCTGGTGTCATATCTGGGCATGCAACCATTGACTCGGTCCGTGCTGTGCTCTCCCTCGGCCTGGGTCTGAACACCACCTCGCCTCGCGTCGCTCTCTGGGGATACTCTGGAGGTGCCCTTGCTAGCGAGTGGGCGTCTGAGTTGGCGGTTCAATACGCTCCGGACCTGTCAGAGACCATCGTCGGCGCTGCCTTGGGAGGCCTGACCCCCAACGTGACCAGCGTTCTCGAGTCCATCACCGGCCAAGACGGCGCTGGATTGGCGCCAAGCGCTATCATCGGCCTGACCAGCCAATACCCTGAGGTACAGAAATATTTGATCTCCAAGCTCAAGACTGAGGGACCGTACAATAAGACCGGGTTCCTGGCTGCCTTGGATTTTACTTCACCCGAGGCTGGTGTCGCATATGCCGGAGTTGATATCGGTGACTTCTTCAAAGACGGTCTCGATACCTTCCGAGACCCCAAGCTTCAAAGAATCATCAATCGCGATGGCATCATGGGCTATCACGGCGTGCCTCAATGGCCCATCTTCGCCTACAAGGCCATCAACGATGAGATCAGCAAGGTCGCCGACACGGATGCCCTCATCGAGAGATACTGCCAGGTCGGTGCCAACATCTTGTACCAGCGGAACTCGGTTGGCACGCACTCGGAGGAGTTTGCGTACGGTCTCTCTGCCGTTTTTGAGTGGCTGGGAGCTGTTCTGACGGGTACATATGCCGAGGTGTATGAAACTGAGGGTTGTACCATTCAGAACGTCACGAGGAATGATACCTCCAGCCCGTTGAAGCGACGCGATGTGCCGAATGGCGTCTTTAATTTGTGGTAAGCTGCGATGCCTTTGACGATGACCTTTGCGAGAAAGAAGGGTGGCGACGGAGGTTGTAATACACAGTCATGTTGCGTCTATTGTTTAGATTCAGGAAGCATAGCTATATAAAATCCGAAAGTGCTCAAGTAATCATTGATAAAGCCTCCCTCCTCATTTCATTGTAACAAGGCGCTTGTTCGCTCTCTATATCGTGTACCGAAAGTTGGTGTTTTCGATATCTGTCAAGTCCTCCTCCTCGACAACCAGCCCAGTCTCAGCTACGTCTTTGGGTTTCCCAAACTTTCGGTCTCTCCTCTTGTTCTCAAATATGCAAAATGTACCATAAGAGATACCGCAAACCGCCACAGCAGCAAACGAGCATACAAGGGCGACGATGCCTGTCTGATAACGAGGGGCCTCTGTTTCGAGGAAGAACTGCGGACCAACAATGTTTCCAAGAGCTTCTCATGCGTTAGTGAGAGAAATCAAGTTGAGGAGTGGAGGTGTACGAACCATACCAAACTGCTATGGAAGTAGACACGAAACTCTTCTTGGTTGTCCCGGATGTGTTGGAAGTCTGTAGGCTCACGGCTAGAATAAAGGGAAGATTGTAGAAACCCATGAGATAGACGCCTGCTAGACTGGCATTTCGGTATAGCTCTGCGTCGAGGACGTGTACCATGATGGCGCCTATCATAGCGAGGCATGCTGAAAGAACCCAGAATAGGCATCGAAGATTTGGTACATAAAAAGTGATTGCCGAGAACCCTGCTTGAGCCACCATGGCAATAGCTGCCTGGGGCGTTGCGAGCAACGCTGTTCGGCTTTGTGAGAAACCGTAGCCAGATATGATGAGAGGATTGAAGTTTGTGATGCTGGCGTTTGTAACTGAAAATGCGAAGATGCCGAGAGATGATATGATCCATTTGGGGTCAAGGATGGCTTCTTTAATCTGTGACAATTTGAAGTTCTGAGTGCTCCCAGTCAGAGATTGAGAATGAATAGAAAGGCTCTGATACTGACTTTGCTCCGTACTACACCTGTTTGGTTGTTTGCGACGCGCTGGACTGCAATAACCTTCTCCTCAGCCTTCAAGAACCAGGCATTTGCTGGAGAGTCGGGGAGCAAGGCCAGGGTCACGATGCCCATGGCGACAGTGACGACCCCATAAATGATGAATATGTACTGAGAATCCAAGTTAGCGTCCTGAGTGATGACAAAGGCGAAAATGAAAAAAGAACCTTCCAAGTTGCCAACGGACCCTCAATCTTGCCAATGGCATACGCCAAGATACCACCGAACACGCCGGCAAGGGTATTACACCAGATGGCAGTCCTCAAAGGCTGCTCCTCTCGCCGATACCACATCGAGTTGAGAAGCATCATGCATGGCAGCAAACAAGCTTCGAAGGCTCCCAAGAAGAACCGAATGGTGGCCACGCCGGCAAAGTTGTGGCAGACAGCCACGAGGCACAGAGTAGCCCCCCACGCTGTTAGACACCCACCGATGTACTTTCCGATCGGCACCCGTGTGATAAGCCACAGGTTGGGGAACTCAGCAAAGAGGTAGCCGAAGTAGAAGATGCTACCGAGCCAGCTGTACTCTTGGCCGACGAGATGCGTGTCCTCCTTGAGGCCCCATAGAGCCGCGAAAGACAAGGCATTCTATTTGTTTTCGTTAGCGATCGAGGATCTGAGAGAATAAGTAAGAGCCCCCGCCTTGTCCAGGAAACCCAATGTCATGGCAATTGTCAAGAGCGGCAAGACGACAGCATCAGTCTTCAACAGCACGCGACGGCGTTCGCGCGCTGATGGTACTGGCCGTGCTGGCTGTACTGGATACACCAACTCATTCTCCTGCTTCATCTGGCCTTCCATCCTTCATCTGAAGCAGTGACTCTACCAAGCCGAGTCGCATAGAAATGGAGAGCTGGATATTGTGCCAAATGTCGAACAGTGAGGGGAATGTATGTTCCAAGTACACCGTCAAACACCTGCTCCTCTTGAACCTCAACACCATATACTTACCCAGATCAAGCACGCCAACATCAGAAAATCCTGTCAAGCGATAACCTCGAAATTTCAAGTCATTGCTCATAATACCAAATGCTATTCGCCGAAGAGGGGCCTGAAATGGAGCTTTCCCGGCCAAGGCGGAAGTTTAGCGACAGCCTCCCATGTAATGCATTCGACCAAGTCTCAAGAAAATGGCTGCCCTCCTCTGAACGTTGGCTTCTATAAAGACGTCATATTGGGTATTTATGGGGCCTGTAGAAGAGCTTCACGTCAAATTCTCGATAGTGTCAATTATTTGTTACCTTGTCTATCCAGATGCTCAAGGAGGAACCCATTTTGACCGACGAGATCCTCTTTCTCGATTACATACGTATTTACCCCGGAATAATAGGAGTGTCCACTGACCTGAACCACGACACCCTTCATATTCTGGCCCCTCACCTCAGTTTCTACCAGACGCAAGGGTTTCCCAACGAACCCGTATTCGCTGCCGTGCCTGTTGGTTAAGACGGAGTGATATGTCCACGACTCTCCAACCTTGAGCTCTCCCCTGGCATACTTGAGGGCATTTTGTGCAGCTACAACACTCCCGGTGGGTGATCTGTCCAGATGTTGATCGCCAAAGAAATACATGCCTGTTTCGGCCCCATTCGTCCCTACTGCTGGAGACCCTGTGTTCTTGTCCTCGGTCATGACCCCGAAAACGCAAGTATCGCTCTCATTTGGCAGCATCAAGTGTGACTTGACAAGCTCTGAGTTGTTCAGTGCTGTCTTTAGCTGGCGTGTTGCGAAATCGAGGCAACTGATGTCGATGGCCTCCCCACAGGGCGGGAACCCTAGTTCGCCTATGTCGACATGACAGCTCACGGCGCTCGCGTAGGTTAGTGAAAGGGGACACTCGGGCGGTCTGCAAGTTCTGGCCACCGATAAGGTTCCGGGATATCGACTGAAAGGTCAGTCGCCAGCAAGAAAGCTGGAATAGAGACGAAGCTCACGGGGCGAGTTGGATCTGATCGAGCGCCATCTTGGATTGTCGGCACGTCGCTCTCCACAAGCCCTCCTGGAGTATGCAGGGCTAGTCGTACACTTCTCGTTTCGGCGTTATATACGAGGCCATGGCTCCTTGGGAAATGCACTGTGTCTTGAAGATCGATGAGGAGCCGACAAACGGCTATCGTGACATGTCCACATGTTGCTATATCCTTCGCCATGGAAATAGAGAACTCCCATGTGGGCCTCGCCTGAGCTTGTACGTTCGGTTTCTGGTCGACGTACGGCCCCATACATGCCCGAATGTCCTCGAGGTTCCTGCAACAAGCGTGTACGTATGTAATCATGATGTAGCTTTGCCTGTGTTCGCTGCTCAAGCAACGTGCCTGAGATGTTTGGGTAGCCGCTCAAGATGATTCTGGTCGGCATTCCCACGGTGTGCATGTCCACACAAGAGAGTGGCTCATGATTTGAGCTGTAGAGGAAGGCGGGAAGTGACATGCTGATTTCTCAAGAATACCCTGGCGAACGAATGGTCCGAATAGTGTAAAGGACGATAATAAAGAGGAAGATTGGTGAGCACAACAACTCTCGGCCAACTGGACCTTTTGCGTTATTTAGTAGTCCTCCGCCTAGTCACTAACGAGCTGTGGAACTCCTTGCCCATGGCCGCCCGGTTCAGCTAAAGAGCATTGGGGTCGATTTAGTCATTTCCTGCCCGGAACAGTGTAGAATGATCTATGGCGATGCTCATGCAACTTTATAGGGATGGAACTCCGCCTTTGCGACATTTGAACCTGCTCTGACGTGATTTGACTTACCGGGTGTTCTGAACAACGTGAGGAGGTTTTGAGCTACGCCCTGGCAGATGCGAGAACTGAAAGACAATTGCGCTGCGGGCCTGAGAAACCCATGAATATTAGAGAGCATTGAGTTCCAATGCAGGGGGATTGTAGTATCAGTCTGCGAGGCTTGGGGTCGCTTCATTGCAAGATGGTGGCATCATCGACAAGGTTCACGTTGATCATCTAGGTCTATTTCTATGGTACCTCTGTGGAGGGTGACTGATCCGTTGATTAACTATGATTGCACTATCATCTCGACATGAGAGAATTTTTGTAATTGGCGAAGCAACTCTCTTGCCAGATCGTGATAGAACAGCACAAACTGGAAGTACATGGTGCTAACTTATTCGTAGCAATCGCAACAACACTCCACAAACCCCTGACACTCTTACTGGCAGATAATTATGCGACAAAAACCCATACAACCTGACTCCCTCACGTCCTTTCAGCGCGACGTTCGATCTGAGAAACTCGAGGTGCTTCGTTGGTTGTCCTGCTGCTCTAATTGCCCAAATGCGGCGAGTGCAAGCTGCGAAAGATGAGTGATCGAGTCAAACAAGCCTCGTGTCTGATGAGCCATCGGGTCGCTGCCGGTGATCTCGATAGCTGGTCCGAACTGAATCAGAGTTCTCAGGGCATTGAGACGTGCTTCCAGTCCTGGTGACCCGACATTGCCAGCACTATCCGCACTCTGACGTCCCCTGTGCCCCCCAGAAAAGTTCATCAAGGGAGACTCCACTCTTCCGAGGGAGATGTCAGGGGCTCCAAGAGGTGTCATGATTGATGTACTTTGAGTTACACGTCGGCCAGTCTCTGGTGTGGCTGTAGAGCTTTCACTTGAGTCACGAGGGAGGCGGCGGACTCTCCTCCTGGAGTTAGCCTCATGCTCATCTTGCTCTTCTGTATCATCTCTCTGGCTGAATGTTCGAGGTCGCAGAACGCGCTGCCCGTTGCGTGCAACATTGCCATCAACACTGCCGTTGGGATCACTTCTCGCCTCATTTCTCTCGGGTGTGGTTCCGTTGGTTTGGCGGTGAGAGGAAGTAGGGGTGGAGACACTGGCACTGGATCGCGGATGATGCTGATTCAAGTACTGTATTGCTCTGTCGACGTCTACTTCGAAGACTGCGTAAGGCGACTGGGTTTGGCGGCCATGACGGCGAATGGATTGTTCCATGATAGCAGGGAGAACGAGGTTGGTATCGATGTGCTCATTGGCAGTAAGCCACGCGTTGAGTTTCTTGACGAGACGAAGACTCAACGGTACCGTTTGGCCGAGGTAGAGGAAGAGAAGCCACGGTTCTTGAACTCTTGTCCCCAGCCCAAATCGAACAGAGAGTGTGAGGAGACGACCCGTAAGCTGGGACTTGGTGGCAGCGCGAGCCCAATCGTCTGAGTGGATGGCATGAAGAATGACCTTGAGAGAGGTCAGGGGGATCTGCTGTCTGATAAAGGCTGGCCAGTCGAGTAGGCTGACGTCGTCTGAGGCACGGCCATTTGCTTCCTCATCTCTCTGAACTTGAATGGCGACCGCCCACTAGGCGTCACGCAGGCGTTTCCAGGTGTCGCGAATGACTTGCTCGGGGCAATTGGCGTTGAGTGAAGCTTCGTCCTGCTCGTTCGAGTCGCTGGCGTTCGAGGATCTCAGGCAGTTGAGAAGTTCCAAGATACCCGCATCTTGGAGAATTCGAGAGGACATGATGGGGTCTTTGCGCGAAGTAGCGACAGTAGAGCAGATGGAGGGGCAGGTGATCGCGGCGAAGGTATCTGGAATGTCGCTGCGGGGAAGAGGCCCAGCCGTGTAGGATAGGATCTTGGTGTATTGAGCACAGCGTCAGGCGAGCTCCAAGCACGGCCCTTCTCACCAGCTGGAGAATGATGAAGAGGGAAGAATTAGAAGTAGAATGAAATGAAAGGAGTTGAGGGACACAAGATCTGGGGTGTGCGTCACGTGCACTGTCTGGAAACTGAAAGGAAGGAGCCGTCGTCGACTGTGATGGCTTGACAAGGCTCTATTGGCGGGGAGAAAAGGGCAAAGAAAAGAAATTCAGAAAAAAAAAATGAATATGGAATCAATTAAAAGTATGTGCGGTATGTCAGAAATTGGGAAAATGCAATGGGCTACTCTGTGTTGAGATGGTTGTCTTGGTGGTGAAGGTGAAACTTGGAGAACCTGCAAAGAAGTCCGGCTGAAAATTTCCATTATCGACGTAAGTGCGAGACTGGAAATGAATGAAACGAATTAAAAATTATACGGTTATAGCGGATGACAATGCTGAAACTGCCAAGTTGGGTGACAATATGGCAAGGCTCGAGTGTAAGGGTCACTGTGCATCTCTTGAATCGCAACATTGATCAAGAGGCCATTGGAGATATGCTTGAAGACATGTAAATAAATTAGGTATAAAAGAATGTGCGTTTAAAGTGGGACTTGATCGAAAATGACGTTGTGGTCATTGTTTGCCTTGTCCTGGATAACAACCAAGCCCGTCGACCATGATCCATCCTATCTCATGCTGCAGCATCTTGACCATGACTGACATGCGAGTGCCTTTGATGGAAGGCGCAAGACGAATCCACACCGAGAGGATTACCTCACACACCATTTCAACCTCGCTATTCCTCGGGTGCAACTCCTCCACGGCTCTCCTCACGCCAATTGGCTGTATCAAGAGCACGACACGGGCCCATCGTATGGCGACATCAAAGCCCTGATAACACACCAAAAGCCACCCCCAGAGCCCCGGGTTCAAGTGCCGAAATCACGATATTTGTCAATCCTGATTGGCTACGCTTGTGATCTCTCTCTCCGCGGAGACGTCATGGGGACCTCCTGGGAGCACTTCATCGCCATCACATCCACATTCGGATGCTGGCTGTCTGACCTATCCCTCCCTCCGCAAATAACTCATTGAGATGCAGATCTTGGTAGAGATACCCTATAGTGCAGCCACTAAACATAGAATACCAGGTAGAGGTACTTGGTGGGAGACGAGAATGGAAAGGTCATCAACTTCTGCTGTAACCCTCGAGTCGTTGCAAGATGCTACCTCGAAAACACACGAACAAGGATATCATGATGCAATAAAACTCACTAGACACACAATTGGCTACTGTCAGAATGTTATTAAAAAGCATATGATACGCAATTTTTGGTCGGACAAATGCCCAACCTTCACTGCCCAGTCTTTGTCTGATCTCGGCAAAAATGGCTTCTGATCTTAAGACAGACTCGCCTCCTGATCTTAGCGATGAGGCTGGCACCATCGACACTGAACCTCCCGTAAACGAAAAGTCGCTTCTGCGGAAACTAGACGCCAAGTTACTTCCAGCCGTTGGGGTCCTGTATCTGTTATCGTTCTTAGATCGCAGCAATGGTAAGGCTTGGACTGGTTTTCGACCACGACAAGTAGATACTGACATCGTGAACAGTCGGAAACGCCCGGATCGAGGGAATGGTCGATGACCTCAATATGAGTACGGGGGCCAGTAATCTCCCTGTGGATTAAAACTCATGCTAACCTGTGTGGTCCTGTGTGGTAATTAGCTGGAAATCAGTACTTGACAGGTCTCACTCTATACTTTGTGGGCTATGTACTTTTCGAGGTCTGCTGCCCTTAACCTGCGCTATTTCTTTGCTAATCCCTTAAAAGATTCCTTGTAATATTATTCTAAAGCGCACTACTCCAAGGCTTTGGCTTCCAACCCTTACGATTGCCTGGGGCATTGTAGCTACGTTACTCGGCATCGTTCAAGACCTCAAGGGCTTCCTCATCGCCAGATTCTTTCTTGGTGTTACTGAGAGCGGTTTGTTTCCAGGAGTTGTGTTCTACTTCTCCATGTGGTACAAGAGACGAGAGAGGCAGTATCGCATTTCGCTGTTTTTCTGTGCAGCATCCCTTGCCGGTGCCTTTGGTGGTATCCTCGCATATGTGAGACCTTTTTACCCCATTGTGAAGGCATCCATCCAGCTAACAGAAGTTTAGGGTATCGGCAAGATGGGAGGCATCGTTTGGGAGAATGGGTGGCGCTGGATCTTCATTCTGGTAAGAGCCGCGGTACCATACCCTTGGATCGAACTGACACTCAACAGGAGGGGATAGCTACCGTTGTGGTGGCCGTGTCGGCATATTGGTTCATCGAGAACTACCCTGATACTTCAAAATTTCTCACCAAGGCTGAACGGACCTTCATTCATGAGCGCTTGGCAGCGGACAGTGACGCTATTCGACAGGAACAGTTCAGCTGGGCAGCGGTCCGTGAGGCGTTGAGGGATCCGAGTTGCTGGCTCTATGGCCTAGGCTTCCACACAATGAGTCTGCCTCTGTATACTCTATCCCTGTTTCTGGTTAGTCTCTATCGATGCCATTCTATCAATCCCGATGCTCACATTGTCATTCTAGCCCACCATCATTAAGGATCTTGGGTACAAAGCAGCAGTCGCACAGCTCTTGACTATTCCACCGTATGCCCTTGCATTTCTCACAACGCTGGGTGTTGCTATCGTCTCTGAGAAGCTAGGCCGACGTGCTCTGTTCATTGCTGGGTCATCAGTTGTTGCTGCCATCGGGTACATAATCCTCCTCGCCAACACTAATCCCACAGCTCGACCAGGAGTCTCGTACCTGGGAACCTTCTTTGCTGCCGCTGGTATATATCCCGCTACCGCCCTGGTGCTTTCTTGGCCCGCGATCAACGTGTCGGGACAGACAAAGAGAGCCATCGCGAACGCAATGCAGATCAGCATCGGGAATCTTGGAGCCGTGCTGGGCACACAACTGTACCGAGCCAACGATGGTCCTCGATTCATCGTTGGACACTCTATGGCTTTGGGTTATCTGGTAGCAAACGTCATCGTTGTGACTTTGCTGGGTTGGAGGTTGAAGAAGCAGAATGAAAACCGTGCCGCGGTGGCGGAGGAGATCAAGCACGTTGGTGAGGTGGAAGACTGGAAGGGTGACTCGGATGTTAGATGGAGGTTCGAGTATTGATTTACCAAGAGAGGTCTCCATGATTAGTCTATTATGCTTAGTATCTCAACTCGTACTTAAGACATGGTGCTCGGCTCCTAAACTAGAATAAAGGCAACTTCTGGGTCCTTCAAAATCTGCAACCAGTTGTGCTGTGCTCCATCCTCTCTCCTCCTGTCCCATATTACCTGCAGCGTGTCAATGGAAGTATATACAAATCCCCAAGGAAGGCAGTCGGCGAGTCTTTTCATCCTTGACATACTCCAGGCCTGCCTCTCTGGGTCTCGGGCTTGGGCTCCGGCAATAAAGGTTGGCCACGGTGATGTCTTGAAACTTGGATCGCCGTGAGGTATCGACAACAACTGGAGGAAGAGGTCTTGCTCCAAGGTTTGCTCAGTGTCTGGAGGTAGGTGGTTCCTGATCGAGGGAACCGCGTATAGGATGTACAAGCAACATGCCAACTGGTGTGCACGCCCGGCATGTGTGCGACTCTGAATCTCAGTGACTTGGCGACCATGTGGCACATTCTTGATCTCGCGCGCCCAGGCATCCAGATCATACGACATGGCACGATTCATGTGCTCCATCCCTTCTTCAGTGATCCTCGCAATGGAAACGTCGTCATCACTCGGTTCGTTTGAGAGTCGTGCCACAGCCAATAATATCTGCAAGATCTCAGCGGGGCAGCAAATGTAGCTGTTGTTGGAAGCAAAGCGGATGACTGATGGAGCTTGCGCAGTGTAAAAGTAAGATGAAGAGGCCAATAAGCCGTTGACGACTGTCGATGCAAAGATATAGCTTCTTGAAGAAGGTCAGCCTCGAGTTAGTGTACTGGTGGGTTCGACCTACATGTAACAGTCGGCTATGATGAAGTCTCTGAGCATCTTATTCGAATAACCCCCTGGTTGAAGATGTCTGAGCACATTGCCACTACCTTCAAGGTGAGCTCTCCAGCCATGCTTGCCAGACTCGATGAGTTCCAGGGCGATAAAGAAATGGGCCGCCGCCAGAAGTATGTCGCTCTTAAGGGGGCTAGCTTCCTCAATCGCCAGACGAAGTGCCTCGAGCCCTCTCTGCTTAGCGACCAAGGCATCTGCTGCCGCACGTCGGGAAGCTGCCAATGCCTGATGAGTTGAGGACTGTGACCAGTTGAGTTGATTATGGGCTCGAGGCTTTAAGAAATTAGACATGTGAGTTGCTGAGGCAGCTATAACGATGTGTCTCAGGAGTGGATGTGCTCCGCTTAGAGGGACCAACTCGTGGAAGGGATTTAGGCCTGGGAGGTCTATAGCCACGAGATCCGGACAGAGTCGATTTGTGACTTGCGATGTTAGCCTAGACTCAACCCTAATGGCATGCGTCGTATCACAAAGGGGAACTAACAATATGATAGATACTGGCGTTCCATAGAGTGGACATCTTGGAACATAGGGTCAACTAAAGCCCAGGGAATCGTTTGGTCGCTGGGACTTGAAAATGCCAAAGCTTGAGTACGACTATGGCATAGCCTCGTGTTTGCAGAGACGACCGCGTCTCTGGTCGCCGTGCTTTTATACTTGATTGCAGATCCCTCAGCAACCCATGTTGAGTCGTTCAACACAGGCAATTTGTTACCGGCCAGCTTGCCTCGAGAGGCCACTGCACCCGCCCATCTATACAGCTTCCCATAGCCGAGACATTCCTTGCCAGTAGTGGTGCACTTGCGACAGGCTGGAATTGATCGATCGCATCGTAACCTACTGTAACGGCAGTTGTGGCAAGCTTTGTTGGAAGGGCGCTGAGGGTCCATAAGCGGTGACCCAGAGCGAGCGACGAGGTCAAATTTGACTAAGTCGATGCGCGACTAGAGCGACCTTATCTCTAAAGATATGCAACTGACAATTGACATGGTATAGCAGTTGCTGGTCAGCAAACGGGGCGGTAAGGACCCTTGACGCAGAAGAGATAATTGGGTTGAAACTGCGACTGGAAACCCAAGTGCCTCGGCAAATCACAAAGGTGCACCAGTTGGTCGACCCGGTAACTGAAATGCCCACGGAGTTGTAATTATACGAGTGTCTAGAGGTCGGCTGTCCAGCGGAATTCTTGGTGGGAACTAACCGAACACCGAACATCTCGGAGGGCGCAACCGACTGTGCCAACTGGATGAACTTGGCATATTTAAATGATAGAGATCCGGTTCTTCAACATACAATTTCAAGTGCAGAGTACTTTGTTGCCAACGAGACAAGCCACTTCCTTCAACCCATCCTTCACATCAGCTCTGGATGACAAATGATCCAGTCGCCGATACGGAGCTGTGGAGACGCTAGTCTGAATCAGGAAGATATAACCCCATGTCCTGCAGAGGCAAAAATACCCCACGCAACTTTGTTGAGTTGCCATGCGGACACTGTCGCGAGCGGTTGGCACCATCGTTCACCGCAGTGTATTCAAGCCAATCGTAAGAGGCCATTGATTGGGAATCTTATCTCGTGCTCAGATCGTGTGGTAGTGGTAACCCAATCTTTGCAGTTGTGGGTGGAGCAAAGGGACATTTTGCCAAGATGAACTTTCATGATGTCAGAGTTTGCGGAATAAGAACCAAGGGTCACCCTGGCCCAATTCCTGATCCTTTTTGTCCTCCTGACAGGTCTTTCTTCGACCTGGGTGTTAAGCAACACTGCGCCGGCCCAGTATGTTCAACATTGATCGACGATAAGCAGCTCGACTTTGTCCTTTTCTCTTTGACTGTCTTTTATCCGCTGCCTACCGCGTCTCTTCCGTGACCCGGTCTCCAACATGACTCACGGACAAGTCGTCGTCGAAAGCGAGGATCCTGAATCCGCTGCCAATACCATCATCGATGTTGAAAAGCTGGGCCGACAGCGGCCAGCGGCCTTTGCCACGCGATGGGCCGAGTTGGGCTTCATATTCTCGCTCCTAGGCTCAATGGCAATGGCTGTATGTTCATCGTTTCCTCGATTCTTTATTACTTTGCATGTATTGACTAGAAAAATAGGAATTCTTCGTCTCAGGATTTCACATCATCCTTCCACCGCTAGCCATTGAGCTTGAAATCCCCGAAGCATCTCGAACGTGGCCATCGAGCGTATTCTCTCTCGTCACCGGCGCATTTCTGCTACCACTGGGCCGGCTGAGTGATATGCATGGCGCATACATCATTTTCAACAGCGGGCTTGCATGGATGTCGGTCTGGTGTCTGGTTGCCGGCTTCAGTCACAACTATATCATGCTCATTATCTGCCGCGCTTTGCAGGGAATTGGAGCAGCGGCCTTTTTACCTGCCGGTATTACGCTACTTGGCAAGACATACCGACCAGGGCCACGAAAGAATTTTGTTTTTGCCATATATGGTGCTTTTGCACCTCTTGGGTTCTTCATCGGCATCCTGATAGGAGGTATCTCGGGCGAACTTTTGTCCTGGAAATGGTACTTTTGGATTGGTGCAGTCATCCTTGTTGTCATATTTGCCGCCGGATTCTTCTCCATCCCGAATGACTTTACCAAACACCCCCCTGACGGCCTCGGCATGGACTGGTGGGGGGTGGCAACCATCGTACCGGGTCTTATCCTTTTGGTATACGCCATCACCGATAGCTCGCAGGCACCCAAGGGCTGGGCAAGTCCTCAAATTATTGCCACTATTATAATTGGTGTAGTGATTCTCGCTGCGGCCGTATACCTCGAAGGCTGGGTTGTCCCAAACCCCCTTGTCCCAGCCGACCTCTTCTCGCCGCCATACATGACAACCCTTGTCGTGGCCCTTTTCTTTGCCTATGGCAGCTTTGGCGTTTTCCTGTTATACAGCAGCTTCTACATTGAGCTTGTCCTCGAGATATCTCCTCTGCTGACGGCTCTATGGTATGTTCCTCTGATAGTTGGTGGCCTTCTCCTTGCTACAGTGGGAGGACTAGTTCTCCATCGACTTCCCGGTCGTATCCTACTGATAGTCTCTGGGGTGGGTTATGTTGTCTCCTGCCTCCTTTTCGCTCTCATGCCAGAAAACCCGAACTACTGGGCCTGGGTTCTGCCGGCTATGGTTGCATCCACAGTTGGCATCGACATTACATTTACCGTCAGTAACGTTTTTATCACGACAAATCTACCTGCGCGGCGTCAAGGACTTGCGGGAGCACTCATCAACAGCACTTTGTTTCTGGGAATCAGCTTCTTTCTTGGATTTGCCGATGTGGCCGTGGGACAGACGTCACGCCCTACTCTACAGGATAGTTACCAAGTCGGATTATGGTTCGGTGTCGGCATATCAGGAGTGGCGCTGTTGATGTTGTCATATATCAATGTTGGAAGGGCCAAGAGTGACTTGACTATTGAAGAACGAGAGCAGATGGAAGCAGTGAGAGGTAGAGGTGAATAAACGGCAGAAGACGATGGAACATGGCTTTAATTATCAAGGCGCTTGGAACAGCTTGGTGTGAAAGGCCAAGATCTTTGATTCACCACTCATAGACAGACAATCTCCAACAGAAATCTATTTCAACAAGGCGGCCATTCAATGTCTAGTGAACTGGTCTGCTCCGGGCTGCATAGACAGAACCTAATCCCCAATGGTGAGATGAAATCTCGAGTAAATGACGATTAACAGCGGCCCTCTTGATTATCCAGAGCTGCAGATCGAGGCCCCATTACGCAAGAACTATCTCCGATAACTAAGAGTTCAAGCTGGCAGAGGGCCCAAAACGCAAGAGCTACAAAAATGACTGACAATTTTACCTGGCTAACACTGATATTTCTGTGTTCTGTAGTATCCCCTAAGACTAAGAGCAGGTAAACATATCTTGACACAATGCCGAAATCCAAGTTGAGAAGTAGGGAACTGCAATACTCCCACATTCTCCTTGTGCAAGGATTCATTGACATCAAATGATAGCGTCTAGAAGCTCGATGTTGCCCTTGCTCGCAACCTCGCCCCATACCTCCACATGAGAAGTGGTGCTGGAATTCCAAAGAAGAGTCTTGCGAAAGCCATAGTGTTGTTTCCCCATCCGTAACCCAGAACCGAGTACATCTTTGGGGTAAACAGGGGGAACAAGAATGCGGTCAAGCTTCTGAGGAACTGTGTTGCCGCCATGGCACTGGATGTATGATCCGGATAAGCATCAATCGTGTATGCCTGCATGGGCATGCCTGCAATCTGCATGCCAAAGGTTGTGAAAAACATGCCAACATCGACCCAAGCCCAGTGAACCTTGTACTGAGCACACCACCCATAGATAATGAAGCCAAAGGGGGCTAGAATAGCACCAGGCAGTATGAGGGGGATGCGATGTTCAGGAACAGGTTGCCCATCGGCACGGCGTTCCATTCTGCGGAACGAATAGTCCATCAAAGGCCCAGCAAGCTGAGACCCAGCGAGTTCTCCAAGCATGCAAGAAATGTAGTGGAGGCCACTGATCTCCACGGACTGACGGTAATGATGGATCCAAAGGTCAGCGAAACTCGCAAGAACAATATACAGAAGCCCATAGCTGATGGCGGAGATGATGGATGATACTTGGATGATTGGATGGAAGGCAAGAAGCCGCAGCGGGCGGCTCAAAGCTTGACCAAGAATAATGGCGGGATTTGATTGGCTTCGGTGCCGCTCTTCTTGTGTGTAGTATGGGGCACCCGTTTCTTTGCGCAGCTTCTTGGCTCGTTTTTTAAGAATTGCTGGAGCAAACGTCTCGCGGAAGCTGGTCAGTGAGACGACAACCATGGCAAATTGAAAGATGGATGTTGACCAGAACATCCATCTCCAAGAGACGCGATATGTCATGAAGCCACCAACGATTGGGCCTGTGAGTAGAATTAGATATGGCTTGGCGGACACGCAGTTCAGGACACTTACCTACTGCGGCTCCCAGCAGAGGAACCAGAAGAAACCACCCAAGAGACCTCCCACGCTCCTCTGGGCGCCATATATCACCCAGGACTCCACCTCCAAGTGCGTATATAGCGCTGGCTCCGAAGCCGGCTAAGAACCGGGCAGCAATGAGCAGCTCCTTGGAGCTTGCAAAGCCACAAGCGATGTTCCAGACCAAGAACCATATGTTGGACGCGTGCAAGATCACCTGGCGGCCGTAGACTTCGGACAATGGTCCGATCACAAGCGGGCCGAAAGCAGTTGCCAGCAAGTAGATGCTCAAAGCCATCATAGCCTCAGTCGAGTTCATCTCCAAATCGACTGCAATCAAGGACAGTGCAGGGGCCATGACAGTTGACACGAGGATTCGATTGAAGCCAGTTACCGAGAGGACATTGGTTACAGTCCACTTCCGTCTTTCTGGCCAGTTCTTGGGGTTCTCGCTATCCTGGTCATCGAAGGCAACGAGATATGGATCTGGTTGAACGGGGGACATGGCAGTCAGTTCTGTCCCAGCTGGGACCTGGTTGTTCGAGGCGTTCTTTGTTCTGGTAGCCATCTTGGAGTTGAAGAAAGAGAATAAGAAGAGGACGGGATGATGATTCAGAACCCCGCAATAAATAGGCATCAGCAACGCAGCATTCAGGCTGATTCATGGAAAGTAGATCTCGCGGAGCTAATGCGGAGATATCGGCAGCGAACGGAATTATTGCGGTCACGGCCCCTGACCAGGTGAGCCCAACATAGGTTAAGCGAGCAGGATGTGATAAGGCAAGGTATTAGATCCATAGTCATCATTGGAAAAAGACTGGGGGCATGTTGGAATATGGAAGGTGATTGCGAGCGCAGTAAATGTCTCCCACCAGTACAAGATAGTCTATCTACTGATAAAGGCATTTGATCTATAGGCGTAAATTCGTTGAGGTGAGAAATTCTCTCATTCCAGACAACTTAACCTCTGCCGGGGATCTTGAACCCAGAGGCTCTCAGCTTCTGGAACACGCGTTGAGGATCATACTTCTTAGAGGCGGCCTGAAGATATCGGACAGACTCGGATCCATAATGTTTGATTGGATTCTGGTCGCCCAGAGCATAGTTGAGGTACTCCCAGTTCTTGTTGGCGCCAATGCTTGTGGCATATTTGTTGATGGCATTCCTATACTCCAGTGTCAAGGGGGCAATCTTTTTCTGGTTCTCAGCCGTGTCTACAGTGACAGCAATGAGCCAGTTGAGGGCAGGACCATCGGCGACGACATCCTCAAGACCGAGAACATTACCGCCCGCCTTGCGGGAGTGAGCCACCATGGACTCAGTGAATGGCTGGAACTGGACAAGAACGCTGAAGTCGGAGCCGGGGGCTGCCGCCTTCATCTTCTCGACGTACTCGACATGTTTCTCATCCACAAACTTCATGACCCGAATATCATTCGTGGTCATGCCAGTCATCCAGTTGGCACTAGAACGAGGTCAGTACAGCACTGACGGGATAGCCATAGGAGAACGTACTAAAGGCCCAAGGGTGTAGGACCCGTGAACTGAGGGACAAGGTCCGCAATCTTGCCCGTGGTCAGGGTGTTGGAAACATTTGGGAGAGAGAGAAAGTCGTCAAAAGCCGGGACAGCAGGAATGGCGTCAGAGTTGGAGACGACCGAGATCAAGATGCGCTCTTTTCCGTTGTACTGGACAGAAACGATCAGCTGAGAGGCAGGGTCAAGATGCATGTTTTCGGCAAAGTCGATATATGACTCGAACACATGCTCGCGTTGCGACAGGTCGAAGCTAACAAAGCCTCCCCAAAGCTTGTTTGAGTCAACAACGTCTGTCGAACGGTTCAGGTTAGCGCCAGGAGAACGTCCAGTCATGAAGGAGAAATGAACTTGCATTGGTCGACTCGAGTCACAAACCCCAGGTTTCCAGAGCCACCCTTGAGGACTTTCCACAGATCAGGGTGCTGGTTCTTGTTGGCGTTGACGATGCGACCATCAGCGAGAACCACCTCAAAGTTGGCGACAACATCGCAAGCAAAACCACGAGCGTTGGAATGGAACGAGTACTAAAGAGCGGTTAGAACTTGACCGCTGCCAACGGGTGCCAGGGTGGTCGTGAATGGGCGCCTACCCCTCCTCCAGTGGTGAAGCCACCAACACCAACGACAGAGGCACGGCCGCCAACAGCCGCGACACCATATTCGTTGAGCGCCTCGTAAACACGGCCCCAATTGGATCCGGGCTGAATCGACGCAATCTTCTTTTTCGAGTCGTAGGTGGTAGTGTTCATGTAGCCTCCCAGCAGTTAGCCATGACCCAGGGGAGCAGGGCGTAGACATCCATACTGAAATCAATGGTGATGCCATTTTCAACTCCGTTGGAGCCCTTCCATGCAGAGTGTGCACCATTGCGTATGCCAAACGGACATTTCTTCTTGGAGATAACCTTGGCTATCTTGGAAACATCCTGTGTAGTCTCGGGGAGAACCATGCACCAAGGTTCGAGGGCGGCGTTGGCTGAATAGTAGGTCTTCAAACGGGCGTCGTATGCGTTGCTCCCGGGAACATAGATCTTTCCCTTAAGTTGAGGGACGGCGGCGAGGGCAGAGCACTGTATTGTCTGTGTTAGCAAGAGGCTGGAGAGGCTTGAGGACGGCGCAGAAAACCCACACATGGACATGAATCGTGTGTAGCCGTGGCTGACGCGCCAGCGCCCAACAGGGCGAGACTAGCAAGGGAGATTCTCATTGCGAGGACAGATGAGATGTACAAGAAGCAAGAAAATGTTCGATTGGGATTCCAACTGTTAGATAGAGAAAAGATCAACAAGAAAAGAAGGAAGATCAGGCCCTAACAAAATCTGGAAAACATCCGAATGAACCAAAGTATCCCGTATTACAGGCATGATAACAGAGCCTCCAAGGATGGGCAAGACTTGCGAGAACTCAGTCCATGCACAGCACGGACTGGTCGATGTGAGATCTTGTCCACTCAGACTTTGAGGGGTTTAGAGATCAGTGGAGATGTTAGACCAGGGCATTCGGCTAGGCTCCGCACTTGGCGCTGGTGATCTGGGGAAGGTTGGATTGCTAGTCAACTGTCATATCGTTTATCGAGATGAGTTCCGCACAGCCGATGAGATTTATGACTGACATCTGTACGCCAATGTCTGGCTGCTTGAGAATCTTCCACGAAATGTTCCAATTTGCTTTTCATCGTTGCGTCTTTCTTGGCTGTCAGTTCAGCCCAGCTCAGACGTGCCAAGGCATACTAGCAGAGTTTCGCCCCTTCTAATAGGCACCAATTTTCAGCTCTGCATCAGGGATTTGGTCGTCACGGAAGCCACCAATCTCCAAAATGCCAATCTTTTCCTCGAGGGGATGGCCTGGCATGCGCAGCCTGTCCCGCGCGACCTTGGCCGGTGTGGACTATCCCGGCTTCCCGCAAGCTGGCCGCCGTTCCAAGCCAATGATGCGGGCTTGGCGGTGCAAGCCACGGGCTGAGCGAACATCGACGGCTCCTACTGCACCTCTCGTGCCTTAATCGTCAACAACCGGCGTTTCACGCTAACCTTGCACCCAATGCTGCGGCTGTAAGCTATGGCCAGAGCTCGTGTTCAGCAGCTCAGGAGATCATTCCCATCTTTAACCTAGGACTTCTGCATCCCCAAGATCGACTTGTTCCTGGCTTCCTCATCCTCGTTTATTTCCGTCATGCCGAAAACATGACGACTTTTCCTACCATCAACGGCACAGAGGTTTTCCGCCTGCCTCCTCCTGACTATGGGCCTCTGAACTTTGACAACCCCAAGCAGCAGAAGAAGCTGGAGCATTATCTGATCTTTGGACTCGGTGCCCCACTGGCATTGATTGCTCTGTTGCAGAGATATTACACCAAGATCTTTTTGTCCAAGGGGTTGCAGATTGATGATGGTAAGTTGCAGAAGTCTAAGAGTATAGTCACAGAGAGCAGAGGTTGCTAACCTTATTACAGGGTTCATGTTTCTTGGCTGGGTAACTCTCCTTGATATCCATGATGCCAGACAGATTCTGTTTCCGACTCTTGATAGTTGTTCTGTCTTGACCCAAGCTTTGCTCATCGGTAAGTCCCTCCAACTTCCTCAGCCATTTAACTCACCTAACCCCAACTTCACAGCTTCCATCGCACAAGGTGGAATGTGTGCTCACAGCTGGGAGATGAGTCTCGCAGACTTCCAACGATATTCCTTAGTCAGTAAACCTTGCTGCACCATTCGATCCTCAACCCAAATCTGACCGCAAGCCTAGATAAGTTATCTTTGCGGGCCAATCTACCAGCTCTGCAATGGCTTCATCAAGCTGTCTCTCCTTTCCTTCTACCTCCACCTCTCTCCTCAAAGATGGTTCTGGATAGCAGTATGGCTTACCATTGGCATCGTCACGGCCTACACTGTCATCATTACATTTATGATGTAGTTCCTTTGCATCCCTCCCCGCAAGGCCTTTGACTTCAAGGTAGAAGGCGGCTCATGCACTGATGGGGCCATTCTATACATGGCTACAGCCGTGTCAAATATTGTCACCGACGTGATGCTATTTGTGTTGCCGATTCCCATGGTGTATAATCTACACATGCCCAAGATCCAAAAGTTTGGAGCTATCATCGTTTTTGCAATTGGATCCTTGTAAGTGATTCCAGAATACTGAAGATCTTTTCTGATTCTTGCAGAACCGTTGCCACATCGGTGAACAGACTGGTGTATCTACCCGTGGTGCTAGCCAGCACAGATGTTTCTTGGGACTCTGCACCCGCCAACATATGGACGTACGTCACGCTTTGGCCGTTGGTCTGCACGGTGATGCTGACAGTCGTAGATTCATTGAAGCAAATCTCTTTGTCATATGCGGCTCCATGCCGACCCTACGCAAGTTCTTTAAGCACTTCATGCCTCGTATTGTGGGATCATCGGGGGCCTCTCACCATGGGGCAACGTCCTATGGTCAGCATCAGCAGAGCAACACGCTCAGCCCAGTGCGTAAAGGCCGCAGCCAGTATGCGCAGTTTCCTGAGGATAATGCGACTGAACTTGAGAGATTCTCTGACGATGATAACAAAAATGGCGGGACGGTCGTGGTTGGTAATGCAAGTACTGAAGGGCTACGGGACGATCATAGTGACAGGGCGATTCTACAAACTCAGGCTTTTACAGTTCAGTACTCACCATGAGTCACCGAGTAGCTGAAGGGGGAAGACTCCTATGTCTTACAATGTTAGAATAGTATAAAACAATATACATGTGCAAAACTTATCTCCCTCAGTGAAAAAATCCCCTGTCTCCAACCGCGGCCATCTCAAAGCGCAATTGATCTGATTGAGAATGAAATGGGCTACTTTGTCTGGGTAGGTTTTTGGGTGGCGCATCAGTTTACACACGAGGATCTGAATCAAATTGTCCTTGTCTGGATGTACGATACTAACACCACGAGCGAGAGTAACAGAATTAGATGTTGGCCTCTTCACTGTTGGCTACTTATAAATACATTGCCAGTTAAGGGTATCTGAGTGGTTAGAAGCTCAAAGTTTGTCATCGCAGCGTTGTGGGAGCTGTATTCTGGCAACGCAGATGACTGGTTCACCATTGCCTCGAGCCCTTATAGTGACTTGTAGATCACAGGTCACTTCTACCGCGCATGAGCATTCACAAAACCAAGCAGTCCTTGAATCAGCTTTCTTTACTATATGCCAGTAGGGAGTCTACTGTGAGGCCTTAAGTTCCTCCTTCTCGCTTTCACCAAGCAATCCCAGAGCTTCTCGCCGTGTTGGAGCTGCGGCATCGAAGTAAGGCTTTTCAGCCAACGATGTCACCCTAGTTCCATGTCGTGGCTCCTTACCACTGTAGTCCCAACTGGCATTGTGAATCGTAATACTACAAATGTCAGTCTTGACTTCCCCATGTGTTGGATCAAGGTACATACCGGTTGTCCCAGAGAACTGAAGTTCGAGGTGTCCACCTCCAGCGCAGCTGGATGTCAATGTTCTTCTCATACACATCGTACAAGTATCCGAGAATGACGTCGCTCTCGGCCTTGTCAAGTCCCACAATCCTATCCGTCATAGCTCGGTTGACCCAAAGGGCCTTCCAACCGGTCGCAGGATGGACTCGAACGAGTGGGTGAACACGTTCGATGTACTTGGGACCAGCCTCAGGGTCATCTCGGTCCAGGTAAGGGTGTGCAGATCGATACACAGCAGACCTTCCGTCAATGATCTTGCGGAACTCTGGTGACAACTTCTCGTAGGCAGCATAACCGCTGGCCCAGCTTTCGACATGTTAGTATTTGATCATTCAATAGACGTTAAGCAAAACTCACAGAGTGTCACCGCCAACACTGGGAACAGTGTCATTGTGAAGGTGAGTGATTCCAGCAGGCTGGCGCTCGTGGACTAGATCTGTGTGCCATCTTGACGCACCTCCAGGCTGGCGAAAGGTTGCGGGTCGTTCCGTGGCTTGAAGGTCAGGCCAAATGATGGAAACACCTGGAAGGCCTGGAACCTGAGCAACTTGAGGCTGGAACAAAATGTCAGATTACCTGCAAGGACTTTGGCCCTCAAATACTTACATGAACCTCGACCTCCCCGTACCACTCGCCAAGCTCCTTCTGCTTCTGAGGGCTGAGATCTTGGTCTCGGAAGAAGACGACGCTCCGCTCAGCAATCAACAAGGCAAGTTCGTCACGCTGCTCGTTTGTGAGGTCCTTGAGCTGTAGACCCTCGATCTCAGTTCCGATGTGGGCAGTCAAGTCGGTAACCTTTGTCGCCGCAGAGAAAAGGTTCTTCTTGGACTTGTCTGCCCTAGCTCCTGCGTCGACATAGTCACGGGGTTGATCACGGATCTTGTACACGTCTTGCAGATATAGCGGACGCGAGGGACGATAAGGATAGCCCTTAGACAAGTCTATGCCTGCCTTTTCAAGTCTCTCTCGAGCCGGCGCGGGCAGCTTGAGAGAGTCCTTGATGGGCTCGGCAACATCTTTGATGCTGGGATCGATCGGAGCAGGAACCATGGTGTGGAGAGGCTGATAGTTGATTGGAGTATCAGTCGAAGGGATATGAAGATCTGTTTGATTGTTCCATCTAATATGGCTAAGCACACGCTTATTTATGGCATAGCCATTGTTGCATCGATCCCCGGGTTCCCCAATTAAGGTCATCTCGCCATAGTGGCACACGATGACCAACCTAGTTTGCACGTCATCTCATTGGTTATCGCTTCCGATGCGATATGCAAAACTCATTGCAACATTAACATCTGGCCAGTGCTTTCCACAGAAAATGGCGCCATGAAGGATCTTGACTACAATGGGATAGGCTTGCCTACCCCTCTATAGACACAAGATGGTGTGCAGTCCAAGATTTGTAAGAAGGATCCTCTCATGGGTTGAGATTCGGACAGTAGCGATTTGTAATGCAATTTCTGAGAAGTGACTGTGCAGTCATACTTGGGCTCTTCGTTCGCGGGCCGAGCAAACGAGACTGCGAAGTACCTATGTGGGAGCCGATGTATGCATCATGATCTTAATCGGCCGGAGATAAGGAAAGATATTGCTCCGATGGCTTCAAGATAACTATCTTGAGTGTTATTTCTTCGAATAAGTCTTAACAGGCTCGATATTATGATCTTCCGTGGTATTGGCTAGTTGCCTCTGATTTAGAACCTGTCGTGAACGAACTATCGTCTTTGACCGCTTCGGCCTTCTTACAGTTGTAAGTGTGCTGCCAGCCGTTTAATCTTCTTCCAAACTGGCAGCCGGTGAAACACAGACAAGGTTTATGTGATTTGACCATGTGCAAGAGTGATAACAGCTTGACCATGTTGAAAAGCGTGTTGTTCATCTTTGCCACATCCTAGACTCAAGAAACTATCGATCCTAGGCTACCCAAAAGGCACAGCTACGCAAATGAGGTTCTTCATGGAAATGTCAATCTTTGAAAGACCGAGCAACCGACCTGAAAGCAATTATACATAGACGTACTAAGCAAGGATTGTGGATTGCCTTCCTCCAACTACCGGAGGTCTTCATCTCATGCATGTTTCGAGAAAGCCTTGAGCCCAAGGACTGACTAATTGAATAAATATTGGAATCCAGTTACGAGACATCGAACTGCAAAGGGTTTGCAGTATGATCAACGAACCTGTACGATATGCACCCTCAGAACTCCAAGCTTATCATCATCTAGTCTTAATATTCTTGGGACTCGGTTGGCGCGCAAGCCAACTAATAGACCAAAGAAGCGCCTCAAGGCCATTTGGATGGAAATAGAGCTGTCAGGGAATGAACCTTTTCCGCGATTGCTTCATACCAGCTGCATGACTATTCAATGATTCTCAATCTAGTCTATCTAATACATATTAAAACAACGAAATTACAACTTGGCGCGAGCTACGCTTGCAAGCTCCTGACTACCACTACTACGCCAAGCGGCCGTCTCCTTGGGCTTTGACGTCTTCCACTGCCACTTGGGCTCTGACTGCTTCTCATCAACCAACAACTTCTGTACCCATTGTCCGAAAATAGGAAGCATCTTGAAACCATGACCCGAGTCACCGGAGAGGACAACTAGTGAAGAGTCTGTTCCAGGCACAAAGTCAATGATGTAATCTGAGTCATCCGTGTCGGCAAACCAGCATAGATGTTTGTCAATCAACGGGCGATCCGCGAGCTGTGGGAATACCTCTCTTAGGAGTTTTCGGATATGCACCTCATCCTCTTCAGGGATGAATTGTGACTCGGAGAGCTCGGAGTAAGGAATTGAGAGACCATCCTGAGACCAAGCGTAGTTGGTGTAAGCACCTCCCATGTGGCAGAACTTGAGCTTGTTGGTGGCCTTGTCAGGCTCGAAGAAGAAGGCAAGATCTCGCACGTTGGTGACGGGAATGCCTCTCAACTCGTCGGCCTCTTCAGGACTCAGCTGAATGTGTGCGACACCCCAGCAGCGACCTGTCATTTGCTTGCCCATGCGGGGAATAATGTTGGAGGCATCGGCGCCCAAAGCCACGATAGTCTTGTCGGCAAGATAGATTCGGCCTTCTCGGGTCTTTGCTCCAACACATTTGGTGCCGTTTCGGCTCGATGCGTAGAGCAGGGACTCAACTTCTCCCTTCTGGCTGCCAAGCTGGAACTTGACGCCCAACTTGACACACTCTGCATACACAGCACTCAAAGCGTTGGCAGAGTGACCGTACCCCGCCAGCTTGTTGAAGTAGCCAGCCCAGCGCTGCACATGATGGAATGCGGGAACCAGCTTCTTGATGTCGGCATTTCCGTTCACGCGCTGCACCTTGCCGTTGAAGGCGGAATTGTCCCTGACAGATGCGTAATAACTCTCGAGAACTCGTTTTGTCTGGTCGGGCGCGTTGTTGGATCCAACGTTGAGGAAGCCCGTCTCGTGGTAGTGGGGTTTGTACAATGGATCAGTCTGCCATCTCCGGATGGCTTGCTACTCAAATGCATCAGTAAAGTGTGCATGGCTAATGCAATTCAGGAAACTCACCAGAGCCAGCTCGGTGTAGAAGGGATCGGCATACTCGGCTCGGATCACCTTGTTGAGATCGTTGGCTGCTGAGAAGCGACTGGGGACCTCGTGGTCCTTTTCCAAGACGGTAATGTCTGAGTAACCAGTCTGGGCCAGGTGGTACGCGGTCGCTAGGCCAAAGCAGCCTCCGCCGAGAATCAGGACGGGTCGTGATGTGTCAGCCATTATGATAGGTGATGGGAGGTAAAGAAGAGATACTGAACAACAGCAAGAGAAGTCCAGCGGAGGGTCAGAGAGGGGATTTATGTTCTCGTCATCATTGGTTTCCGACTTTTGCTGGCCATGAATGATAGGGAGGGACTCGGGATGACAGCCGATATCGCCGCCATCATCGTAGTTCCGCCACCGCTGGTTGGACAGGCCTGTAGAGTTGCATGCTTGTTTCCCCTCCTCTGTCAACTTAGTTAGCGTAGCCGACGATTCCAAGTCGAGAAGAATCGACTCCACCACCTGTCGACGCCCTCCCCCGCTTCTTCGCCACTCCCAGCCTCCTATGACCCCGGATCGGAGAAGATACACCAAGCGCGATAGCCGAGGCGCGGGGAGGAAACCGAGTCTTTGGCTGGTGAGAGAAGTCTTGAGAGTTCCGAGTTACCCAAACTCGAAGGCAGCGTATTTTACATCGCAAGATAGTATCTACAAATTTAACCCGAAGCACGTCCAACAAGTCTCCTTAGAGTTCATCTCAATGCAGCTGCCGGCGCTTAGTTTCCGGTTCCTTTATCACCCAGATGCGGCCGGCACTGCCCCGGACGGTCCCCACCGGTCATCTGGTCTTTCGGCGTCTCCTCATCGGCAGAGAAGCCGGTTGCTGCACCCATCAATGTTTATTTGCCGAATGACGAGTTCAAGCTTGGACTGCCGGTGTCCATAGTTGAGCCTCAAGAGAGATGTCGTCTGATATAGGGGACTGTGATTCAAGCAATTGGGTGGGACTCAGTCATGTCTTGAAATGGGTGACAGGCCAGATGTGAAATGCACATAGGGTTGCCAGAGTGTGCCAATTGGAGTCGACATGTTGCATGCACTTCTTTCCGGTCTCCAACATGGAGCATGCATAAGTGATACTCAGTTTGGGAAAGTGCTAGATTCCAACTCCAGCGTTCAAGATGTGCGGGTCAAGTCAGTACATCTCGCGATCAACCTAACAAACACATGCACGCGGTACACATGATCCGAACTTTTCTTCGTTTGAGCATACAGAAGAATGTATCAACGCATTGCTTTTGCCTACAGATGCTCACGCCAAGTGTGGTCCTTTCTGTGGCTACGACCGCCTTCAAAAGTGGCGCCCGTGACTACGGAATACGACCCGAGGAGACACAGCAATCTACGAATGGTCACTGATAGCATCGTCTCTCACCCACTTCTTATGGGGCGTTATTGAGATCACATTGGCTTTCAAAATGGTATGAAATGGTGGATAAGAATCTCACATCGAAAAGTGATTGATCACTCGATTTGGTCAGACATAATTACCTTAGAACGCCGTCAAGCAAGTTCGCTTG
Organism: Fusarium sp. M6JPR69; assembly: GCA_037576055.1. Classification (NCBI taxonomy): domain Eukaryota; kingdom Fungi; phylum Ascomycota; class Sordariomycetes; order Hypocreales; family Nectriaceae; genus Fusarium; species Fusarium sp. M6JPR69. The sequence continues at coordinate 29,087 of JBBEOF010000023.1, forward strand.
GTATTAGTATAATAAGATAAATCTAGGTTTTCTGTCTCCCGATCCAATGACAATTGAGCTTAACTTATGAATAAGGGGCTTTACTATATACGAGTGTCAACGAGGACCATCGTACAGGGTTGTGCTGCTTCCACCCTGATTGTGCCTGGGTGAGAATGTTTGTTAAAAGGAACAGATGTTTGACCGCATGAAACCACTCGATTAACACCAGCTTTAACACTGAAATATGGACATATGATCTGCTACTCTTGGACCTCGTAGCCTCTGGCTATTCTATTATCTTTGCATCTCAGGGCATGCTCTTATCTAGGGCATCGGGACCAGCAACCGAGATCCTAACAAGCAGCTTATCCTTCCTGAATCCATGGCACAACTATAATTTCAAAAGCTTTCAAAAGCATGATATCAACTCCCAAACCCAAATCTCTTCTCGCAACCCGCTGTGAACTTGGGACCAAGCTGCGCTTCTTCAACGTGCTACTGGCGACCACGTTCTGCTGGCGATGTGGACGTACCTCGACCCGCTTAAAGACGGGATCCCGTCCTTCCGAAATTGGTTAGACTGAATTACGTGGGCAATGAGACCCACCTCGAGAAAAGTGGGCACTACACCGGTAAAAAAAAATTCAAATTATAGCGAGAAGATATCCGAAGCTTCCCCGAAGCGCCCACCGATAAAAGCATAACCCCGCCTTGCATCTGCTTCGCCCGAGAAAAAACAGCATGCGTGGCTCAGGCAATTGCCTTTCTGTGGCTTCATCTTTACTCAACCCTGACGCTCGCATCGAAGCCATTTGCCCACGGACATTTTGTATGCATCACCAGCTTCTTTACAAGAGCGAGGCAGCGATGCCCTAAACCATACCCAATTCTACTCTACGGTAAACATTTGTGAATAGTCGAGCTTGACCGCCACTGTGCTGCACTTATCGGCTTTGCCCTGTGTTCGCGTGGTCCACTTGTTTTTCATTTTTAAAATTTTGGGTAAAGACTGATCATGTTATATACGGTTGGACTACCTATGTACTCTGAAAACACTGAATATTCTTGAAATGAGTGGGTTCGAAATGAAACAAGTATTGACATGAATTGCCTCAGAGGGCACAAAACATCAACCATCAGCTGCCTAGCTCGCAAGCAAAACAACAGGCTCCCCGTTCGTGACATTGACACAAACCCGGCCATCATTATCTGAAGTATATGAACCTCGTCCAAAAACATTGTTCCATGACTTGTTTGGCCTTTGTGTGTAGAAGCAATACTGACCCGACCAGCCCTGGCCCCGATTGGTGGTGAGAACAACGAGGTCCCCCCCGGCACGGCTCCATGCGTAGACGTTGTTTTCCACAAATAGATGCTTGTGGTCATTCCCGCCAAGACCTCCGGCCTTTGATCGTGCATTGGAAAGACGAGAGATGGCTTGGTACAAGTCAGCATTGGTGTTGAATCCACTTCGCCAGAGATCCTCCCGATTCGCTGGATCATTCCCTCCCGCATAGCCCTGTTCGGTTCCGTAGTAGACAATGGGGATACCTCTGGCGAGAATGACATGGGCCAGGGCGTTCTTGAGAAGGGAAACATCGTTCTTTCGGTTTAACCATCGAGCATTGTCGTGATTATCCAAAAAAGTACCCAATACAGTAGGATCGGGGAATTTGGCGCTGATTTCATCATGCATGTTGACCAAATCCTGAGACGATCCTTGCTGCTGGTAGAATCTGTTCATCGGATAATAGATGGCGTAGTTGAGAAGGCCAGGCATGACACTAGCATATCCAGCCAGATAGTCTGGGTTCCCATCAAAAACCTCTCCGATCGAGTATACTCCGGCAGCCGACTGAAAGCCGGGCCAAAAGTCCTTTTCGACGTGTTTGACTGTGTCAATCCGGATACCATCGAACTGGTACTCCTTCACCAACCACTTGATCCAATTCTGGTAAAGAGTGCGGATCTCGGAATTCTCCGTCTTAACATCAGGGAGGCCAGCGATGCTGCAGACCTCGATGCTTGTTTGGTCGGAGTAGTTAATCTCGCATCCCGAATGGTACGAGCTTTGCTGGTTCAGAGGCTCAGGCTTGTGGCCCCCAATATTTGGGCCCATGTGGTTGGCGACCACATCAACCATAACATAGATTCCCTATATATGTCAGTATTGGGCCTGCTAGAGGACATGGAATTGTCACCTTTTGGTGGGCTGAGCTGACCAGGCTCTTCAAGTCTTCAGCTGTCCCATACTTGGAGTTGATGGCATACAAATCGTCGGCCCAATACCCATGGTATCCATTTGGAGTATCTGGGGACATGGTTACTGACTGAGATGATTATATATGGACCGTGCAGACTTACTAGAGACAACCGGGGTGATCCAGATGGCATCAAAGCCCATGCCTTTGATGTAGTCAAGCTTAGACTCTAAGCCTTTGAAGGTCCCGCCGCAATAGGAGCCCAAGTCTGAGCATGCGCCTCCATTATCAGTGGAGCTGCGAGCGATACGATCGGTAAGAACAAAGTAGATGTTTCGAGATTTCCAGGCAGCGGCATCTGCTGCAAGAGCAGTTGGACATATGCTGGCAAAGACAGCAGCCAATGCATAGAGGGGCTTCATCTTGGCTAAGACGAATAATTACTAAAAACGAGGTATTCTGTCTTACACTCGGACAGTGGAATGCGTGGCACTCATGAGCATCTAAATACTTGAATCTCATGTCTCTAATAAACTCGTCCACAAGAGTTGAATGTCACGAGCCCCTGTCATGAGCGTGGGAGCCAATCCGGTTTAGCCTTCATCATCTGGGGTTGGATGTGCGAGAGGGCCCGATTCGCTTGAAAGCGACCGAACTCAAGACAATGGAATGATTGGTGCTTACTGCGGGGTAGACTAATAGAATCTCGTTTCAAGTTAGATTGCCCACCCAATGACGATGTGTGGTACAGGGGTGCAAGGGTGTCGTGGTTTATCCCATTGAAAACATTCGACAGGCTGTTGCATCAAGTGCGTCCCTGTATTCTCATCGGCCCGAAGCCCAGCGCATAATCATGCGAGGTTAATATGAGCTCGGCGGGCCTGCTGAAAGTGGTTACATACCCAGGTGTAGGTGTGCTATTGGCTCGATGCCGGTCCGACGAGATTTCCCCCACGGGGTATGCAGGGCCAGGATCGGCAATGATGAAGAGAGAAGGTTGAAAGAGTAAGGAATATCAAGGAGGGTTACAAATTTTTACATAAACTGGGAAGGAAAGAATGCTTCTGTATGCTGGACAGTACAGTGCTTGGCACCGTTTGCTGGGATGTTGATGGCCTCATTTCATGTCTTTAAGGAACTCCCCTCAAGCGTGGAAGCTCCGCAACCCTTGTAGAATTTCCGCCGATCCCGTCGAATAACCTTTCAAGTGACAGTACTATAAATCGGCCCTTAGAACCCTGCTACATATAATTCGGGCCGCTCCTAAGAAGAGGTGGGTTTGGGTTGCAATAAGTTTCTTCCCCAGACTCATGTTTCGGGCCTCGGCTCAAAGAACAAGTCTACAAAGAATGACAGCTGAAAGTGAGAATATTGGCAAAAGTAGGGACGCCAGAGTATGGTGTCATGTTTGCACGTAAAATAACTCATGAATGACCCCGCTGTGAATCCAGTCGGATATGCTCGGCTCTAGATATTCGTTCTTTTGGAATAAATGCAATTATATAGTCAGGATAGACGGGAGAAGGGGACTTTTAATTTGATTAGAGATTTTTTATCCACCAGGAAGAGTCCCTTATGTTAAAAGGCATTCAATAGCACTCAATAAATTGTTTAGTTCTGCTATCAGCTGCTGCTATTGCTTCCACCTTCTTGGTCGATAACTCTATTCGGCGTGCAGAAGCGGCACACGCTCACCTAAATTTGCGAATATAAAATAGCCAACATGTTCTTCAAAGCGCATCTATATGCTGGCTGTCGGTCGAGACAAAGCGAACCCTGTTCTGATTGACCTTGCTACAAGCACGGAGCCAGAGATTTGAGGCAGCACCGGAAGGGCACGAAGGATAAGCAGAGTCTCAGTTGTCTGTAGATTGAACTTCTGCACAATACAATTCATGAATCCAGATCTATTCCCGTTTTTGATGACCAAACCCCTGCCAGACATTGGCTCGATGGCCTTCACAATGCTGTTGAGGGGGCAGCAGTTCGGTGGCAATGATCTCTCCTGATCTGAAAACCGATTTCATAGACACAATGCTAGTTTGCACCCTCTAGTCATAGCTCGATGTCATTTCAATCTCAACATCGGTATCCAATGGAAGTTGGTGGACAGCCACACAAGTCCGACACTAAGGAAAGCGGTTGTCAGTCTGGACTCAGTCCAAGAGCTGGATAATGTTGACCAAACTCACGGGCTTGGGGTCTTTGGGGAAGAACTCATCCCAGGCAATATTGACGGCATCGAAATCCTTCATGTTGGCCAAAAAGATATTTGCCTTCACCACGCGATCCATCCCACTCCCAGCGGCCTCAAGTACAGCCTGAAGGTTCTTAAGGGCCATGCGTGCGCGATCCGTTACCGTCCCTGAGACGAGTTCATCAGTTGCTGGGTCAATTCCGATGGTGCCACTGCAGTACACCATTCCGTTGAACTTGACGGCTTGGGAGAATTGGGGAAGGGGTGCGCAAGCCGCAGAAGTAACAACAGGCTCTCGATACGACATGGTGCGCAATTTGAGGGAAAGGAGATAAATCAAGGAAAGTTTTCGATATGAGTAGATAACAGGGAACTGGGTAGTGAGTAAATATACACGAAGAACTCAGCTAGCGGTGATCACCTGTTATCTGGACCAGATGGGCCTGCTGCCAATTTGACACTATGTTCTACCCCTCTATTCCTGGAGATGTGCATCCTCCGTGACCCATTACTAATATTGCCTTTCATTTTACTTCATAATTGGCTTATACTTCATAGAGTGGATGGGCCATTTAGAGCCGATGCCCGCACCCGGGACTGGTAGAGCAAGAGACTCCGAGATCTGACCCACAGGAGCCGCAACGTTTCGTTTGCATGTGGAACAATAACTCGGAGTCACTTGAACAATGAGCCCGTTGGTGAGTCAGTTTGACCATGTTTACGTATCTTTCCGCCTTGCTCTACAAGGGTGAGGGGTTTGAGGGATAGAGTAGATATGCTTGTAACCTCTACTCAGCGATGAGGGGAAAGGCAACGTTTACTCACGCATTAACTTAGAGCATGGTAGGAGAAGCAGCCGGACATCATAGAGTTGTGAGAAAAAGAACTTGTTGGCCAGCCCCTACGTTCGTTCCAGGACACTGTAGGAGTCTGGAGCACGAGCAAATGATTCGGAAGCCTTCAATCGTGGCAGCGAAACACCATGAAGTAGTTATAGGATACAATCCAAGAAGTGAGATGAATCTACTCTGGAAGTTAGTAAAATATAGCTCAATGAACGAGCAGAAAGGACTGGAAGTATTTGGAGGCAGTATCTCGGATGCAGGCCCTGAGCCATTCAAGACTACATTCACCCCTTCGGGCCCAGCTAGTTATCAGTAAGCACCAAATTGAGGTATGTTAAGACCAAGGTTTAAAAACACCAGGCCACCCTGACCAACCTTCCGATTTATCTCCCTTCAACATATATTCTCTATTCAGAAGTCCACCATGTCGAATTGCTATGAAATCGCCGCTCTTGCCGTTCAAGCTCGGAATCGCATCCGCCATCATATCTACGAAACGCCCCTCATTCCAGCGAGGAAGACGGGGCAAGACCATGGCGCAAAGGTTCTCTTCAAGGCGGAGAACTTTCAGCTTACCGGATCCTTCAAGCTTCGGGGCGCCATGTCCAAGATGTCAGCCCATACTGGACAAGGGCCGCTCATAACAGCATCCTCTGGCAACCATGGGATCGGTGCCGCCTTGGCATCTCAAGCCCTTTCAAAGAAGCTCACTGTTGTGCTGCCAAAGACGGTGGTTCCTGCAAAGCTTGAAAAGATCAAATCATACGGCGTTGATGTGATCTTGCACGGTGCTGAGACAGGTCTGGCTGAGCAGCACGCACAGCAGTTGGCTGCTTCTGGAACATACACATACATCTCGCCCTATAACGACAGCGACATCGTTTCTGGCCAGGGCACCATTGGACTTGAGATCCTTGAGCAGTGCGACAAGGTAGACTGTGTCTTCATCTCCATGGGTGGCGGCGGATTGATTAGTGGCATTGGGTCTGTCATCAAAGCCTTCAGCCCTCAGACCAAAGTATACGGCATTGCTGCCATCAACTCGATGGCATTGGCTGCTTCCATGAGTGCTGGTCGAGTAGTTGAGACGGAACACATGCCCACCCTCGCTGAGGCAGTAGCAGGGGGTATCGACGAAGACACCATCACTCTGCCGCTAGCAAGCTCGGTGGTAGACCACGTTATCGAGTGCAACGAAGAAGATATTATTGCGGGCCTGAAGGCTCTTGCTTTTGAAGAGAACATGATTGTTGAAGGTTCTGCCGCTCTAGCCCTTGCGGGCTTCAATAAGGTTGCCAAGGACATGGCGGGGAAGACCAGTGTTGTTCTTCTGTGCGGCGGCAATTTTGATCAAGGTGTTGTATCAAAGGTGATCTATGACTCTTAAGAATATCGGTTTGGTGGGAAAATGATGGCAAGCACGGTTTTGGAGAAAGGAATTCATTAGGTGGTATAGATAATAGATGATGGTCGCATCCGCCATACCTTCAATGTCTCGATGTTGTAGACCAGACATTTCTTCCATGATATTTCTAGCTCACCCTTCTGCGTCGAAATTGCAGAGTATTATTGTCCGCTTGATCTTCTGGAAGGGTGTGAATATGACTGTCATCATGGAGCCATCTTGTACATGCAATGCAGTGTGTAGCCCACTTGGCGGCGTGATACCCTCCTTAGTGTGGTTGGTGTGGAGAAACCCTCGGAGTCTCTTGCCTGGAGAGTCTATTTCTCTGACAAAGGAGGGTCAGCAGAGTTACCTCGCAGTTGAATGCCTCTTGTCAGAATAGATTTTCCATCTCAGAGCTAAGAATTTATGCCGCGTTGGATTTGGTGGTGTCATTGTGCTGAAGGACGTGTTCCTGCTGCTTCGCTGCAACCTGCTTGGGTATCTATGGGAGAAGCGAGGCGGCGGCCCTTGAGGCACCTACAAGATGATCAAATTTCAGGCAACGATTGATTAAACAGTGTTATAATAGCAACTTGAAATCTGCTTGACTGGCTACCTTGGAATCTCTGAAACCAATAAGTCAATGCACAATTTCAACAATTCTCCCATTGGTCTCGGAGAAAGATCTCGTCAAACACCAACTAGGTTGGCAATACATGTATCCCGATGCTATCAAAAGCTTGGGTCCAAGTAACAGACCCTTCTCCTTTCTCTTCTCGACCGTCCACTATCTCCCAGATCTGTTGCACTATGCTCCATTGCTTATCAATATTGGCGATCCTGTACAATTGCATGCGTGCCCACCACCTTCGCCAAACCTCACGCCTGGATCTCATAGCGTTGCAAGAAGCAATCAACGCCGGCCAAGTGAGGGGCGCCATTTTTGGCTCTTCATATGCAGTGTCGAATGCCAGCTTTACATCTTCAGTTGTTTGCATATGCTCCGCCACACATTCGACCTCTTGGACGAGATCCTCAGGTGAGCAATCCTGGATGCGAGTGTAATAATAGATGAGCGCTGCGCTGTGCCAGGCTTTGGCTTGGTGCATCAGAATCGTGAACCTCAATTCATCGCCCCGTGGGATTGATGATATCTTCTCAGAGTTGAACCGCCAGGCCTGGAGCCTGTTTCCAACCTGTTCACACTTCTCCAGAAAGTCATCCGGCATGGATTCTCCTTTTTCGTGGAATCGTGCCAGATGCTCGGCCAATTGACATGTTTGGTAGATCAACATGGCTATATCAGGCGTGACACCGTACAAGTACTCATAGCTGCCACTCCGCTCTATAATCGTGCTGTCCTCTGCGGTGGACTGGGCATCACAGATGGGCCAAGGTGATGTGGAGGTTTGGAAGGTGAGCGTGCGAGCCAACAATGCTAGAAAGGCCCCAATCTCATTAAGCTGTCTCGATTGACGGCTCATGATCTTCCATCGACTGCGTAGACTACGTAGCTGGGCTGCAGCATTAAGATGAAAGCGAAAGTCGTCGCCCTCTCCCGACAGTACCTGTGCTGCATTAGCAGGGCTCATCCAATTGTCTTAACCTAGGCCTGGACTGACTCCTATAGTGATGAGAGATAGCACTGCAACCATCAAAATCTTATAATTCGCAGCAGGAGCTGCCTGTTGAATGGCACACTGCAGTGCTTGGATGGCGTAGTATCGATGCTTGACACCCATTTCTCGATAATTGGGTTGCAGTTGGTCGCAATTCCATCGGTGAAAAGCTGAAGCGGCTACCAGAGAATGAGAAAGAGCAGAGTAGACTTTTGCTGTCGGTGTTTCCGTATCCCATGCACGATATGAGACTCCTTCAAGCGCCGTGGACAGATACAAGGTTCGGAAGGGGTTCCCAGAATGATCTATCGGTTGGAGAAGATCTGCCACGTGTAAATTGTAATGGTTCATCAACGAATCGACCTCTGCGTTCCCAAACAGCGTTATCGAGATGTGTTTTGGTAAGTGTGTGTCGATTTTGGTCAAGTTCAATACTGCACCTGATGTTGGCGTCAGTTGGTGGTTTCTTTCGACATGATCAGGGTCAAAAGAGGCTTGCTGGTCACTTGATTCCTCGACTAGTAGGAAGCAACTGAAAGGGCTTATATCACTTGGTGAGTTGTCGAGCTTCAACGCTGAGGAGGAGGATGGGAGGTCGGAGTCGAATGGCCACCACTGCATTGTGTCTGGGGTCGATTCAGTACCAGGAAACTGTAGTTCAAGAGAAGAGGCCCTTTGGGCTATCCACTGCTGTCCTTGAACTTCATCTTGAAAATCAGATTCCATTGGGACTATGGGCGCGGGAAAAGTCTCTGGTTGCGTAGTAGATGCATCCATTCCAGGCGTGGCTGTTGGTTTGGCTGGGAACGCGGAGAAGGGACCTTGTTGAGATGATAGCCCTGACTCAGTCTCGTGGTCAATAGCCGAGAGAAAGTTGTCGATGGTTGCTGATTCATACAGATTGCAAGTCTGGTCTATGAAAATGGGTCAGTGAAGGAGCCGGAGTGTCAGTGATGGTGCATACCAAGTCGAAGGCTACGGCGCCCTTGAAGGCCAGTTCCCGACTCCGCCTGTCCTAGCGAGTCTGAAACCCATTGTAGCCTGATTCCATAGCCTTCACAGACTATCCCCCTTTTTTCACAGTTTCTGCACGCTGTTGGTCGAAGATCACATCGGACTTTTCTTCTCTTGCATGTCCAGCAGCTACCAAGCTGACTATCAGTACTCGAAGACGTAACGTGAGCACATCAACATACCCGGTGAAGGTCATAGCACGTGGCTGTGATCGAGGAGGCATGGTTACAATTATTATCTCCTCTTAAGCCGGCTGTACCGCTCTTTTCTCTTGTCTGATTGACCACCCTGCGGGAGATTTGTTGGAGATGATTTGGGAATGGCCAGTCTCACACTTTACCTGAATGGTCTTGATGGGTGCCTGAGGCCACAGCCCGCACGAGTCAGCCACTGTTCTGGGCCGGCCTGCCCAAGAAATCTTCATTATTGTTCCTTGTTTATTTTACATAGGTAACCTAGGTTCGAAGGTAATTAAAGATTAGGATTAGCCTAATTCTGTAGCCAAATAGTCAATTTGTGTGAAATACTAGATATACACACCACTACACACTTAACCAAGGTGTCCATGGCCAAGATATGGAGCCATGACGACTGTTCCCACATCTATTCAGGGTTGACACCAGGACCAGGACCCGTTGACGCTATCGCGAAAGCCTATTTCCAGCATTGATAGGTGTGCCTCGAACTTTCTCTCAGATGGCGAGACACGGCCTTCACAAATAATTATCGAGGCTGGTGTCGCCCTCACCGCATCATCAGCATGTTTCAAGTCAATAAGACAAGGACACTTCACAATCAACTAACTCTCGTAGTGGGCTGCATGGACCCTGCTAGCAGTGGAACTAGACACGCATCAAGGTTTGCATCGGTGGAATTGTGAGCACAAAGACGTCATAGCCACCGGCACCAGCCCCGATATTAATAAATATTGGACCCCCCAATAAATACGATGATGGTGCTGACCGACCACGACTTACTTCCCTTGTGACGATCCCCCCGGAACGTGTGAGCAGCATGAACAATGATGGATTCTCAAGAGGAACCGCTCAAACAGCCTCGGCGGCGACAACTTCCCAAGTGGCTGGACCATTTCAACCTCCATGACCTCAAAATCTTCTTCCGCTGCTGGGCCGCGGTGTGGATTTCAATGCTTCTTATCTTCATTGACCCAGCACTCCAGAGCATCGGCCTAGCCTCATTCCTTGCCGCCATTCTCTTGTTCATTGTTCCGCCGGCTAGCATCTTGTTCGTCTACCTGCTAGCTGCCCTCTCGCTATTATTCGGCATGTGTCTTGCCTGGGCTTGGGGTCTTCTCACGATGAAGGCCGCGTTTGCAGCGAGACCCTACATCACCATACATGCCAGGCTTGCCGCGTTGCAGGAACAAGCTGCTGCAGCGGCCAAGATATCTGGTCAGAGCGTGGTATGGGAGGCACAGAAGCTGGTTCACAAAGGCTTTCTGATCGACGCACGTGTAGTAGTAGTTTTCTACGTCATGGGCTGCTTCTTCATCTACGTCCTGGCACGGTTGAGGTGCTCAAACCCCAAGCTCATTGTCATGCAGATCTTTGGCACCATTGTTACCGACATCTTCATACTCGTGGGCCCAACGGTTCCAAGTTTCCTGGGCAGTTTGGCCTCGGTTCTAGTGAAGCCGGGTGCTGTCGGCGCTGGACTTGGTGCAGCATGCTGCGTTCTATTCTTCCCCCAGTCAACATCATACGTGGTGCTGGGTCAGGTAGAGAAGCTGGTACGCATGACGGATAAGGCGTTGGACTCGACGCGCAAACGTCTAGCCGATCAACACGTTTCCCTGGCTGAGCTAAGAGCAACCCGAGCCAACATGATTGCCGTTTTCAAAGCCATACAACCATCTCTCGCCTTTCTCCCTCTTGACTTCTCTCGTGGAAGATGGAATTCAGACGATGTTCATGGCTTGCAGGGGCGTGTTCGAGAGGTCATGTTTGCGAGCCTGTATTTGATCGACTTCCACATCGCCAGGATACGGGCAGCTCAAAAGCAGGAAGAACACTCGGTAACACGTCACGACAAGGGCGGCGGGCGAGCTATAGAGAAAGAAGGGTATGAAATTGGTCAACGACACAGGTTTGAGAGCGCCAACCTGATGGAGGCCCTTCAAACACCCGAGACCGCCGCCATACGCTCCCGAACAAGGACGACACTGGAACAGACCACCTCTGAAGTGCTACAAACAGGCTCCGAGGCTATCAAGCTCGCCAGCGACTACATTCATACTGTTAACTCATGCCGATGGTTTGGAAAACCCTCTCAGTCTCAATTTGACGAGTTGGCACGCCATATGCAAGACACTCTCGCCACCTCCCGTGCTGTAAGGCAAACCTGCATTGTCAACACCACAAAAGGCGTCCTTGAAACTCATGCCGAGCTGTTTGACGAGAATGGCCGACTTAAGCATATCGAAGGCACCGATAATCTGTTTCTTCCCGGTATCGTCATTTCCATGGTGGTTGAGGAGCGGATTTTGAACATGGCAGAAGCAACAGAGAAGCTCCTTGACTACATTCTCCAACTGTCGCAGATACGAACCACTCATCGCATCTGGATCCCTTATCGTTTTCAATATGCCATTTCCTGGTTATTCAACGGGCGGCTTACCATTCCAGTCTCTGGCACATCAAACGAGGACGACCCTGACTTGACCAAGGACTCCGCTGTGTTCGATGACCAGACAAAGGAGGCTCGAAGACGCCTGGAGATTAGCCGAGTGTACCAAGGCTCGTCCTCTCGCAGAAACCCTTTGAGCCGTGTGCTAATTGCAACTTACGGATGGCTCACAAACCCCGCTGGCATGTTCGCATTTCGGATGGTTATTGTGACCATTGCAACGTCCATTCCCGCATCGCTTCCTCGCACCGCGGGCTTCTTTTATCGAGAAAAGGGCATCTGGGCCGTCATCAGCGCTCAGACATGTCTAGTTGTGTATCTGGCAGACTTCACCTTCTCCCTAGTTGCGCGGACACTAGGGACAGTCCTTGGCGGCGTAATGGGCATGGTAGCATGGTATATCGGATCAGGCCATGGCCCAGGGAATCCCTATGGTATGGGAGCCATCACAGCTGTGATGCTTGTTCCACTAATGTGGTGGCGAATCTTTCTACCCCCAGCGTACGCCCAGGCGAGCATCATGGCTGGAGCCACCTTTGCCCTCGTCGTTGGTTTCAGCTGGGATCATGACCACATTCAACAATATGGACTTCCAGGCAAGGGTGAAGTTGCATTCTGGAAACGGCTAGTTACCGTCTTGATTGGATTCGCTGCCGCATTCATTGTGCAGCTTTTTCCGAGTCCTCCCTCGGCTACGACTCATGTCTGCAAGACACTCGCAAACTCTGTCCGAACGCTTTCTGATCACTACGCCCTCCTCATCTCTCACTGGGGTCGAGCGGATCAAAGCCCAGCACTCAGCACGGTAGCGGAGGAGGTATCTATCGAGGTATCAGAGGTCCTTATGTCGCTCAGTGCTTCGATTGGCCTTCTCAAGGGCGAGCTCAGCTTCGGACCATTCAATCAACAAGTCCTCGTACAAGCACAAGAGCAGTGTCAGTACATGAATCAGGCTCTTGGAAGTCTTCTCAAGCTGGCGGGCTCTCTCCCAAAGGAACTACAGGAACGACTCGTTCGCACGGCCGGTATCCTCGATGACCGTTCCATTGGAGACATCATGGCCGTGCTTGGCATTATTGAGCAGGCTTTCAGGACGGGTTCCCCTCTGCCAGAGAGGCTGCCTGCACCTCTCGTCCGCCGGGCCATCGAGTCGTACCTCGCCCAGGGCGGTGATGCCATCTTGACCACGACACTAGTGAAGGACGAGAACCACCGACGATATTGCGTGGCGGTAACTCTGTATCTGAAGTTCCTGACCTCGATTGACGACTTGCTATTGGTCCTCAAGGCGGCATTGGGGGAGCGACATATCATCTACCAGTGGGAGGACGCCTGAAATCTCAGCCGCATTTTCCATTCTGCCATTACGTCGATACTTGGTATTCTTGAGTTAAACTGAGTCCTATTGCCACGGAGACCTTGAGTGGTTCATGATCTCAGCCATTTACAACTATGTAATCGGAATGCTTACTACCTCAGTCAGATGCAGTCTGCACAAAACGGCCACGCTTTCAATCTCGCCGCACTTTCCTACCAAGCGTGCCTCGGGTTTCAAATATTCCAGGGCCCGGCTCCTCTACTTACCACCAGCCATTGGGTATCATCAATCTGGAGGCGAAATTGGTCAGCGGAGATAATATAAACCCAAACTTAGCCAAGCGTATTGTCGAACAATTGTCTCCATAAACCTCGAAGCTAATGGGCAGTGTTAGCATACCTTGCCCATCATCTGACCGTGGATGATTCACTACCACTCCATCATCGGCCTAGTTACGTGTTTGGTCCTAACAAGAGCCCACTCAGCATCATCAGACAACATGTAGTTCCAGCAGAATGACTCTAGCTGTTCTCGTGTCATAAAAAGATTGTGGCCTTGACAGGGGAGACCCTGGCCTGCCAAGGGACGGACCGGAGGAATAAGATCTCTGGGACTTAGATTCTGTTAGTGCCTATGCTGTGCTTCCCGCGTGACACTATCTAAGCCATTGTACCTGATCACCGGACCAACTCTGCGGGAATGGCTTCGAAAAAGTGGGCGGTGGCTTGCAACGCGGAGGAATAGCATCACCTTAAACAGCCAGGAAGAGTAACACGTTGTGTATAAATGGTTGCTCGCCTAATAAAACACATCCCACTAAAGACACAATCACAAACATATCAGCACATCCGAGATCTCTCCTCATCATGGCAGCCTCTCTTCCTAGCTTCGAACTTCCCTCCTCAACCAACGTGGTGGATGTCAGAGTCATTGACAGCACTGCGCGGCTGCGTATACCAATGACAACCTTTGTAAAGGACCATGTTCCAAGTCACGATTTCTTGGAGTGCCCTGCATACTCATTCTTGATCGAGCATTCATCCGGCCAGAAGCTCATCTTCGACTTAGGGCTTCGCAAGGACATTGGTGCTTCCCCACCAGCCGTCATCCAGTCTTTTGTCGCAGAGTCAGAGAAGTCGGGAGCTTCTGTAACCGTTGATACTGATGTTGCCTCGGTTTTGACAGAAGCTTCCATTGACTTGAACGACATCAAAGCCATCATCTGGAGGTATGTTGAGTTCTTTGCCTGCAAACTGAAAGACAACTTACACCTGTGCTCCTCAGCCATTGGCATCTTGACCATTCTGGAGACCCCTCAACATTCCCCCCCACGACTTCTCTGGTTGTTGGCCCAGGGTTTAAAGACGTTCTATTGCCCGGTTATCCTGCAAACCCTGAAGGATTAATTCTCGAGACGGATTACAAGTACGTGGACGAGTTGGTATTTCTGGCACAGTTGCTGATGCGAAACAGGGGGCGTGAACTTCACGAGATCGACTTTAACTCTCATTCAGGCGCCACAAAGATTGGAGACATCCGTGCCGTCGACTACTTTCAGGATGGAAGTTTTTTTCTTCTCGATTCTCCCGGTGTAAGAAAGCCAACCAACATACTGAAGTACTGGCGAGCTAACAGTGCTTTCTAGCATACCGTCGGTCATATGGCCGCGCTGGCTCGAACTACACCTTCGACCTTTGTTCTCATGGGTGCTGATACAGCCCATCACTGTGGCTCTTTCCGGCCTTCACAATATCTGCCTCTACCTGAAAATATCTCACCATCCCCGTTTTCTAACCCGCCCTTCCTGCCTGGAAGTATTTGCCCAGGTGAAGTGCTAGTAAAAGTCCACCCACAACAGGTTCGAGATAAACCATTCTACCAGAATCTCTCAGAAGCCCCAGATAGAAACGTGGCTGAGGCAGAAAAGTCAGTGGGCAAGGTCATTGAGCTTGATGCAAGAGACGATGTGTTCGTGGTCGTTGCCCACGATAGCACTCTTCTGGATGTGATCAATTTTTTCCCGGACAAGGTCAATGATTGGAAAGAAAATGGATGGAAGGAGAAGAGCAGGTGGAGGTTCTTGAAGGACTTCCACGCGGCCGTGGAGGCCCAGTCAGGGTAGAAGTCAGGACAACACATGCAGGAGAATGGAGAATAGATTGGATCGTGAAGTTAGAGTCGCTTGGATGAAGCTATACGCCTACAAGGATACGACATTTACCAAATTCCCCTTTTATGTATAATAGAGCCACAGCACTAGTTTGAGAGAACATTTTTGAAACCCCTTTGTGCGAACGGGTAGTTCCTCATTGAGCTTCAGCTTTCTCGTGGCAGCGTGAGCGCCTGTACGGCCTCAGAACCCAATTTATCAGGCGTCAACGACTATCTGTAACGATACTTCAAATACCAGGAATCGTCTGCCGCTCATATAGGTTACAACGCTACAAATGTGGGCTTGGTGGTGCTCGAGCTAGATCTGATTATGGGTTCGTTGGGGCTCTATCCAAGACGCCAAAGACGAATAGACGGGCAACGTATGGCAGATGTCATACATATAAATCAACTGGTCGAATAGCTCTTTAAACAGGGATAGTGGTTGCGCAGACATGTTGAACTCGAAGGTCAATACTCGTTAATGACCTGACACCCCGTTCTTCACTTTTGCCTCGTTGATCTTGCCAGTCTTTTCAAGCTATAGTTTCGCAGCTTTCCGGGCATTCCTCTGTAATTGAGCAACACGCAATATCTTCAGCCTCAGTTTCGCTTGATTGGAAAGGACAACCGAGTTCCAGATGCAATCCAAGTCAGACTTGGCCTCCATTACTTTTTGTGGCCGCAGCCCAGAGTCCCCGTAGCTCTGAGCGTTCAACACAACGATCATACATGTAAAAGGTCTTCTTCCCCTCGCCACTACCATCTCTCGAGGTTGACCGAGTCGCTGTTGTAGAGTCTACAGTGCGAAACAGGGAGGTTTCCAAGTCAACAATGCGAGTCTTTAGTACTACATCCAGAACATTCAGATCTTTCAAGGATCAAGCGAAAGGTAGAATCTCCCAGTTGTCTCGCTCATTTCAGCTTCGAAATGTCTTTGACGACAGTAGCGACATCGTGTCTCCCAAGTCCACACCTGTAGACTTCAGCATGCAGCCTTTGCTTCTAGCGTCATCGCCGCGTCAGCCCAGAACTGCGCCTTCAACAGGTGCTGCACCTAACAACAATTGAAAACCGCTGTCGAAGTACGCGTACGCCTGTGCCAGTCACAGCCACCTGCGAGCATAAAACTACGACGACCACAGTTCTGTCTCTATCGACGTCGACAGGAGCGCTTGTAAAGAGCCTCACTTCGGCATGGAACTTCCCGCTAAGCAATCCCGAATGGCTCTAAAGAAGCGCCAATTTAGCCTGGTGTTCCCGATGCCACTTACCAGGGGCCCTGTCACTCCCACATGCCGCGCGTCAAGCTTTTGGTTACCCCTCTATCCCAATCATTCCCCCAGCAACCATCTCTTCCATTGACACGGGGTTGAGCTACAGTAACAGTGGCTGCTTTGAAGTTGTGTGCCGAGCTCGCAACAGCTTCTAAGAGTTTTCGTTCTCTCGGTTTGGATAGCGAGTGGCTCGTCCGCCCAGTTCCTTGGCAGCTTGAAGATCCTTGTCCCTCTTGGAAGGTAGAGGCTAGGGCTGATCTTGGCTGCTTTTCCCTGTAGTGGGGTCGCGTCATTTTGTGCTTGATTTCCTGCTGAATCTTGAACTAACGGAAGACTTTGTCCGCCTTGAGAGACGTCTTGCAGCGACATGTCCAGCATGGACACATGTTAAGACTCTTCATCGGAAATGAGTGTCGCGGTCTCGGGAGCTGCTTAGGGCCCTAACTACCAGCACGTAAGATTTTGGGGGGGATTTATTCACCGACTCCCGGCGGGATGCGGGCTCAACGAGTTTCCCGAGTCCGACGCACCAGATGCCGCGGGAACGGGAACTGATTCATTGGCTAATTTTGGACCCTGAAGGAGTGAGTTTTGCTGACAGCCGAGTGCGATAATACAGTCTGAACCGACCACGATGGCGGTCAATACTAGACTCAAACCTACAGCGTCTTCCTGGGTTGTATCTGCAGCCCTGGCGCTTCTTCCTTGCTCCGCATAGAGTATGGTCGATGCCGTTGGACGTTATGGTACTGTGTGCTCCCACAAACTGTAACCCTCCCTCCCAGCCAGCCAGCCTAGCCACAGCTTCTTGGTTCAGTCCAGTATCGAGATTAGTTTCATGGATCGACAGTGGCTCCATGAGCCAAGCAACAAAATAAATATCCACCAGAAGAACCACAATTTCCGCCGTTCCCGCGGCACTTGAAGCAAACGCCGTCGGACAGTTTCAAGACTCCGGGGGTTCCGGCCGGCCACGGGCAGGTCACGCCGGTGCAATTTAACAAGCTTTGATCGATGCACCATGTCGGCTCGGGGCGTGAGGCGCCATGCTTCATGCTCAATGCTCAATCAGTGCGTATCGGGCGCTGGAGAGAGGATCATGTGGTGGAGGGGGTTGTGCAATGCGACACCAGGGCTGCCATCCAGGGTCGCCGAGTGACCAGCACAGCCCACCTGATGCCATGGCTTGCAGCTTGGCCTTGGGCTTTGCCAACTGTCACAGTGAGAGACTCTGAGGTCCAGCCAGGCGTAGGCGGCCACTGGCTCGCGTGTATTCTATTGACTTCCATAAGGGCATGATTCGTTGATCTGAACAAGCGCAGTCAAGCTTTTTATGATCCGACTTGCGCTCCAGCTATCCTGTCCTTGTACTCGGGTATCGGTCTTGTCTGGGCCATTTCCACCGTCTAAAAACAGTACTCCGTAGATGTAATACATCATTATACATTAAATAAAGTACCTCGATACAGGTATCTCCAACTATATTCGTGAGGGAGGCCGTGTCTGAATCGAAACCCGCTATCCTCGGCGGTTGCCAGTGGTGGGAACAGGCTTCTCCAGCTTGACGCACCAGAGGAAGACATCCTCCAAGGGAAGCAGATACAGAAGATAGCGGTTGCAAAGCCAAGAAATGGCCACAACGCCCGTGGCGGCCAGCGCATCAAGATAGTAGTGGTTAGCTGTTGCCACAATGATTGTCAGGACAAACAACGGGTACACGATGCTCAGAACAGCAAAGAAGATCTGCCAGGCCTTGGACATGCGCTTCTCGCGGGGAGCGAGGCGGCGGCGGAAAATGCCAGAGTGGTACATGAGAACGGTGCCGATGCAGAACGAGTAGCCAAAGTGCAGCGAGGGGAACGCCGCCAGCTGGTTGAAGAACTGGTTGGTAGCGTAGATGGACTCGGCGTCCTCGTGACGGACCGTGTCGAAGAAGCCGTACTCCTCGGGCAGCAGACGAGGAGGCATGCAAGGATATGTTGTAAAGACGCAGAAGCTGACAATATTGGTAAGGCTCATCATGCGGCGGGCGGCGGCGAACTGGGCGTGGGTCGGCGCGGCATAGTAGTACCAGGCGAGGAAGCTATCGAGCGTTAGAATGGCTTCTTTCAGCAGAGAGACACAGCTACCACGTACCTCACAGTAACAGGAATATGGATGAGGGAGTAGGCCCGATTCAGGATCGTCAACATGGTTTGGTGGCCTTCTCTGAAGAAGGTTTGCACAGCAACCTCGCGCATCGGGAACAAGAAGCTAAAGGGACCATTTTGCTCAAAGTTCAGAATAGCAATACCGTGGCTCTCAGCCATCTTCCACACTCCATCAGTGGAAAAGATGAGGCCGCTGATACCCTTGATGCTGACGTAGAAGAGCAGGTTGATGGCCCAGTAGAACATCTCAACCAAGAAGGGAAACTTTTGTATGAAGCGGCTGTGGGGGTAGTTGGCGTATCGCGAGGAATTGGGCGTATGGACGATGGTGCCGCAGCATGATCGCTTCTTGGGAGGATGCGTCTCGGTCGTCGTGGCCGCTGCGGGCGTCAGCGAAGGCGAAGCCTCATCGAAGCTATCCGAGTCGTCAAAGAGGTCATCTTGGTCACGCGGCTCGAGCTTTGCGTTGCCGAGAAGGCCCTCGTCTTGGTTTGAGGGTGAGATTGAGTAGCCCCGAAGTCGATTGAAGTAGCAAGACGCAACCATGATGCCGACAATCATCTACACAGCACGCACACGTGCCCTGTTAGCAATTGAGCCGCGAAGTAAAGGCTGAACAAACACGTACGAAAGGCTCCACCACGGCGTGGTAGGCAAACTGTGGCTGGCCAACATCGGGATGCTCTGGTGCCTTTTCCGCCATGCTTTGCGTTGAGTTGAGGTATTCGGTCTAGACTATAGGAAGGAGAAAAAAAGATAGACCAGACGAATAGCTTCAACCAACAACCGACTAAAAAGGATGCAAGTCGGGTCGGGGAAAGAAAAGAGAAAAGAATCGGCCGGCACCCAAGAACAAACAGATTTGACACTCCCGTCGGTCGCTTGCTAGGGGGGCTTAGCGGGCCCCCCGGTGATAAGACAAGAGCCAGCTCTAGCCTGGTTTGGGGGCTGTGACACGCGATTCTCATTACGTGGTGAAGCGATGCGTCATGACAAGAGATTGATTCGCATCTCGAGGTGGACCTTGTCAGCCCCTGAAATTATGGGCATCGCCAATCACTGGCCGGTCAGAGATTCTGTCTGACGTAGGATGCCCCCTCGACGTCGCTATCATTGGGCCTCGTCGAGACTCAACTTGCCCACACCCACTTCCCCAGTCAGCAGTTGCCGAGGCCTCAGCGCAGATTGGCCAATCCAGCCGCCACCGTACAATGCAACAGAACGCGCGGTGCCCCTGAGTCCTTGACGCGTGGTCTCACTGGACGCTAATCCGTCCGTCGGGGTGCACCAGCGCAGCGCTGTGCTATTCGAGGCGGGCTGTTTGCTGCAGGCTTTTCGCAGGCTTTTTTCGCAGTTTCTTGCCTCCTGTAGCCACTGCATGCGCCAGCCTGCGAGGTACCTACTGCGCCCAGACACAGCCCGCAAGAGATTTTTCACCCTCCCGACCCTCTTTGCCTTCTCACACTGGGTGGGCTGCGCAATTAAGGGGCCCAACACTGCGTGCGTCCCTCTCTCATTTAAGCTTATTACCATCGCACGCGCGCGCACCTCTGCCAAGTTCCGACTGTCCGTCCCTCCCTTCCATTTCATCTTTTTTTTCCTCTCTCCCTCTCTGGATCTGTGTGTCGCCCAATGAGCCGTCGCCTATTCAACTGCCTGGGATGACAGCCACTTCACCAAACCGAGGCCGGTCGGCCAGCCCTTCAGCCGCACCCCTCATCGCCAATGTTGACGCCGACGATTCCTACGACGAAGAGCGCCTCGACTGGGGAAAATCTGTGGGAGGATCTGTCTCTCGCTGGTCGGCCTGGCCGAGAAAGGTTTTGCGACTGCCCAGACCGAGAAAGTACGCCGCTCTCCTGCTGCTCACCGACATTATCATCGTCAGCCTCGTCGTCCTCCTCTTCGAACCCCTCATCACTCTCCTCGTCCGCAATGAGGAGTTGTTTGGCGCCCGCCTCACCTTCCCCCTCGATGCTTCCCCCTCGGCTGCGCCCAAGCCGACTCAGCCTCCCCAGACGATACCTCGCATCTTCCACCAGACCATCGCTACTGATGTGATCCCTGAGAAATGGATTCACTCGCAGCAGACCTGCAAGGAGGCTTATAAGGATTTCGAGTACAAGGTTCGCCCACCCGACCGACCGGCAACACCCAGATTGTTTTGGTGCTAACTTGTTCGCAGCTCTGGACCGACGAGATTGCTCGCGACTTCATCGAGGCCGAATACTCATGGTTCTTGGATACCTGGGACGAGTACACATTCCCCATCCAGCGCGCCGATGCCATTCGTTACTTTGTCCTCTACCACTATGGAGGCATTTATCTCGACATGGACACCAACTGCAACCACACAATTCCTTTCGAGCAGCTCGAAGCTGATGGCGAGACGCACCACGCTGTGTTCAAGTCGACGACTCCCACTGGTGTCTCCAACGACCTGATGATCTCGTCTGCCGGCCACCCTGTTTTGTTAGCCACCATCTCCAAGCTCCTCTACTACAACGACATCACCCGCCCCTGGGCCAAGCTGCTCCCTCATGCCGCCATCATGATTGGCTCCGGACCCTTTTTCTTGAGTATGATCATCAAGAACTGGCTGCTCGACCAGCCATCGCTGCCCACCCCAGCAATCCAAGTCATCAACGCAACTGAGCTGGAGCCGTACATCACCGACCTGGAGGGCTGCTCTTGGCACCATGGAGACACCAAGACCCTCATGTGGGTTGGAGATCGCCCGTGGGTCTGGTTCAGCTTGGGCGCCATCGGGCTGGTCCTGGGCCTCAACGTCATCAACTACCTTTTGCTACAGGCCACCAAGGGCGTCACCAAGCTCGTGTCTGTCACCGATGAGATGAAGAACGTCAAGTTGACATAAGGAAGGGGATTTAGTGATTTGGAAATAATATCTAATTAGGAAGATGTTGTCATCTTTAGTTTATTCAATAACGAAGCCGCCATGAAGTGCCTTTACCTACCAAAAGCCTACCTACCACTTATGTGCCCATTGAAACGCCACTAGGAATGACGCTGGGTTTCGACTGCGGGTTCAAGGCCCGGCAACTGTCTACAGGATCTCCTGCAGGGCTTCGAATTGCTATGGACGATCCGGTAACAACGCTCGGGTCAGAGACTTCAATCACGTTCAGGTCTGAGACGATACGGCAAGGCGTATTTGCGAGACCACCAAAAATGGCGATACTACGGGGCTCGCACACAATACCCTTGCACAGCCTCGGCACCGATCTTTGAATACGCGGATAAGTATGTGCTCGTCAAGCCTCGGACCCCCACAGTCAAACCGAAGATACGCTCCACTACTTGCGAGGCCTATCCGAGCGCTCGCTCACGGTGTCCGCGGACGTCCTGGCACCGAGCTGAGACGTCGGTCTAACTTCTGACTGGGGCCGAGATGGACTGACAGAACGTCCGAGTACCCCTGTGTCTCTCATATGCCTTTCGGTCATAAATCCTGCTGATGCGGCCATGCCTGTTGGCAGTTTTGGTAAGCCCCAAATCTAGCGCCGCCGTAATCTAAGCCCCGGCTGGATTCTAGCTGAGCGTATGCATCTCATGTGCCCTCATGTTGTGGCTCGTCGCCTCGCCTGCCAGGATGGTGCTTTCTAAGGCTTTGGCGCCAGAGTAGTCCTTGCGCAGGCCCCTTTCATGGATAGCCAAGTACGCCCAAGACCAAGATCATGTCATTTGGGATATCTTTCAATACAGAGTGGTGTGCACTTGGAACATTTGGATCCAAATTTGGCGTGATGTCTGTCATCAACTAGCATCAGTCGTCTTCTGAGCTTGGCTGTCAGACCGATTGCCTCACGCAGTAACGCGCGTTCATTCCCATTAGGAGATGAACCCGTCTCTTCAATGTTAGTTCAAAATTAAATCGACTGGTCAAATAAACTAGGTCTTGTTTCAGAACAGTCAACACGTAGCTCCTTGTACAGTATTCCTAGCCACCAGCAGCTTCCGCATCGCAGCGTGAAAGGCCTTTAAGGTTTCTCTACGCCATCTGCCAAGGTATCAGAAAACTACATTTTTCGTAGAAGAGATAGATGCTTGATACCGCAAGGGCAGGTGACAGGTACTGGATCACTCCAGGGCTTATGTGCTTGAACGTCCAGCAAGCACTCCTCCCAGGGGGCCGTGTTCTCAAGCCAGTTTCGTTGCAGTGGCATACGCCAACAGAAATAACTGAAGACTATTTAGATTTCTCACTAAGACAGTGTGGCATCTTGTATACTACTATATATTGCCTATGGAATTTTATCAACTAACTCGTCACCAGGCTAGGTGGCCGGCCCATGGCGCTCAGAACAAAGAGTTGGGGCGACGACAGGTGCGTCAAAACCAGACCTCAGGGTGGTCAATTTTGCATTTTTCAATGAATCCAAAGGTTTCGCGATGGAATAAACGCACTGCTTTCCTGATATTCTGCCCCATGCACATGCTTGAGTGTTTTGTCAGTCAGCATTGCATTGAACTTGAGAGCAAAATCCTTGTCGATTTCATGGCCATCATACGATTGTACACATGTCTTGACAGTAAGACAGTCAATGATCAAAAACGGAACAGTATCCGGTATAAAAAAGAACGCTGATATAACGAAGAGCTAACCTTACTACTCAACCATATATCCTATCAATCCCCCGGCTTGGAGATGGCCAACTACATAGTCCCCTGGTCCTAATCTTGGCAGATAGATGAAAGCCTTCTCCGTGTTTAATACCTACAGTCTAATGCCCTATGCCGGAATTGGCGAGTATAGAGAAGTCTATCCTAATCACTTGAGTTCGCCACGTGTACTATCTTCTCCTAACAGGAAGGATTCATGTGTCCTCTGCACGCAGCTATCTTTACCTTGTTCCTCCAGACCGTGGCGTATACCTAAATATGACAGTTTCTTTCAACGAGCACTTGTGCTATAAAAAGCAGCTGCGGAGTCTTAATTATAGATTCTAGTCACCACCAACGATCATGCAGGCGCATAACCTTTCCCTAAGAGAAACAAAGAAGCCGTAGGGTAGGTAGCTTACTATAGGTGGCTTCTTGATGCAAGGGTGAACTCTACATGCTATATGGAATATTAAGCTATTCAAAAGGTTTATTTTTAGCCTGGGTATTTGGTATCTCCTGTTGATATTAAATCACATTAGAATTTACGGAGTGGTAGCAGGTCACCAAGTCGTGCACGACACGAGATGGACAATCACATGGCACAGCACGTGCGTGACAGCCTGGGTACTAGAACTGGTCCGTGCAGCACAACAGTCAGCAGCCAGCCCGACCTTTGCTCGACACAGGGCGATGGCATTCATCACTGAAATGATCGCAACAAAGAATGTGCAAGTGTCGCTCCGCCCTCTTCTCATATTGACACGAGATCTTTGTCTTCTCTTTTTTTCATCACCAAGCTGCCGCCCTTTGATCCGCACTTCTCCCTGCATTAAAAAGAGCCAGGGTGCCTTGACTGTGGGGTCGATCTAAGCCCTGTGTGGCCTAGAATCTACTGCTGAACCAAGCCTAGCGCAATCTATCTCATCAAAGAAAAAACTGCGATTCTCAGGCATCCAGGAACATCAACAACCACGAAAGGCTGATATAAACCTTCGATCACTCTTCAACAACAACACTGGAGACTGTCGCACTCCTTTCTACCGTCTTTCTATAAGGATATACGCCTATCAAAGATTCCCGAAACCCGATGGATGGTCACAAGAATGGCGCCGGTCGTCGGCGCGGAAATCGGCGAGGGCCTCGCCACGGCTCATCCAACCGTGGCCAAGGCAACCCCCCTGCAGGACCATCACCCTCTGCCTCCGCAGGAGGCTCACAGCATCAGGCGAAGAAGACTGCTCCTGTCGCTGAATCGTCTCAGCCCCAACCCCAGCAACCCGTTCCGCTCGGCACCCGTCGCTTCGATGGACTGCTGGAACAGAATCAGGTGCACCCTTTGGTCATCCGGACCATCACAGAAGATATGGGCTTTGAATTCATGACACCAGTTCAGGCCGCTACCGTGGACGAGCTCTTGCCCCCACACCGAAGCGACTGCCTCGTCCAGGCCAAGACAGGAACGGGCAAAACCATGGCCTTTCTGCTCCCAGCTCTCCAGACCATGCTTACAGAGAATCGACCTGTTGACGCCGGCATTTCACTCCTCGTCATCTCCCCTACCCGAGAACTGGCCATGCAGATTTCCACTGAAGCGACCAAGCTGCTACAGAGACTGCCGCGCTATCGCGTCCAGATCGCCATCGGTGGCACGAACAAGGACCGCGAAGAGAAACAGATCCTCAGTGGTTGCGACATCCTCATTGCCACTCCTGGCCGTCTCTTGGATCACATGTCCAACGAAGAAATCGTCTATTCGCTGAGAAACGTCAACAGTCTCGTGCTCGATGAAGCTGATCGGTTGCTCGACATGGGATTCATGAAGGATCTCAGGGAGATTGTCAACCGTCTTCCCGACAAGAAGGATACAGACCGACAAGGCATGCTCTTCTCCGCGACCATTGCTCCTCATGTTCAGCAGGTAGCTGGCCTTGTTCTGGCTCCTGGTTATAAGTTCATCTCGACCATCCCGGCCGGCGAAGTCAACACTCACGAGCGCGTTCCTCAGTTCCTTGTTGAGGTCCCGACCTTTGGAGCCGTCGCGGCCGCTATGGCAGGCTGCGTTCGTCAGGAGGCCGCTCAAGATGGAACTTTCAAAGCCATCCTGTTTGCCCCAACTGCTGCCCTCGCCGACTTCTATGGTCAAATTCTCTCTGCCCTTCCAGGACTGCCCCCAGTATCCGTTTTGCACAGCCGGATGTCGCAAAACAAGCGCACCAAAATCACAAACGAATACCGCGACTCTAACAGCTCCATCCTCGTGGCTACAGACGTCGTTGCTCGTGGGATGGATTTCCCGGGCGTCACTACCGTGATCCAGGTCGGTCTTCCTGCTGACAAACAAAGCTACATACATCGCCTTGGACGAACAGCACGCGCCGACGCTGATGGTCGAGGCGTTTTGATTGTTTCGGCTGCAGAAGCCTGGTTCCCTAAATGGTCTCTCAAGGAAATCACCCTGAGCCCCCGAGAGCCTGACCTGTCCCTGGCAGGGGAAGTGCTGAGTATTGCCGAGAAGATGGAGGAGGACGACAAAGCACGGATCTACCAAGCGTGGCTTGGTTACTACAACAACTACCTCAAGAACCTCAAATGGGACAAGGTTGAGTTGGTGAGACAAGCCAACGTCTACGCTAGGGAGGGGCTTGGATCTCCCGATACTCCCCCGATCGCAAAGACAACAGCTGGCAAGATGGGTTTGAGAGGTGTCAAGGGCTTGGTGACTGTCCCTGATCGGCCTCGGCAGAAGCATGGGGCTCCTCGAAACAGAGGTGCAGCTAGAGGCTGAGATCAAGAGGGCGAGCAAGTGTGGATGACAGAATTTGGTGAAGGGCTGATTTGTGCTCCAGATGAGAGTTGCGATGAGGGCTTATAAGCATGTTTGTCTTTGTGCAGTAATACTCGGCTAGACCAGATGTCTTATCTCTTTGGCAGTAGAGCGAACAATGATTGCGTTGCTTGGCGCTTGTAGACTTCTTTATCGATACAATGGTCTGAAGGAATTCACTCTTGATGGCTGCCTGAATCGCAATGAATGAAATGTGTGCAATTTGGTGCAGACGTAACTAACAAGTAGTATACAAATTGACACAAATTGACAGACTGTTGTACATGAACTACACTCCGATCTAATTTTGCAGTATTTCCTTATACTCAGGGAGATCCCACCCCTTAACATCTTCTCTGAGAATCCATTTGCTCAGCAAGTCCAACTTGAGGAGAGATGCAGCCCCAAGAGCGTAGTTCATCACCTCAATACCGAAAGGGGAGGATGGTTTCCAAAAGTCATTAGTATCCTCAAGGACTCCCTCTTGGACCTGGCTCATGAAGGGCTGAAACTTGTCCTGATAAGCCTTCAGCGCCGCAGCGAGACCAGCTTTGACGTCTTCTCCCATGGACATGGAGCCCCCGACGTGCCTCCCGATCTCACCGGCCAGGACGTAGGCTCCCACGATGCTTGAGGTTGTACCCATTCCAGTGTTTGCTGACGGGCAGTAGGCAGCATCCCCTACCAGTACTGCCCGTTCCTGGAACCAAGACTACAGCTTTACAAGGCCCATACGCTGGCAGTAAAAGTCATCAGACTTCTGTAGAGCCTCTAGCAGCTCCTCTGTCTGCCAGCCAGCGCCTTGAAAGATTTCTGTCAATGCCGCCTTTTCTTCTAGAACACCTCCCTGGTGTGCTTCATTGAGCCGCTTCGAGTCTGTCGTACAAGAAAGGTATACCTGAATGGCGTCAGGACGGTGCCGCCGGGTCATGATGCCCCGTCTGCCGGGCGCAATGTACATTGTGGCGATACACTCTTCCCCCTCCTTTATGGGCCGTGGGGATGTGAAGTATCCCACGAAGTCGCCTTTTAGAGGGTAAAATCCATCATTGGTCTTGGATCCAAGCATCATTCTGCGAGTGCGTGATCCCTGACCATCAGCGCCAACCAGGAGGTCGTATCGATCCGCTTTGCCATCTGCAAAATGGACTTGAACCGAATCATATCCATTCTCGATACTCTTAACCGAGTTGCTGAAGATGTACTTGGCTCGATCCTTGCTGGCGTCGTGGATGAGTCGGACCAGGTCACCCCTCATGATCTCGTAGTCTGTCGTAAAGGCCTGCAAACCCTTGCCCGTTCTGTTCGCAGGGAAGAAGGCCCGACGTCTCCCAGAGCCATCGACAACTTGCATGCCCTCCTCAGGCGCCTGCTTGGCTCGGAATGCCTGCTCAAGGCTCATACCTTTTAGGACTTGCACACTGTGACCTTGGAGATCCAGCTGGAGACCGTTCGTGCGCAGGTTGGCAAATCGCTCGACGACGGTGACATCATGTCCAAGTTTTGAGAGCCAAAAAGCCAGAGCGTTGCCGGCGATGCCTGCACCACTGATGAGGACTTTGATTCGAGACATTCTTGATGGGCAAGGGGAGTGAGTACCGAGTGGGTGTGCCGAATGAGAGGACGACAACCGTAACAGGGGCAAGTACCGGGAGATTCAATGAAAGACAGGGATTGATTGATATGCAGCTTTTTGAGTGCCAAGATGTAATGTGCGCAGATATTGGGTTAAATAGGGATCCCCATGGACGCTTACGTCCGGAGGCCGCTTACGGCCGAAACGGCCAGTCATGATGTTACTGGGAAACGCCTAGGCGTAGACTCTGGGCTTTGCCCCTATTCTTGCCTCTTTTGGACTTGTAATTTGAGAAAAGATCGCAAATAAAGCATATGGTTTGTTGAGCACTTGACTGCGGGAGAGGATAGGTAGCGAGGAAACGATTAAGGTCTAGGGCCGAGATTGGCAAGACGGTGTTATTGTAATTACAAATTCTTCTCAGACGCCGGGAGTTAGGGTACATTGATATCGATTTATCAAGAGAAATCCGTATCCGATAAAAAGAAGTCCAGGTCAAAGTCCAGCATCGATCCTCCTTGCTCATCAAGACCCGTGGATACAAAGCCCATCTGACCAGATGTAAAGTCTGAATGCGTTCCGACTTGTGATTGTAGAAGACCAAAACATAGCTCTAGGCTTTCTCTTGCACTTTGGGCAACTTTGAGTTCATGGGGAACATCTGCCTCCTTAGCCTCGACCAAAGCCAAGATCATGTTAAGAAACATGTGGCTTTTTATGTTTGTTTCCCCCTGACGAATGCGTTCCAGTGATAGGTCCATCATTTCCCTCACAGCTTGTTTTAATGAGTCGCGGTGCTGTGAGCTGCGTCCTAGTGTACCCTCGATCCGCTGCGACTCAGTCTGCTGGATGAGTTCAAAGGTGATGGTCGTGAAAGCATACCGAAGGCCCTCTCGGAACAAGCCAGAGTTGATAGATATGAGACGAGCAAAGCTATCATCCGGCTGAGGAGATATGATTGCCATTGAAGCATCCAAGCTGACCTTGAGCGAGAAATGAAAGAGCGGGTTGACATGCGCTTGGCTGGCGAAAGGACAGTGCAAGGGAATCATGAACCGGCGAATAAGGTATTCAAGCAGGTTCCGATGGAATAGAGATGTAGAATGCTCGTTGCCTTTCAGGAAGCGGTTATAGGCCCGACAAGCATCGGAAACCTTGGAGCTTAGTGCCAGCGCGTCTACATAGGAGAGTTCCGAGTGGAGGCCGCTGAGAAGCTGAAGAATCCGGAGCCGGATCGGTAGAGAATCAAGGAGTATCAGCTGCATAGACATTTGCGTGTAAGTAGTCTTTGGGTGAGGGTGTATTGTTATTGATGTCTCGTCCAGTTCGTCATCGTTGATATTCGATGGCGCTTCTGTATCGAACTCATCAAAGGATATCCTCGGCGGCATCGCCGTGTCCAAAGATGACTGAACAGCCATTTCTAGTATGGTAGCCCATAGTCTTCTCCGTAGCTCAGCTTGGAGGAGTGACATTGGAGGAAGATGTTTAGGGTCGCGATGAAGCCCAACCTGCATGGCTCGATGTATGAGGGAGCCCACCGATATCCATGCTAAATCAACACCAATGGAGAATATTTGGCGGGCCAGGATGGTGAGGCAGTAGATTTGCAGTCCGGCCAAGTCGAGGCGATCTTTCTTTAACGGGCCAGCCAGCCAAGCTTGGGCGTCATGGATCCATTGGCAGACCCTATCGCGAAGACCAGAAGGTACATCATCGCGTTCGTAAATGCTGGATCCGATACCGATGACAAGAAGCATTTTGAGGCGGAGACTGAAAGGAGAGGTTTCCGGGTCGCTCCAGTATCTCTGATACTCGACCCAAAAACTGGGAATGTGAAACACACGGTATGTTATCTCAAACGTGTGCAAGTAACGGGATACCATCGCATCAGCTACTTCACGGGCGAGGGGAGGTAGAGTAGGCTCGGGATGCGGTAGGCCTAGCCGCCGTGTTTTGATAACCGTTGCCGCATCTTTGCATTTCTGAAGAAGTTGGCCAACGTGTGCAATCTCAGCTTGTAGAAATGGATCTTGAACTAGAGCTGCTTGATCATTCTTGGTGGCTGCGCTGAAGCAGGTGTAGATGGGTTGAAACTTGTACTTGTCAGCAACAGTCGCAGTGCATGAGCAGGGAATGCGCATCATACTTCTGGTGCCGTGCCCATCCAATGGCTCCACCTCAAGATCCGTGTCTTGTTCAAGATAACTTGAGAATTTTGCAAGCCAGATTGTCGAGCAAGAATGGTCCGGCCGGTCTCGGATAGACCACGTAGAGGGTTCGATGCTGAAGAATCCTCGAGGCTCTGGACACGGAGTAGAAGATCGTGGATACGCGACTCCTCATCATGTGAGCTGGCGGGTGTGTTCTCACCGTTCTTGCCATTGGCACTGAGCCGTGAACTGCCAAGCTGCTCTGTCGCTAGGGCAGATGTAACTTGAAGGCTCAAGGGGTCGTCGGCTTGTCGTGTAGGAGTAGTCCTCTGTGGAAACAGTGATACAGGTGAAGGTCCTTCTGTTGATGGACTCAACGGCTGCTGTGCGATCGTGGTGTGCTCTCTAGGCTCGCGGTAGAATCTGTATGCGCACTGTAGCTTGGCCGAGACGCAATGCTGACAAGGTTGTCCTCTGTCACACCTGATCTTGCGGCGACGGCACTCAATGCACGAAAGGGCTGGTCGCCTCCGTCGACGGGGAATTCGCTCCATGAGTACGGTTCTAAGGGAACAGTCCCGTATCGTTTGAGCGAGAGCAGCACGCTCAAGGTACCCCAGGTAGCTATGGGAGATTGGTGGACGGATGAGGAATGCCAAGAACGGCTGTAAGAGGACATAAGCGGACAAGGGAGCAAAAACCCACTTATGGCCGCCCGGGCCGGCCTTTGTTAACTCCGTCAGCTTTCGGGAGTGATCTGGCCGACGGAACTTCCGACCCTTGGTGCGATGACGTAGCAATCATTGCTTGGGTGGGTGGCAAGGAGACAAGACTCTCGGAGGAATCTCACCAGACCAGCATCTACCATTTTTCTCCAACATCGAAATGTCTGCCAACCAAGCCCCGACGACTGTCGGCCTGAGACGGAGGGCATGTGTCAATTGCACCGCTGGCAAGTCGAAATGTCTCCCAATTTCTCCCACTGAGTGTGAGCGGTGCAAGCGCCTCGGAAGGAGATGTGTATATCAAAACGTTCTGAATAAGAGAAAGAGCCCATCTGGCACATCGTGAGCTTTCTCCTCACAATGTCTCCACTTCTAAGGAATGCTGATGAAGCTTTAGTCGCGTCAAGTTACTGGAGCAAAGAATCGAGTCCTTGTTGTCTTTGCTTAATAATCAACCACACAGCTCATCGAGTGTGATCCTCTCGCAGCTTCAACCTCAAGGATTATCCGGCCTTGCGGATATCACTAGCTCCGCTTTTCCATTGGCTCCGCAGCACGGCATAATACACCTGGCACCTCGTGATGTGATAGATCGGGGCCTTGTCACTCTGGATCTGGCCCAGACCCTGTTTGACAAGTACCGTACTGAAGCTATTTACCATTTCCCTTTCGTTCTTCCCAACGCGGAAGCAGATATCAACTCACTCAGATCGAACACTCCCTTCTTGTTTCTCTGTATCATGGCGTCTATGCTCTTTAAGGACTGCTCATTGCAGAGACAACTCGGCGAGGAAGTTCGTATCCAGGCACACAGAAGGGTGCTCTTGGAGTCAGAGAGTAGCCTGGAGCTCTTACAAGGCCTCCTTCTCTATCTGGCCTGGTATCAATACCACTTTCTACCAGAGACACAACAAATTGTCCAGCTCGCACAGTTGTGTGTGGCACTTGTTCATAATCTCGGCCTGGATCAAAACCCAGACAACGGAAAACGAAAGGTTGACCTCGGGCCAGACGAGACAGAGTCTTGCAGAAGGTCTCCGCGCACGACTGATCAACTACGAGCGCTGCTCGGAACATTTTGCACAGCATCTTGGTGAGAACTCATCGCCTTACCTGCTTGTCCAGCCCGGGACTAATGAGTCAGGATTGCTACCAAGTTTAGAACTCGCTGCGCAATGCCACATACAAGATACATTGAACAGGCTCGCCAATTTCTTGCTACCAGCCCGGAGTATCCGACTGACCATCTGATATCGTACTTTGTTCAGACTAATGAGCTATCCCGCCGCATATGCGATATATTTGCATATGATGATTTGGACCACACGGAGATCCGTGATGAGTTCGTGAGCACCGTGACCGTGCAAGCCTTCAGCGGTGAGTTGAATGGCTTGAAGAGGTCATTGTTACCGGAACTCCAACAAAACCGTACGTGAAGCAGACTCTCTTTGGCAACAATCTCATATTTACCCCGTTATAGTCGCATTACAATTGGAGTTTCATCTCCTTGAGACGTTAATTTCGGAGACTTCGCTTCATCACGATTTCTGGGATAGCTGTCCAACTTCATATGGCTAAAGGTATAATATGTTCCGGAAATTGTCACTTTCTTGTAAATCACTCATCGACAATGTGATCAAGTGCCCAGAGCAAGAAGTCTGGTACCTCACCTTTTACACATATGCCAAGATCTGTCGAGCCCTGTCTTGCCTTTCCAACTCGGCAAGTTTCCTGCTGGAGCCGCAGAGCGAAGGCAATGCCTTGAGAGACGACCATGAAACTAACATCGTCATCCCGGCTGGTGATTCTCTGGCTGTCGAGAGGGTGATTCATTTATCATCCCTTGGGAAGGAGCTGCAGCAAAAGTTTCAAGGGCTGACGGCCTTGATATCTTCCGCAGACGCTCAAATGGATTTGGTGACAATGTTTTCGGGCATGGTGGGTGCTGTGGTGGCCACGTACGAAGAATATTTAAGAGAGAAATCCTCTGGCCTCTATGAGGTACCAAGGTCCATAACATACGAGGCCGGGAATAATATGCAGCTGGGGGCATCGAGTACAGAAGGTGTGACGTATGACCTGGGTGCTTCTATGCCACAGAGCCTTCAGACGCACGCAGATATTGCACCAGATGTGTTTGGGGATGTCGTTTGGAGCAGTGCGTTGGATGAGCTAGTATTTCCAACTTAGATTAAACGGTAGATACTGTAGAATGAAGTACAAATACCTTCTGATGTGTAGCAATGCAAATGTGAGCACCCAGAGAAAGACGTACCTAACCTGGGTGACTTGTAATGACCCACTGATGATCATGTATCTGCACCTGTCTTAGAAACGGAATTTCCGTCAGCCTTAGAGTCGACAACAAGGCCGTCGGCGCTTATAAATCTATACGATCTGGGGGATATAAGTACTCCCGATGCCAGAGATTGCTTCACATAACAACCGGGGCTCGACATTCACAATAACACGAAAACACAAGTGCGAAGCGTAATCATCATTAACCGGCTTAACATGCCTCCTCCCCGTGGTACGCCAAACCCCTTGGAGGGCCCTGGTATGTCACCAAACTCTACCTATGTGTCGATAACGCTCTAACCAACACAGCCGACTACGATATGACTTCTGTCGTACACTGTGACACTTACCCAGCCATAGATCCGACTAAATCGGATCTCCGTGGAAAGACAGTCTTAATCACTGGAGCATCAAGGGGCCTTGGCCAAACCATGGGCATATCCTTTGCAAAGGCTGGAGCCTCTCGTTTTGTCATCGTTGCCAGATCAGACATGTCAACCACCGTTGAAGCAATCAAAGCAACATCCCTCAAGGTTGGGCACTCAGAGCCCGAAATCCTGGCCATCCAGGCTGATTGCAGCAACCCAAAGAACGTTGAAGCATTGGCAGATCAGGCCAAGCAGGCGTTCGGACATCTAGACATCGTGATCAACAATGCCGCCATTCTCTCGATGCAACCAATTCTAGAATCTGACCCTACCGAGTGGATGAAGGTGCTCACGGTGAACGTGTTTGGTCCGTATCTTGTGGTGCGGGCCTTGCTTCCTCTGCTCCTCAAGGGCGAGTCCAAGACTATCGTCAACGTCTGCAGTGTTGGGGCTCATTGTGTGACTCCCACCATTAGTGCTTATCAGATATCAAAGCTGGCCGTCTTACGACTAACAGAGTTCATCTGTGCCGAGCATGAGAATGATGGTATTGTGGCCTACAGCATCCATCCCGGAAACGTCCCAACAACAATGGGCAGCGTTGA
This sequence comes from Fusarium sp. M6JPR69, assembly GCA_037576055.1. Lineage (NCBI taxonomy): Eukaryota > Fungi > Ascomycota > Sordariomycetes > Hypocreales > Nectriaceae > Fusarium > Fusarium sp. M6JPR69. The sequence goes on from JBBEOF010000023.1 coordinate 63,049, forward strand.
CGATCTGCCTCCTGTGTACCGACCAGGTAGGACTCTAAGGCCTTTCGCTTGCCTATCGTTTCTAACTCTGCTTTGTAGTCTTTGTCGAAACCCCGGAGCTCAGTGCGGATTCGTTAGTTTTCCTCACGTCTCAAAGGCGATCGTGGCTGGCAGGACGATATATCAACCTTACTTGGGATCTGCCGGAGCTGATGGCCAAGCAAAATGAAATTGTTCGAGGTGACAAGTTGAAGGTCCGCCTGGCTGTTTAGGATTACTCGAACACGACTGCATCATGTGTATTGATTTTTTGTGTAATGGGGCACATCAACCCACACGGTATTGGGTGTTAATACCGTTATGTATTAATGACTGTGTTTTTTTTTGCTATTGTGGTTGATGGCTTCTTGTCATCATTGCGGAGAATGAAAAAAAAAAAAAAACACATCAACCCACCATTCTTTTCAATAGACCATTTCGCGAGTCACGCTGAAGCTGGTGCTATTATGTCATTTTTTACATTTTCAGCAGAGTAACATGCTTAAAGGAGGGAGAAGCTTGAGCTGTGAACCAAAAGCTTGACAGGAATTTGGACAGTATACGGTCATGCTTCAATGGTAGCGACAAATTGATACAACATTTGATATCAATCTTCCGTTGTTCCTCCTAAACAGGCATTCAATAACTAATCTGGGTAATACCCAACGAAAGTAGTAATAATAGTTCTCTTCTCTGGCCTTCATCGAAACACTCCGTCACTCGCCTCTTCGTCTTGTTCCCTCCATTTCTTTCCCTACCATCCCCCTTCTTATTCTTCCTTGGATCGTGGCTCTCAGATTAGGTCTCGCTGCATGATATTTTTGCGAGATGCCTCTGGGACAAGACGCCACGAATACCATCCCTGTGTAACAGGATACTCGCAAAGCATCACGCAAGATTCCTCTTATACGCACCTCGCAAGCGCGCTATATCACCGCATCTAGCCCGGTGTGCCCAGACTGACCACGGAGGGTCACGATAAGCGACCAGGTCCCGCCTGGTAGGACAGAAGCTGATCACTTCCTCTGTAGGAACGACTCTCCGACAAGTTACGGGGCTGAGATCATCGTGAGCCACCCAACTTTGCATCCTCGTGTCACCCTAGAACCTAGAATTAAGGGCCCTGGTCCCACGATCTTCTGGCTCAGTTAACCCATCGAGGGCCAGGCTTCAACTATAATAAAGAACACATTATCAACACATCATAGCATAATATCCCAAAACTAACATAATAGCCTTTTTTTTAGCCTTCTGCTACCGGCAATAAAAGAGTCATACCTAGCTATATCGTCATAAAAAGTTAAACCTCTCATAGGGTATTTAACTACTTTAACCTCCATACGAGGAATAAGAGAATTATCCCTTTCCACCTTCTCAAGACTATAGTCTCTCAACACAATAGCGAGAACCACAATCAATCAAGCAATAAACATCACTAGGCCGTATGACATTACCGCCGCCGTCTAGTATAGGAACTAACACCCTCTTACTTCTCCCTTCCGTGAGAGATATCACCTCCTGCGCAATACACGATTATCCTTGTTTCGTGATATCGATACGGCAAGCTCTATCGACCGGCAAATCACCGAGCCGGGCGTCTATATCGAATCGGCTATCTTGGGAGGCGAGGCATTTCTCGCAGCATCAAGGCGCCTAGGAGCATCACAGAACCTCAGGCGCTTCGTACGACACGATGAGCTGCCACGACTCGACCCTGGTCCCACGCGAGACGTTAGTGTGAAACCAAATGATATCGGGGTCAATCTGTGGATGAGGTCTTGAGAGAACAAGCTCAGGGTCTTGAGATCTATATATACCGTACAGGCCAAGACACTTCCTCTTGTCAACATTCCAGTCCAAACATCCTCTCCGAGAATTTGCCTTTCCAAAGACTTGAACCCGACCATGGATCTTTCAAAGCTTACTCAAAAGAAACTTGACGTCTCTCGTGGTTTCACATACACCTATTACACTTTCCCCGCACAGGGCTCCAAGCCTACCCTCATCCTCTTCCACGGTTGGCCCGACACTGCACGGCTTTGGGCCGGCCTCATCAATAATTTCCTTGTCCCGTATGGATATGGGGTTGTTGCTCTAGACTGCTTGGGCTACGGCGGAGGCTCCAAACCTACTGATGTCGCCTCGTACACATACCAACACATGACGGCCGACATCACCGAGATTCTCGACGCAGAAAAATTGTCTACCGTCATCTCTGTGGGCCATGACTGGGGCAGTGCCCTTGCTCAGCGGTTATACAACCTCCACCCCTCTCGGGTAGCAGGTCTCATAATCGTCAACGTCTCTTACGCCCCGCCAAGTCAGAAGTTCCATCTTAATGTTGCCAACGAGTTGACAAGGAAGGCCTATGGCTTTGGCATAAATGAGTACTGGAACTTTTTCACTTCGGACGACCCATCCAAGGTCATGGGGCAGAACCTGGAGTCTATGTATAGCGTGGCATTTGGGGACCCCTATACTTGGCTCGCGAACTGGTGTAGCCCTGGTGGAATGCGCAAGTTTATCACCGAGGGTCACACTCAGCCCACTCTTCCTTACGCTACCTCTGAGCACAAGGAAGATTTCATGGACCGGTTTGGGAAGCCACCTGGTTTTGAGGCGCCTAGCTGCTGGTATAAAGCGTTCCTGGTTCCCGAGCAGAGCGAAGCCGATTATTTATCGGTCTCTGAAGACGCAAAAGTAGTCAATGTGCCGGCCTTCTTTTGGGGTGGGGAGCGGGACTTTGTATGCGGAACGGCCGCACTGCAACCCAGCATTGATGCAGGATATTTGCCAAAGGCCAAGGATGTAACCAGAGAAGGGGGCCACTGGGCACTCCTTGAGAAGCCGGCGGAGTTCGGCCAAGATGTCCTGGACTGGCTGGAGGAGACTTTCCACTGAAATAAGACATATCATATGGCAGCACCAATGAGTAGTAGATCGACTGTTGATGAGCCGTTCTCAAGTGCTCTTTGCATAAATTATGTTGCTTCCATTTTCGAAGACCCCAACAAGCGCTATACTGCTACCTTGTAACATCCTGAACTCCAAAATCCTCCCAGACGACCCTACATATGTTCAAGCCAGCCATTCCAGCCCAACTACAAGATTACCCTAGCTTCCCGAGGCCTACAATGGATTCACAATCAATCTCTTTGATGTCTAGGCATACACCCTGTCCACCATTCCGAACCTCTTGGTTGCCATCTGACCGATGTCATCAGCAAAGGCGATGTGCCCAACATCCTTTTCAGGGTGCACGTCGACGATCTTGAGCCGCCGATTCCTGAGTAAACGTGACCTTTCCTTGCCATCCAAGGTACTTCCCCCTAGAGGGACGTTGATATACGGAGAGTCGCGAGTCAAGCCGGCGACGTTTGTGAGGAAGTCTGGGGCGCGAATTATAAGCCTAAGAACGATGGCAGCAACTGAACATGTGCTCATCACGACAAGTGAGGCGATGTAAAGCCCCATCCATTTATGCTGGACCTAGTACACCGCTGTGGCTGTGCTAAAGCTTCCTGTTGTACTGCCGTACTCGGGCTCCATGCCGGTAAGAGCAGCAGACTCAGTGATGTTGAGATCGGTGAAGCCAAGGATAGAAGGCATATCGTAAGAGATGCGCAGTGCAGTGTTCATAACCATCGCTAGACGCTGTGCGAATATCTTTAGCGGTAAGCGCGTATATTCACCGGTGAGCGCCACGGCGTCCCCCTCAATGCCACAGGCTGGGTCGGCCAAATAATTCTCAAGTGGGGATCGGTTTCCGGAATGATAGGAGCTTGCGATCCAGGGCAAAAATGCTACATAATATCCTGCAGCTGGGGCCCCTGGGTCTGTTTGATTGATCTTGGTGATCATTGGTTGCCAGGAAATGGCACTGGTTGAGCTGGTGAATGTCGGATCTTGTCGGATCTGCAGACCATCTGGCCTAGTCGCTGTTCTCGCTGACACTGAACTTCAACATAGACATAGATATGGCCAATATCGCAGATAGTCGAGTTCCCCTTGGTGCCAAATACTAGACTACCTTGGGTGATGGGTCCTTGGCTTGTGTGGTTTTTGGTTGAAAAGTTGAAGCTGGTGAGGGGAGATGGCGTATCCATGTAGATCTGTTGAAAGCCATTGAAATGATTGCCTCTTCTCTTTTCGTTTGTTATGCTGCTGTTGATTGCCTTGTGAAGAAGCAATGCGTCAGGGGTTTCTTCACGCCATGTTGTTGTATTAAACCAAGGAGAGCACTGATGAAAGGTTAGTCATGAGCGCCTTAACGCAAATAGAGGTAGGACGATGATGCTAGACGAGCCTGGTGTACCTACCTGTAGTGTTGCATAAGTCGTTGAAAGCTGAAAGCCAATGTCGCCTGGAGTTTCTTGTGGGATGCCTCGGACAGGAACCCCGACTAGAGATTCGTAGGTGACAAGACGATCGGTAGGGACTTGGAGCCAGCGATAGGGTCTTGTGAGTCGTATCCCGGCAAGACAGTGATTTCAGGTACTCGGACGTTCTGCCAGAGATCCATCCTCGCAGCTACAATAGCCGTATCCACACCTCCAAGCCCTCGTATCGCAGCATCAAACGTCGGGCTTGATCTGTTGGAAGCTTGAGCAATAGCATTGGATGCAGAAATTGCACCCCCAAACATAGCGTATACCCTCCCAAGCTGGGTCCCGAGATTGGAACTGCTTGCCCAGAGTATCCTGTTGAAAGGTAATCCGATGTCCGCTGCAGGGCTGCCCATCAAGTCGTGAGTCGTCGTTTCGATAAGGGACGTCAGGCGGACAGTTCGGTAAGCTGCTTGACCACCAGCTGGGCTAATAACCCATATAAATCCGAGAACGAGAGTCCAGAAAGTGAAGATGCGAACAACGAATGGGCTTTTGAGCGCGCTGACCAATGTCTGGCTGCTCAACAGTACTTCAAGGGTCTGGACATTTTTAGAGAAGAGGGGCAAGGCTAGATCAAAGCCTCGACTGGCAAAATGTGGGAGTTGACAGGTCTGGTTGATCACTTACACCAAGCGTAGTCCCACGCTCTGCTTTGAACAAGGCAATGGTTCGAATATACTGAGCTTGGAACCGGCTGCGGATGACCTGGCCAAGACGGCGACTCATTCAATCCCTTGCCCCCCCCGAGATTGAGACTCTCGTGCTTGTCTTCTCGGGTTGTAGCAACTGATCTGGCGGCATGTTGACAACTGTGTGAACGCTGCCTGCTGTCAATCCAAAAAGAACAGATTGGAACGAAGAACAAAGGAGAAAGAAGGCGCAGAGAAGGATAAGAAAGGGCGTGCAGGGGGCATCTTAAACACTTCCTTGATGGTCTGATACAGCTTCAGCCCGCAAAAAAAGAACCAATCCCGTTGTGCATTGGGATCCTACCCACAACGCAATGACAGCTGCCCACTGTAAATAACCAGCCCAGTACGCAAGGATACAGCCTTGAACGATAAAAGTCTTTAATCGTATTGGAACGGCTGGCATGAGATGAAACTGAGCAAATACTGCATGTGAGCCTAGACGGCTCAACATCCGATCTCCTGGTCAGAGGTGCTCCACATTCGATTTGCCGATGCCGACCGGGGGACTTGGGGATCTTGTAAAGAATACCGGATCGAATATCAGAATTGGCAGAAATTGCTGAGAGTTCGTTTTACATGGCCAGGGGGCAAGAGGCGTTCTAAAGTGGACGTAGCTAAGAGCCGCGGTCTTACCCGTCGCTTCATAGGTCTGGAAGCATCATCTTGGTCGACGATATTTGACTGCCCTGGTATTGCTCTTCTATATTAAAAGCTTGACTAGTAATTCGCATCTAGTATCGAAACTACGAAGCCTATTGAATACCTTCAAGGAACTGGTTTAGCTCCCCACTGCCCCGCGTTGGTTTTGGTTAGGTTTCTCACATTGTATGAATAGATGTAGCCGACCACTGTACAGTTCTGGTGGTAGAGGGGCTTGTGAACGTGTGGATTAAAAGCTAAGCAATCTTAGCTTCACTTCATGAACCATCGTCTACTGTTACATATAACTCTATTACTCTGATTGACTGGTGTGTGCAGATTTGCAGCCATTGAAGTGAAAAGGCAGACGGACCTTGGCTCAACAATGAAGTTTTCGAGGTTATGTACTGTAATCTGTATATGGTTTTGCGTGCACAACGTCTAATCGATCTATTTCGCTATGGGCGATCGTCCTTCGTTGTCCATAAAAACAACTAGTGAATTCCCCTGACCTTCAGACAGTCAAGAAGCACAACAAATCCGCTGGCTTTCTGCATTACGTGTCAAGTTGAACTCAAGATTTTCATACAAGGATATCATAGCATTTAAGCAAATATGTCCAATTGCTCAACGCACGGTGTGTAGGGGTGTGGTGTCATTAATACAGGGCTTGCTGAAAACGGGCAGTCCAGTGAGTTCTGTGAAAACCTGCTGAGTGCTTGTGTTTCAAGCCCCTGGTGATGGTCGCGTCTGAAGAAACGGCTATGCGTTTGGACATGTGCGCCGTATCATTTGGGGCGGCGGTGTTTCTGCCCGTCATGAGGTGATGCCGCCACTACATCCTCTGGGAAACAAGCCTGGATTCTCGGCCAACAGTATAGAGACTCCTTATTGACTTCCCCAGAAGTAACTCGTTTATGGTTACAAATGCGACATTCCCCGGGTTACTCAAGCGTCCTATATTGCCATATTGGCATCCATGTTACAACGAGATATGATATGCGGGATGCATCTGAGAATTGGCAAAGAATGTGAAATGTCACGGGGAAAGTAGGTTCCTGGGGATGCCATAACGATAACTATGAAGGGAGAGAAAATGAGCGCCAGTAGACATTGAGAAAACCTCTTTCGTTTGGTGAGACTGCACGTCCCAAGGCCAGTCAAGGTCCGGTTACAAGGTACGGTGACACGGACCCTTTATCCTAAACACAGAGCCGTGATCGCTCTCAACAGAGTGCCTTGATCATGGTGGCTCAAGGCATCGTACTCAAGAAGCACACCATGGTGATGCCTGCTCTATTTTCAAGTAGATGATCTCACGAAACTTGTTTCCAACCATTCGAGAGGGCAGGATGCATGGCTGCGTGCTTGGACGCATACCATCACAATACAGCCCTCGGAGTAAGACGGTGGTAGTGTCGACGCTGCACAGCCACCCATATGACGCAATTTTGTAGGGCGATTGGACCCTGGGGACAAGAGTCATGCCGCTCAAGGCATGCCAAAGTCCATAAGTACCGTGTTTTCCCGATGGGCGCACCGACTCGCTGGTCGCCCTGAGGCTGAAAGACAACAGCCACCTGACCAATGTTTGGGTTGCTAAAGTCACTAGCCCTTATGGACAGATTTCAGTAGCATTGTTGCCTAGCAAAATAGCCTATCATGTTCCCCATCCCGCCTGAGAGCCAAGTGTCAGAATTATCCACTTTTGTGGTACCAAGATTACTGCTGCGGCCACACAGCTCCAGCTCGCTCCAATGACTGCACTTTTAACCAGTCCTTTGTTTCTTGCAGCTGATGAGGCCCGCAGTCCTCTTCCCTGCTAGGCTGCACACGAGGCAACTGTGGGCTGACGTTGTCGCCCGCTCAGGATGGAATCAACCACACCTCCCTCACTTGAGTCACTACCTATCAACCAAACAGAGAACCTATAAAGACTCTGCACGTTGATCCCTGCCTCTGAAGCGTCTATTTCAAGCCTAGGCGTATTAAGCACTGCAGAGCTCTGGACACATCACCGGAAATCTCTTCTCCTCATTGTTTACTGCTGCAGTGGTTTCGCTACCCCGCAAGGCATGCTTGGAGATGACTATTGATCAGGCGCTGACGGCGCATCCCAAGGATGCATTGATCCCCACTGATAACCATCAACGGCCAGCGGAGCAAACACCCGAGAGAGATGCTGAGCACACAGTTGAGCTCACAGCCGTCCAGAGTGCTGGTCTGCTCAAGTCTGGGCTTTTGTCGGAGCGAGAGAGCGAGGCATGGCAGAGGGCAATAGAGACTGTGGTGGAGAGTGTCGTCTCTATCCGCTTCTGCCATCCATATTCGTTCGATACCAACCTTTCCGCATCAAGTGAGGCAACTGGGTTCGTTGTCGATGCTGAAAAGGGGTAAGATTCAACTCTCAGACAGCTGGATTTGCTGCTAACTCGACAAAGCATTGTTCTTACAAATCGACACGTTGTTGGAACTGGGCCATGGACAGGATACATTCTCTTCAACAACCAAGAAGAGGTCGACGCATTCCCAATTTACCGTGATCCCGTGCATGACTTCGGTTTCCTGAAGTTCGACCCCTCAGCGGTCAAGCATATGAAGCTGGCAGCTATCAAACTTCGGCCCGATCTTGCTAAAGGTAAGAGCGGACACTATGAGATGAGTAAAAAGAGTTCTCAGGCTGATCATAAATACAGTCGGTGTGGAAATCAAGGTCATCGGAAACGATGGAGGTGAAAAGCTTGGTATTCTGTCTGGTTTCATCAGCCGCCTTGACCGAAATGCTCCGTTGTACAAGGGGTACATGGACTTCAACACCTGCTACTACCAAGCAAACGCATCTGCCGCTGGAGGGAGCTCGGGAAGCCCAGTTGTCAATGTGGATGGCTATGGCATCGCTCTTCAGGCTGGTGGTCGAAGTGACGGTGCCTCTACCGACTACTTCCTTCCTCTCGACGGCCCGCTGCGCGCTCTTAACAAGATCCAGCAAGGCCTGTCCGTCCCACGAGGTGAGGTTCAGTGCGTCTTCCAGCTTAAGCCTTTCGACGAGTGTCGGCGACTGGGCCTTAGTTCCGAGTGGGAGACTATCGCACGCAAGGCTTTTCCGAGGGAGAACAACATGCTCGTCGCTCACACTGTCCTGCCAGAGGGACCATCGGATGGAAAGATAAAGGAGGGCGACATCTTGATCAAGATCAATGGCGTACTGGTCACTCAGTTCCTCCAATTCAACACCATACTGGACGAGAACATTGGGGAAACCCTCCACTTCTTGCTTCAACGAGATGGAAAGGATGTGGAGGAAGATATCTTGGTCCAAGATCTCAACGAGGTCACACCTGATCGCTTTCTGGCCGTCAGCGGCGCATCATTCCATGACCTCTCCTACCAGGTTGCTCAGAGGTACACAATTGCTTGCCGTGGGGTCTACGTATGCGAATCCGGCCCTTTCCATCCATCAGTTCGCAATGACATTGTCATCCAGAGCATCAGCTACAAGGATACGCCAGATCTCGCAACCTTCATCGAAATAATGAAGGAGATTCCCGACAGAGCGCGGGTTGTCCTTTCGTTCAAATACTTGTGGGACTGGCACACCCTTCACACTGCTGTCGTGCCTGTTGATCGACACTGGTTTGGGAAGATGAGGATGTTCAAACGAAACGACTCTACGGGGGCATGGGATGTTGACATACTAGCGGAAGCGTTGCCTGCAGTTCCCCCAAAGCCTCTCACTGCATCCTTTGCTGCTCTCACCCATGTCCCTCATCGAGCAGTTGCCGATGTCGTGAGGAGCTTTGTTCACGTCAAGTACTCTACCGCCTTGTTGCTTGACGGGCAATCCGTACATGAGAAGAGCGGCATGGGTCTAGTTATAGATGCTGACAAGGGCCTGGTCCTTGTTGCCAGGAACATTGTGCCGACCAAGTTCTGCGATATTGAGCTTACCTTTGCCGACTCGGTCCTGATCCCAGGAAGGCTCGTGTTTCTTCACCCCTCTCACTACTATGCTGTCATCAAATATGACCCCAGTCTCGTTGATGCGCCAGTACGAAGCGCAAAACTCAGCACAGAGCAGATCTCACAGGGAGCTTCTACCCTCTTTGTTGGACACAACGGGAACGGGGAGATGGTTTACAGTTCGACAACAGTCACTAGGGTCATGCCCCTTGAGCGCACTCCGCCCAACCCTCCCAAATGCCGTCCGATCAACCTGGACCGGATCGATGTCGACAGCAGGCTCAGCGCACAATGCACAAGCGGAGTCCTCATGACAGAAAATGGCGATATCCAGGCCATTTGGTTGGTCTTCGAGAGGGACGATGATGAGGAGACCAGCTTCGGTCTGGGCTCTCTCGCCCTCCTCCCGGTGATCACAAAACTCGTCCAGGGAACAATCCCAAAGCTCAGAAGCCTTCCAGTCGAGCTCGAAGCTATCACCATGATGGAAGCCCGCGTGATGGGTGTTGCCGAGGAGTGGATCCAGAAGGTTGGAAAGAAGTCAGTGCAGCATCGACTCTTCACGGTGAAGAGAGTTTTTGGCCAAGCACCAGACCAGTTGCTTGAAGGGGACGTTTTGCTGACACTCAATGACGATCTCATTACCCAGCTTCCTGAGTTGGAGGTCATGTACTGGCATGAGAAGATCGACGCAGTCATTGTTCGCAGTGGAAAGCAGCTCAACCTGCAGCTTGACACGCTGCTAGAAGATGACTTTGAGACATCCCACGTCGTCAACTTTTGCGGCCTTACAGTTCAGAAGCCACACCGAACTGTGGTACAGTCGATCAAGAAACTGCCTAGTCAAGTCTACATCACGACCTGGCTTCATGGATCTCCCGCCGCTCTTTACAGCGTCTATGCCACCAGATTCATTACCCACATCAACAGCGTACCCACGCCGGATCTAGAGTCGCTCGTTCCTGTTGTGGCTGCCATTCCTGATAACACTTGTGAGTCTCCAAACCTGATAGCCTCTACAATGGCTGTGTTCTAACAACATATTCCCCAGACTTTACTGTCAAGGCTGTTGACTTTGCTGGTGCTCCGTTTGTGGCTACCGTAAAGAAGAACGAGCGGTATTTCCCGACCGTCGAATGGATAGCTGATGCATCACGCGATGAGGGTTGGAGGCGTGTGACCTATGATGAAGGAAAGGCTGTGCAAGGGGAAGGCATGTATGGAATTACCTTTTGATCATTGATGGGCTGGAGTCAAGGTGGCAGGATTCCCTTCTCATAGTCATCTCTCAAAGACTGTATTCCACTCAACCTAACACTGTAAATGAATGATAATAAGAGAGCAAAAAGGAAGCAGGCGTCTGTCTGTCAGCGTCTTGTGGGAGCCAAAGGCGGGATCTAGGGGCCACACGGGGCAAAAAACATACAACAGCGGGGATTCGCTGGTCGTCACCGACCCAACTACTAATCCGCCCCTCACCGGCTTATCTATGGGAGAGCGGACGGGATCCCGAGTTCTCCGGTGGGTATGGTCGTATGTGCTAGGAAAGGCGCAGTACTACGATTATATCTTGGAGAGCCAAATCCTTACACACAAGCCTGGTTGCGGAAGTTTCCACCCTCAGGCAGGGTATGTGAGGAGTGATTGCGACGTGAAAAGAATCGGGTGAGGCAGTTGCATTTGCACTGAGAACACGTCTGTGAACTCAAATGAGACTGAACAGCCTGAGCCTCACTCAATCATAGAGAAATGGATTCGGGTGAACTCAAATGCTGCCAGTGAAAGACCTCACTCTTTTGACTGGTCTATCGTTAAAACGGGACGGGAAGTGATGTCATGCCGAAACGTTAACTTGACCACGACAGTCTCCTATGTTTGAGGTTGGGAAGCTGGCAATGGCCTCGCTCCAACTGACGGCATCGGCACTGTCAATTCAACCGATGAGAAGACCTCCAAGCATGGAGAGCCCGCGATAAGGACACAGCACAGAAATGGTGAGGAAATATCTGACTGCCAACGTGACCAAGTGACTTCGGGGGCACCGTGGGGGTGGATCTTTTCATTTGTCGAGACTCGCCAAAGAGACCATCACAAGACACCAAAGTGGGCCACTGATCGCCATGTCGATATCTCGCTTACCGGTTCCCCTTTTTCCCAGGCCTGGCCACACCAGAAAAGCCCAAACTCAACGCATACTGTATGGGGTACTATCGACGATCACTTGGCCAACTTACCGCCATTCCATGTCCAATCGGCTCTGTCGGACAAACATGGCCCTATTTTCCTATCCCGCGAGGAACCTGGGATTGGGCACCTCTCTTCGTCAGCATCATGAAAGTGTCTTGGAAACTTGAACTCTTACACTGGGTCAGCGGCCAATGCCCAGGGCTTGTGACTGCCCCTAGCGTGGCGTGGGTGTTTGGAACAGACCCGAGTCGTGCCTTTGACAGACATCGTAACACGTTGAGAGACACGCATCAGGGCTTGAGAAGTTGCATGCTTTTGCAGGTGGGTGGGAGGTGGGTGGCGATAGGTAAAAGGCGGTTTCTGCCCCCTCTGCCTCCAAGAGCATTGTGCTCAATTCCATCCTCAATCCCACTCTATCGTTGATCAATTGATACACAATGGTTCCTCCTCCGCTCCCAATTCCTGAAAGAACCCTTTCTTTTTCTCGCACGGACCCAGAGGTCCAGGTCGAATACCCACCACACCATGAGCTCCCATCTAGCAAGCCGGTAGTCGGACAGGGAGGGCAGTTCTCCAAACCGACATTGGCGTCCCTCTCTCTTGAAGGCAAAGTGATCGTGATTACAGGAGGTGCAAGAGGGCTGGGTCTGGTCATGGGCCAAGGCTGCGTCTACTCTGGAGCTGATCTTGCGATTGTCGACTTGAACAGTGAGCTTCGCGTTTAAGAGAGTTGTTGTTGGTCACAGGGTTTTTAACGGAATTTAGAGGATGAAGCAGAGTCCCAGGTCGATGAATTGATTGACGCTTTCAGAAAGGAGAACCCGGGATGCGAAAGGTCAGCCTTTTCACGACTGTTTCATGGCCTATTTTCCTAACTCATCGAAACCAGACTGCCCCGAGTTACGGCGCACTACGCAGATGTCTCAAAGCCGGAGTCTGTGGATAAGTGCATTCGCGAGATCCTCAACACCTACCAAAAGATTGATGGTCTCGTAACCTCAGCCGGATTCACAGAAAACTTTGACGCCATAAACTATCCAATTGACCGAATGCGCAAGCTTTGGGGTGTCAACGTGGACGGCACCTATCTCTTCGCCGTAGCTGTCGCCAAGCATCTTATGGAGCGAAAGGCTCCTGGGAGCATTGTTTTCATTGGTAGCATGTCAGGGGCGATCGTGAACGTCCCTCAACCACAGGCGTAAGTGCCAGGGCAATGATCTGACCATTTCTCACCAACTAATCGTGATAAAATACAGCCCTTACAACGCCGCGAAAGCTGCGGTCAGGCATCTTGCTGCGTCATTGGCCGTTGAATGGGCTCACGCTGGAATCCGCGTGAACTGCATCTCTCCTGGCTATATGCTAACAGCTTTGTAAGTCTCTCACTATGTAAATCTTGGCCCGGTTGGTTCTGACAAAAAGTAGGACAAAAAAGATCCTGGCCGATAACCCCGATCTGAAGAAGACTTGGGTGTCTCTCATTCCGCAGGGTAGGATGGGTCAGCCTGAAGATCTGATGGGCCCTGTCACCTTCTTGTTGTCAGATGCAGCTTCGTATGTCACTGGCGCAGACCTTCGAGTCGACGGAGGATACACCATCACATAAGATGGGCGACTGAAGTGGTATTATGTTGGTCGAAAGTAGAATTTTGTGTAGCACTGCCAAAGTAAACGCAAGAAAAAATGAGTCCAGCTTTCTCATATGACATCGTATATGAATGTTCATCTCTTAAGTACAGTGCATTGTATAGAAACTGCAGCTTCAAAATATGGGGCAGTAGCAGACAGCCCCGATAATGATAGGACCATATACGAGCATTGCCTTCATTTTGCCTTTGTCGAGCGCTGTAGGCCTCAGCGTCAGAGGCGTCTTTGTAGCTAAGAGACAGCAAGAGCCCAGAAGAGACTCACCTGATTGGTGAAACATAGAGAAGCCTGAATGTCTCTGCAAATATTGTCACTGCTGAGGTTCTTATTTGTTGTAAGCAGTTTTGAAACCCTATCCGCATTCGACAAGGCACATGCACAATCAACATGTTTCACTGGCCCAGAGCCTAAACTGCAAGCGGCATTCCGATAGTTAGATGTGACCATCCCGACCCCGGCGCTTGGCCATCGTAGACTGCGTCTGGTATTTCTAGCAAAGTATGGCGCAGTGAGAGGTTTAGTGTGGGTGTGCGCGTTACTATTGTCTGCAATGATGACAATAAGCCATCAGCCACAACAGAAAAAGACACAGTTATCAATACATGACGGCGTCAAAACCCAATACCGTGGGTGTGTGCTTCACATCAATGGTTGTTAAGATTCGTCCACACCTTTTCGGTGAAATGTTTTCCACAAATCTCCGGCCAGCTTAATCCATAACCATCACATTTCATGCGATAGGAGCCAGAAGAATCCAAGACGCATAATGTTGAACCTCACGTAAAGTAGGGACAAGGTAGGCCTCTCGATGAAGCGACAGAAAGGCAATCTCCTGCTCCCAGGGTTGGAAGATGGTTTTTTTTTTTTCTTTAAATCTTATTTAAATACGATACCTCCTAAGGCCAAAAACTTGCCCAAAAAGGACAGGCGCCAAGAAACTTGCAGCTGCTCTTTTTGCCTGCAATCAGTGAGTCCAGTGTTGGACCGCGTCGCTATAAGCTCTATGGTCAGAACTCCGGGAACCTAACTTTATAGCCGCCAACGCAGCAACAATGCACCGGGTATTTCATAACAATTATCCGTCAACTGGTACACATCAGTCGCATTTGACCAGGTTGCTTCGTAATCAAGAGCGACACTGTCGTTCAGATGACAGCAGGGAGCCAATAGCGTGAGGCCAGTTGACTGACGCGATTAGTGGGAATGATGAGCGCATAGGGCGACCACCTGATTCAGTACAACGCTGGACATGACGGTCGCTCTCAGCAATTGAACTCCTCTTTCTTAGAAATAACAGAAAGAACACATATCAGCTTCCAGGCACTTCACATTCTTCTATACCGCTCTCAGTCATGACAGAAGTGCAGGGTCGAAGCTCAGAGGGCTATGTACCCCTTGTAGAAGCTCAGCCAGACGGTACCCATCATGAAGTCGTCGTCAAGCCAGTTCAAACGTGGAAAGGCTACATTTGGGACACGTGGGAGCTTCCTCCAGATCAACGCCGCTTGCTCTTCAAAGTTGACGCGTTTATCCTCACATTTGCCTCGATAGGCTACTTCTTGAAGAACATCGACCAAACCAACGTCAATAATGCTTTCTTGAGCGGTATGGAGGAGGACCTCGAGATGTACGGAAATCAGCTCGTCACTAGTAAGCACTTCCTCTTATCTACCTAAATTCCATCTCTACCCGCCGTCACTGACTCCATGGATAGGCACTTCTATCTGGACCGTTGGCTACGTGATCGGTCAAATTCCATCCAACTTGTTGCTTACTCGAATCTCACCACGATGGGTTATTCCCTCCTTGGAGGTTGGGTGGGGGATCGCAACTATTTGCACTTCAGCTGTTCAATCTTATCGTGGTCTCTACGCGTTGCGCTTTTTCGTAGGATTCTTCGAGTGAGTGACCTTGCCGCTCCGACACTCGACAATTTGACTGTCGCATCGCATTGGTTTGGAGAGAGCCGCTGACCCCATCCTCAGATCCGGGTTCTACCCAGGGATTCATTATATGTTGGGATCATGGTATACTCCTCGAGAAATTGGAAAACGGGCCATGTTGTTTTGGATAGCGGGCTCGATTGGGTCAATGTTTAGCGGTTTTCTTCAGGCTGCTGCATACACAAACCTCGATGGAGTTCATGGTCGTGCAGGCTGTAGGTCATCAACACTTCGCTTGTCTTTCAACAATTTGGACTTTCCAAGAGGCTTCTCCAACAGGGGCAGCGCTAATTATTGGCTTATATCATAGGGCGTTGGCTTTTCATCATCGATGGAATCATCACACTCCCCCTTGCAGTCGCTGGTTACTTCTTCTTCCCAAATCTTCCGCAGGATGGGAAGAGGACCTGGTGGACAACTGAGGATGAGCATATCCTATCGGTGAAACGCATGCAGGCCATTGGAAGAGCTGGCAAGCAACCTTGGACGAGGGCCAAGGTGAAAGAGACTCTACGGAGCTGGCATACTTATCATCTCCGTATGTTGTCCTACTCAAAACTCTTTTCATCGAGACTGACTCATAACCTTAACAGCGCTGCTGTATATTCTTTGGAATAACGGAAATCCTCAGGCTGCTATGGGCTATTGGTTGAAGAGCTTCAATGCCCAACCACCACCAATGCCAGGCAAATCTTTCTCCGTCCCTGAGATCAACAGCTGTAGGTTCTAGTCTGCTCGATCGGAGCGATCGGTGTGTTGAGGCACTTGGCCCTAATGTAAACATCATGCAGTGCCCATTCCGACTACCGCGATATTCATACTCATGGCACTTACCTGGGCCTGGACTTCTGATGGGCCTCTTCAGGGGAAACGCTGGCCGTTTATTTACGCTGGTGCAGCGCTTACGGTAAGTTCCCAGCTGGCTATGAGATTGTTAATGCTGAACCTATCCCAGCTCATCTTTAACCTTTTGTTTCTGTCTATGCCACTTTACTCCGACATCGATTCTCGAATGGTCGTTTATTGGCTGAGTCACATTGGTGTACGTATGACCTCAACTCAAAAACTGTTGACCTGACCGAACTTTAGCACGGCGCTGGACCGCTCATCCTTAGCTGGATTAATGAGATCTGTTCGGCTGATACAGAGAAACGCGCTCTGTTGGTCGCCGTCGCAAACGATTTAGCTTATGTCGTTCAGGCTATAGTTGGTCGGATCTTTCCCTCTTCCAAGCATCTGCTAACATGTTAAGATGCCCAACTTCATGTGGAAAACCACAGATTTTCCTGCTGCCAGAAAGGGGTACACGTATTCAAGTATCTTGCAAGTCCTACTTTGTAAGTTGCCATCCCCTTCCTTTGCCAAACTTTATATGCTAACCATCCCACCAAGTACTGGAGACAGCTATTATTCAACTGCTGCTTTGGAGGGACAGGCGACAAGAGCTGAGATCTCGCATTGCTGACTCGCCCCCTCCCCTGATTTACTCAGACGAAGAGGAGCAGACTGGGGGTAGTAAAGCCCCCGAAGACGAAGAGATGAACGATGAGACGTCACTTTGATGAGGTCGAGGACACAATAAGCGTGCTCATCTCAAAGTCTGATAGCGATCAGAGGGGTCGGAAATGAGCTTATACTTCCACTACTGAGTTCGCTGTACTCAGGTAGTCAAATATTGAAGGCTCATCTTTACTCACAAGACGTAAACCGCATCAATTGATCATCTATCGCTTCAATGACTTTGCAGAATGTTCTTAATTTCGGCTCCCGCGAGTTCAACCACACATGCGTCACACTTTCGGCGATGATTTCCTTATCTTCTAGTAGGCATTGGGTGGAAAGCATCGCAAAGTCCCGCGAGTGGAGTTGGAGATAGCAAAGCTTCTTTGGACCCTTTGATGACCTCCTTCACACCATCTATGCCACGAGGTCGGGCAAGAGGGAATACCCCCCCTGTTTGTCTCTCAACTGTGATTTATGACTTGCTCGAGTTCTTTTATGCTGAGCGTGAAAAACTTCCACTCGCCAGCCTTTCGCAAACCGAGCGCTGTAACACCAGCGTGAGTGGCAAGGCCAGAAGGTAGATGTTCCAGTCACCAGCATGCACAGAGTTGCTACAAATTAACCGCCTCCAGCTCGCCTCAGCTTCACATGGGTTACCAGAACATGCCTATTTCAATTCATCTGTAGTGATTTCTTTTCACTGTGCCTTCATGATAGCTATAAGTAATTCTTCGCTGTTGGCGCAAGCTCCCTACGTTGTCCCATCTTCAGATCCTTCACAAACGAAAGGTTGGCGAAGGGGGACCCGCTGGAGTAACGGGGCTCTTGGTTGGGGTCGCTGGGTCTGTTCATATTACTCAGCCACTTTAATCCATCTCATCATCGAGCGGGGTTATGGTGAAATTACGCTTTTACACCCCAGAGAACGCTCGGATCTACGGCTCTACAATGTCGATTCACAGTTCACCAGAAGACTCGTGGCACGGGATTGTGAGCCCAGGCGGCCAATTTCCCCCAGAGGCTGGGCGCTACCACCTCTACATTGGTCTTTTTTGCCCCTTTGCTCACCGGGTCAACCTGGTTCGGTGCCTCAAGGGACTCCAGTCGGTCATTGATGTGTCTGTTGTCAAGCCATACCCCAAAGGCGACGATAAGGGCTGGCCCGGGTGGCAGTTCCCAAACTCCCCTGACGACACGTATGAGGGATCAACTGAGGATCTGCTCTTCAAGTCCAAGTACTTGCACGAGGTTTACTTCAAAGACGATCCCGAGTACAAAGGCAGATACAGTGTGCCTCTTTTCTGGGATAGAAAGCAGGGCCAGATCGTGAACAACGAAAGCGCAGAGCTCTTACGATGGCTCCCATCCGCATTCGATTCGATCCTGGCGGAGGACGATCCGGCCCGAAAGCTGAACCTTTATCCAGAACATCTCAGGGCGACAATTGACGACGTGAGCGAGTGGATGCAGCGAGACCTTAATAGCGGTGTCTACAAAGTAGGGTTTGCCACAACCCAACAGGGCTATGATGAAAATGTACCTACGGTTTTCGCGGCTCTCAATAAACTTGAGAGTCTGATTCATCAACATGGAGGCCCATATGTTTTTGGAAAGGAGCTGACGGAAATTGACATCCGCGCGTATGCAACAATTGTGCGATTTGATGTTGTCTACGTCCAACACTTCAAGTGCAACCTAGGAACCATCCGCGGCAACTTCCCGGTCATTCATGAGTGGTTGAAGAACCTCTACTGGAACGTACCAGGATTCAGGGAGACAACAGACTTTAGACACATCAAGGAGAACGTAAGATCCAATACCATCACACAATGTTCGCAGACGCTAATCATAGAGCAGTATACCAAAAGTCACTATAAGATCAATCCACTGGCAATCACGCCTCTGGGACCATTCCCTGATGTGGAGGAAGGGGTTGACCTGAACTTCAGCAAGCTCAAGCCAGGAGCAATCCGTCATCCGGCTGTATGCCAGCGCGAGAAGGAACTGTACGATTAAATCATTGGTCAAGATGAATAGTTAGTCTACATTGTTACAGAGCCTACTAAGGATGGGTAATGCTTATGCCATGTCAACACATTTCTAGCTTGGAAACTCAATCCTACGGCATGCCACACATTGCATCAAGCCGAGTCTCGCCTTTCAGTTACGCAAGACCACTGTCTCAGGAGCTATCCAAGTGAGGAGTTGAGCAGAATGAAACCAATTGGCCCGTCTTATCACACAACAAAACCAGGGGAACAAAAGGTTCATTTCACAGCACGATGTGAGCGAGGCAGGCAAAGATCTCGTCAATATTATTCAACAGTTTTAAATTAGAGTACAAGAAGACAAATCAGATTTGTCCAAGTGAGTCCTTCACAAAGCACAGAAGCGGTATCCCAAAGGAATCCATTAATGATTAAAACGATACGTCCGACACTGCCGACCAGCCACTCAACACAGGCACATCACAGAAGTCAACTCACACACCTAGTAGCCGTAGCTGGTGTGCTCGGGCTTCTTCTCAGGAGCCTTGTAGGTGTTGTGCTCGGGCTTCTTAGCGGGGGCCTTGTAGACAGGCTTCTTCTCAGGGGCCTTGTAGGTAGGCTTCTTGGCAGGAGCCTTATAGGCGGGCTTCTTGGCGGGGGCCTTGTAGGTGGTGTGTTCAGGCTTCTTCTCGGGCGCCTTGTAGGTGTTGTGCTCGGGCTTCTTGGCGGGGGCCTTGTAAACAGGCTTCTTGGCAGGAGCCTTGTAGGCGGGCTTCTTGACGGGAGCCTTGTACTCAGGCTTCTTCTCAGGAGCCTTGTACTCAGGCTTCTTCTCAGGAGCCTTGTAGGCGGGCTTCTTGGCAGGAGCCTTATAGGCGGGCTTCTTGGTAGGAGCCTTGTAGGCAGGCTTCTTCGCAGGAGCCTTGTACTCAGGCTTCTTGGTAGGAGCCTTGTACGCGGGCTTCTTCTCAGGAGCCTTGTAGTTGTGGTGCTCAGGCTTCTTCACAGGGGCGTACTTCTTCTCGTCCTTGTTGCCGTAGTTCACCTCCTTGTTTCCATAGCTGCTCTTGGGAGCTTCGTAGCCGTAGCTGGCAACAGCAACCGGGTCAGCCACAGGGGCAGCAAGGATGCCGGTGGTGATGGCAAGGATTGTGAGGGCAGACAGCTTCATGTTGACGGCTTGGAAAGGGAAGCAATTATTGAAGGAAAGTGGTAGGAATGAGAGACAAGTGTTGACAACGAATGGATGAAAAGAATGTCAGGGTGAAAAGAGGGTGTTGACTGAGACTGGACGGCTGAGGAGGTCTGGAGAGCAAGTCGAAATGGGGAGAAGTGCCTCAGCCTTTTATCATCATCGAGCCGGATATCCTCGTTGCAGCTCCAAGGCCATCTGCTCCCGGAATCCGGCAAGGTGCCATAATTTCGGTTCCCGGCTCACAATTAGGTCGGTCTCGACTCTTTGGCCACAAGCCTATTGACATTTAGCTCGGGCTAATCTTAGAATCCGAGAAACAAAGAACTGACGGTACGAGCGCCTACGGTGAGTCGGCGAACGCCATGTCCCAAGGGGTTACACTACCGTTGTGGACATGGGACCTGGCTGAAGGGCTGAGCGGCTATGGGGTTCTAGCCGCTCGTAAACGTCGGCTAGCTCGTCGCGTTGTTTGGCTGTGATTTTGCATCATAATGCCGTGCGAGGCCGTGTTGCTCCGATTGGGTTGCTTGTGTGATGGTGGCTGGTTGCATCCAATTTCCTCCTTGGCATCGCGCTCGGGCTAAGGCCAATATTGGCGTTGCTTATTTCTGCTTCTCCTGAGCTAGCCTCCCGCCTCGGCGCTAGCCCCTAAGGCTGAGCCGGGTCACCTGAAAGTCTGGTGCCCCGCGGGGTTTTGCAATTGCCGCCTCCCATCTACCGCCATGCCTTACTAATTCAGTTTCGCGTTTCGCGTTGCGCGACAGTGGCAAACAAAACAAGGAATCTGAGGTAGTAACTGGGGGGCTTGGGGCTGTCTGTTTAGAACCTGTATAATAGCTCTAAAGGCGGTTATGTTGCAAAGTAGGGTTGTCCTTGTGGATTGTTATAATTTATATATATTACTTATATTAATCTTTTTAAGAGAATTCTTGTTTTTTTTTTAAGATATAACATAGCTTTTCTAATTAGGCCTAGTTTGCTTACTTAGCTAGAGATTACTTAGTTAGTTATTTAAAATATATAATTACTATTTAAGCTATTATATATATTATAAAAAAAGCTATTTATATAAACTATTATAATTTATATATATTACTTATTTTAATATTTTTTTTAAAAAAATATAATATTTATAACTTAAACTTAAAATATGATTTTTTTTAAATAACTTTTAAAAAAAAATTTTATATATTTTTTTATATATTAAAAATTATATAAAATAAGATATATAATAAATAAATATTATAATTATATAAGTATTATAAATATCCTAATTGTATAAATAAAAATTATAATAAATATATTATAAATTTCTTAATTAATTAATTAAATTTATATATTATATTTTTTTTTTAAATATCTTAATTATAACTTAATAAGTTTTTATATTATTATTAAGTTTATAATAAATATTATAATATTAAATTCTTAATTATATTAATTTCTTTTAATTATTAATTTTTAATAATTTAATTATTATTTATATATTAATATTTATTTAATTAATTATATATACTTTTTTTTAGTATTATAATTTTTTTTTTATAATTAAAATTTTTTAATTTTTAAATATTAATTAAATATTTTATTTTTTTAATTATAAATTTATTTTATTATATTAAAATATTTAATATTTAAAAATTAAAATAAATAAAATATATAATATTTTTTGTAATATTTTTTAAATATATTAAATTAATAATTTATATAATTATTAAAAATTAATAATTAATTAATTATATATTAATTATAATATATAAATTATTTAAAATATATTTTATTATTAATTTAATTATTTTAAATTATTATAATTATTTAATTACTTAAAAGATTATTTTTTAAATATTAGTTAATAAAATAATATTAATTTATATTAATAATAAATTATTTAATTTTTATATTATTTATTTAAATAATTATAATATATTTTTAATTTTTAAGTTATATTAATTTTAATTTTAAATATCTTTTTAAGCTTATTATAATTATTTTATTTATAATTATATTTATAAAATAATTAATCTTATTAAAATTATAAATATTATTTAATTAAATATTATATTTTATAATTATATTTATTATAAGCTTATATTAATTATAAATAATAATTAGATTTTTATATTTAATTTCTTAATAATTATATTTGTTACGACCTTCGCGGCTACGTCACGTGGTCCCCACAAATCCCGAGTTCTGAACCACCAATCAAAACGGGACCGACACAATAAGGACCGACATCGTTCCTGGACCGCGTCGGTCCTGGAACGACATCGCGCCCACTCGCGATCGGCTTCACTCAAGGAAGCCCAAGTATATAGAACGCACTCATTGCACTTTCTTATGTAGTAGCTACCTCAGCTATCAATACAACTTGGTTACACTCAATACCTTTGAGCACATTACCAGACGTGACTTACACCCCTCATTGCTCAGACTACGCCCAGCACTCTCTGCCAACATAAACCCAGCACGACCGGTTTATCCCTTGGGAAACACACGATCGTCACAATATTTATAAAAAAAATATATTTTTAGCTTTAAATATTACTTAATAAAGTTTAAAGCCTAATATATATTAATAAATAATATATTATAATTAATAAGTAATTAATTAGTTATTTTTTTTATATTATAAAGCTAAAAGAGAAATCCTTATAAATCTAGGTTAAGAATAAAATAAATAAGAATATATTTCTCTAGATTAAATAGTTAATATAATTTCTAGATAATATTATATTAAGATTAAATATTATATTATTTATAATATATAGTATAATAATAAACCTTATAGATAGTTATAGCTTATTAAATACTTAACTTAGGATTATTTGATATAGCCTAAAGGGTAAGAAATATCTTAGTCTTAATAAAAGCTTATAATATACTAGGTAATTAAGAAATAATTAATTAAATAAAGAAAATATAAGTTAAGGGATTTTTATAATACTTATATAACTATAATACTTATTTATAATATATATTAATATAAATAATAAATTAATTAATAATAATAAAAGTTATTTTTTAAAAAAAAAATACTTAAAGCTTTTTTATTCTTAAATTAACCTATAAAGAAAAGAATAATAATTAAAAGTTAAAGGTTTTTAATTCCTTTTTATTATATAAGAAATTACCTAATAGCTTAAAATAGCTTAATACTTATTTTTCCTAACTTATAGCTTCTTATAAGGCTTTAATACTTATTTTATAATTCTTAGAAAGCCTTATTAAATTTCTTTTTTTATTTTCTATATTATTTTTATTATATTTTACTTAGTATTATATTTATAATAAATTTATATTTCCTAAAGGATAAATTAGTTATAATAGGTTAATATTAGCAAAGAGTACTAAGTATAATCTAAGTAAAGAAGATATAAGGTATATTTAGTACTATACTTAAATATATTAAGTATAACTAAGTTATATTTATAGTTAAGGTAATTTTTATATAAGAAAGTATAATAAGTATATCTTATATATTTTATATAATAAAATAAATTTTAATAAATTATAGCTTATAAAGCCTATGCTATTATAATCGTATTTAATAAATTAAAAGGGATTAGAGCAAATAAGATATAATTTACTTTAATCTATTTATAATTAATAAAATAAAATAGGTTCTTTTTATTATATAGCCTAGAAGTCTCTTTACCTATAAAATAATATCTCCCCTTTATTAGTCTTATATTTAAGGCTATATTTATATTCTTAGCAATGTCACACATATATATATATTATTAATTTATAAAAATCTTTTATTAATATATATAATTATTTTTTTTTTTTTAAAAAAAAATTTACTATTATTAACCTAAGTAATATTAGTAATTATTTTAAATTTAAAATTATACTTTACTTATTTTATTACTTTTATAGCTTTTATTACTTAGCTTTACTTAAGAAATTAAATTATTATAAAAAGTATACTTATTATAGTTTTTTATATAATATATTAATAAATATTATTAATACTTATCTATATATATTTACTTTATTATTAAAATTACTATTAAAAGTATAAATATTTATATATTTATATAAGATAAGATATATATATTATATATTTAATTAGATAAATTTAATTAATTAAACTTATAGATCTTTATTTACCTTTAAGTCTAGCGCTAAGCCTTAGCGTTAACTTTTTTTAAGTTTATAAAACTCTAATACTAACTCTAAGAATTAATCCCTCTAAAATCTATAATATTAATAACCCTTATTTCTTAATATAATTACGCCTATAACTATATAATTAGATCTTAGCTAGATAAAATAAGACTTTTTTAAGTTTTTTCTTACTAATATAAAAAATCTTTATAATTATTATAAGTATTATTATTTATATCTTATATTAAGTATTATTTTTTAAATCCTTAAAGAATTTAATATTTTTATTAATAAAATATTTCTTTTTTATAGCTTTTTTTAAGACTTTTAATAAAAAAAAGCTTTTTTTTAAAGAAATTAAACCTTTTATAAATATTATAATTAAAGCAAAAAAAATTAAAAGAAATTATATAATTAAAAATTATAAATTTAATTAATAATAAATTATTATATTATATATTTATATTAATATTTTTAAGGCCTTTATTTAATATTATTCTATATTACTTATTATAAGTATTTTTTATATTTTTATAAAGCTTATAAACTTTTTTATTAAAATTATTTTAATTATACTAGAGGGTATATTAATAAATATTAGATATATTATTTTAATTATTTAAATAAAGGTTTGTATAAAAAATACTTATTATAATCTCTGAAAGTGATTAAAATTACTTTTATTATCCTTATAAGAAAAGAGTTAATTATAATTAATAACAACTATAATTAATTAATAAATACATAATATATTAAAGTAGTTAAGAATTATAATTAAAAGGTTAATATTAAAAGGAAGAGCTATTATATAAAGGGGATTTTAATATCTTTAGTAAATTAAGATATAAGCTATTTATTATAAATAGAATTAGCTTTAGGATATTATTAAAGCTATTAATAATTATATAGATAAGCCTTAATAATTTAAGCCTATTAAAACTTTTTTAGCTTTAGGTATAACGCCCTTATTATTAAAATTACTAAGATATAGATTAAGATATTTTAATCCTTATTTTAAGTAATATAAAGTTAACTTATAATATATTCTTGCTTATAGGGTTTTTTATAATTAATAATCTTTAAGTAAATTATATTTATTAAGAGTCTAATTATTTAAAGAAGAGTATATTAAAAAGAATTTTTTATATTTAGAATAAGAAATATAAAAAGCTTAAGTAAAAGTAAATAAGGTTTTAGCTTATTTAACTTAATTTTATTACTAAAAATACTAATTATATACTAAGGGTATTTAAATAGCTATTTATAGATTTTATTTTTTAACTAAGCTAGAGGTAACTAAGAAAATAGAGTTAGAGGCTATAATTCCTATATAATCTATAGGTATTATAGATAGTATTAACTAAAGTATTATTAGCCTTAAGTTTATTTATTTTTCTAATAGTATTAATAAAAGTCCTTTAAAAGGCATTATATATTAATAAGGTATTCTAAGAGTTGTTAGGTATTTTCTAAGTCTAGATAGTCTTTGTATTTAATAGAATATATTATTTTAGTATTAATTTTCTCTATATAAAGAATAGTTTTTATAATATATTTTTTTTATTTATTAATTTTAGTTTTAGGTTTATTACTTATCTTAACTTAAATAATATTTTTTATTAATTTAAATAACAAAATATAAAAGATTAAATAGAGCTTAACCTTAGGGAGTAAGTTTAATTTATAATTATATTTTATAATTTTTTATTTAATTTTACTATTATTTAACTTTATGCTACTTAAAATAGGGATTAAAGTATTATAATTAATATCTTAGTAATTTTAATAATAAAGGCTCTATACCTAAAGCTAAAGGTCTTAATTAGCTTAAATTAATAAAGCTTATTTATATAATTATTAATAGCTTTAATAATGCGCTAAAGCTAGCTCTATTTATAATAAATAGCTTATATCTTAATTAACTAAAGAGATTAAAATTCCCTTTATATAAGAGCTCTCCCCTCTAATGCTAACCTTTTGATTACCCTTATAATTCTTAACTACTTAAAGAGATTAAAATCACTTTTATTATTCTTATAAAAAAAGATTTAACTATAACTAATAATAACTATAAATATTTAACTAACTAATTAGTTAACTAATTTATAACTAATTAACTAATTAATAATATATTAATAATCATAATAGCTACTTTTTATAAAGACCTTTAATTAAGTAATTAAAGTAATATAACTAATACTTATTAATATACCTCTTACTATAATTAAAATAACCTTAGGGAGGAAGTTTATAAGCTTTATAAGGGTATAAAAAATATTTATAATAAGCTATAAGAAATAATATTAAATAAATACCTTTAAAGTATTAAATTAAATATAGACCTTAATAATCTAAAGTATATTAAACTTATAACCTTTAAAAATAATATATTTTTTTTTTTAGCCTCTTTTTATTTAATAATAATATTAATAAAAAGATTAATTTTATTAAAAGCTCTTAAAAAAAAGACTAAAAAAAGGGTAAGTTTTTATTAATAAAAAAATATAATTCCTTAAGGACTTAGAATATAATTAATATATAATATAGCTTATAACCTTTATTATAAGTATTAATACTTTTTATTATATTAAAGAAAAAAATTTAAAAAATTAATTAAGATTTAGCCATATAGCTATAAGTATAACTATATTAGGAAATAAGGGTTATTAATATTATAAGTTTTAGAGGGATTAATTCTTAGAGTTAGTATTAAAGTTTTATAAACCTAAAAAGAGTTAATATTAAGGCTTAGCGCTAGACTAAAACTTAGAGGTAGATAAAGGTTTATAGGTTTAATTAATTAAACCTATCTAATTAAATATATAATATATATATCTTAGCTTATATAAATATATAAATAATAATAATTTTAATAATAATTTTAATAATAACTATTTAATTTTTTAAGGTTTAATATATTTATAGTTAAGTTTTTTATTTTATTACTTTATTTTAATATTTTTTATTATAAGGTAGATTATATCTCTCTTTAAGAAGGTTAATAATCCCTTAATTTTTTCTTATTTATATAGCTTATTATTTTATTTCAAATAAATTTAAGTTTTATTTATATCTCATTATATAGATTCTTTAATTAATTATTAATAAAGATAATTTTAAGATTAATACTTATATTTTTAATTTATTAATATATATTTAAAGCAAATCTAGAATTAATATAAGCTAATATAATCTATATACTCTTATTTATAGCTATATTATAGCCTAGCTAGGCGGCTAATAGCTTCATAACCTAGTTAGTTTATTTATAATTAATATTATATTAAAGGTATTATTTTAGTATTTAGTTTATATATTTAATTTATTTATTTATCTCTTTATAGTATATTATAGAAAATTTATAATTAATTCTTAAGTATCTTATGAGGCTTTATTAGAATTTAGAAGTAAATAATTATTCGTAATTTATAATAATTTTAAGTAATATACTATATATTTTAATAATATAGAAGTAAAAAAGATAAATAAATTCTTTAATTATTATTAATTCTCTATGGGGTATAAAATAAGAAAATTTTATAAGTTTATTTATAATAATAATATTATTATTAGAGACATATTAAATAATTAGTTTTTTTAATAGGAATAACTTAGTAATAAAATCTATAATAATTAAGTCTTATAATTATTTAATAATTAAAAATAAATATAATTTTCTATAGAGTTTATAGTATTATGCCTTAGTCTTTATATACAGGTTATATTAATTAATAATTATTAAAATAGTTTTTTTTATAGTTAAGAAAATATATATTATTTTAATTTATTCTAAGGTTTTATTAATTCCATACTATTTATATCATAAATAATTATATATCATATATCCTAGGTTATATTATAATTTACTTAGGACTTATTATTTATTTATTTTATTATTATTAAAGAATTATTTAATATATCTTTAGATTTATTTTAAGAATAAATTGCCATATTTCAGTATATAGGTTAGTTGAATAATAAAATAAATTATTATTATATTACGGTTATACTTATAATATTTAAGAAATAGCTTTAGCTAATAATAATAGTAATATATTTTATAGTCTTAGTAATTTCTAGGTCTTATATTAAGGTTTTCTTAATTGAAATATTAATATATTATTTCTCAAAATTTCTATTATTAAGTTTTTTATTATATTTCATAGTCTAGACTAATAATAATATTTAAGAAATCCTTTTATATATTTCTATAGTATAAAACTATTTTTTTAATATATAATTATTCCTTTTTATTATTTAACCTAATCTACTTATCTAATAATTAGCCTCTTAGCTTCTAATATAATAAGTTAAATAATAGTTTATTATTTTTATTTATTTATAAGGTAATAAAGTAAAGTTTATTAAGTTTAAGTAATAATATATTATTAAAGGTATCTTTTTTTTTATAAATTATACAAATTATTTTTACTCTTACCTTTTTTTATATCTAAGTTAGGTTATTTATTAATTATATTAATTTTTTTATTTTCCTTTTTTTATATATAAATAATAGTCTAATTAAATTCTAAGAGGTACTTAATATAATAACATTATTTTTCATTAAGTTAGTATATTTTTATAAACTAAGAGATATTCTTATAGTTTATATAGACCTTAATTCAGTAATAGCCTCTAAGTATATAATATTAAAATTCTTTAAGTATATTAATAATAAAAAGGAACTCTTTATTATATATAAAATAATTAAATTTTATTTTATATAATTTATAAAACTAAAATATAATTAAATATAAAAGTCTATTATTATTTTATTACTTAATTTAGGCGCTTAATATAAAATCTAAGGTATTTGTTTTAAGTTTAATTTATTAAGGTAAAGTAAATATCTTAAATATAAGTTTATTTAAATTAAGTTTTTAGTTTATTTAAATGCTTCCTAAGCTTAGGTTTTTACTCTTAAGGGTTAATTTCTTTTATAAATTCTATTTATAATTTAGTGATTTTTTTTTAATTACTTTAAGAAATTTATAATCATAATTAATATATCTAAGAAAGGCTTATATTTCTTTAATATTAATAAGTCTTTTTTAATCTTTTATTATTCTAATTTTCTTAAGGTTTATATATATTTTATTATAAAACTAATATATCTAAGAAATTCTATTTCTAAGGTATAAAACTTATTTTTCTTAGGCTTTATTAATAACTTAGTATTTTATAGTATTTATAATACCTTATAGGTATATTTTATATATATTCTTTTTTATTTAAGAGAAAATAAAGATAGTATCTAAGTAATATATAATAAATATATTTAGATATTTATATAATATATTATTAATTATTTAGTAAAACAAAACGGGTATATTATTAAGTCTAAAATATATAATAAGGTTTTTAAATAATTTATATTTAATATAAAAAGCGATTTTTTTTATTCATATCTTTCTTTAATATAAATAACATTATAGGCTCCCTTAAGGTTAAGTATAATACAATATTGTATTTTAAAAAATTAAGCTTTTAATTTATTAATAATAATAATATTGAGTTTTTTAAAATTAATATAAAATTAAAGCTTATTATTTTTTATTAAAATAAATATAATAAGGTATTTAATATATAACTTATTTTCCTTAATATATCTATTTTATAATATATCTTTAATATATTGTCTTAATATTATTAATTATATTTTATTAGGTAAATAGAGTTTATTAAAGCTATGGTATTTTCTATTAATAAATCTGATTTCTAGGGTATAATATATATAAAGACTTTCCTTTAATTTATAATTTTGCCTTAATCTAATTATTAAGGCCTATTATCTTATAAAATCTTTAATTTTTATATCTTCTAATTAACTAGATTAGTCTTAAACCCTAAGCAAGTAAGCCTTTTAAGGCTTTATCTCTAAGAACCTTAAGGTAACTATTACCTTTGTTAAATAATAGCTCTAAATATTAAAAAACTAACAGCTTTTGTTTATTTAAAGATATAAAAAATATAATTATAAGATAAGAATTATAACCTTTATTTAATTAAATAATAACTAATTATAAATAAACTTTAATTAAAAATAAATATTTATATATTATTAAACAAAGGCTTTATATTTATAATATTAAAGATTTTAGCTATTTAGATTATATAATTACGTAAAATACTAGAGTAAAATAAATAATATTTAAAATAAAATTAAGAATTATATTAATTAACTAAAGAGAAAAACTTAATTTAATATAATACTTAGCTAGAATATATAATGATTATTAATTAATAAGTATATTAGTTATTTTCTTAATAGAATACTTAAACTTTTATAATAAAATAAGCTTTTTAGTAGTATTACTTAACTTTAAATACCTATTATAATAGAAAAAAAAGACTAAGATAAGAGAATAAAGAAATTATAAAAAAATAAAAATATTAGAGTAATTAATTTATAATAGCTATATGCCTAATATTACGATAGCTAAAGAGACCTCCAGGCAGGGTTATGATTTAGTTACTTTAGTCTTAGTCAAGGGCTAACTTTAGTCATTTAGTCCTAGTCAAGGCTATGACTAAATTAGTTTAGTCGGAGTTAGATATATAATTTAGTTAGGCTATTTTAGTCTTAGTTAGACTAAGACTAAGATAAGACTCTTTAGTTAGACTAAAAAGTTAAGCTTTTAGTTACTTATTTATTAAGAAAGATTACCAAAAATAGCTATAAAAAGCTATTAAGAGAGTATTATATAATATAAAAATTATTATAAATATATTTATATAAACCTTTAGCTATAATATATTTTGTCTCTGTTTTAATTAATTTATATAAGGTATATTTATATAAATAACTTTATTACTCCTAAAGAGCTCTAAATAAACTTCTTAAAAATACCTATTTTTAAACTTATTATAATAATCTTAATAAATTAAATAAAAATATAATATGAAATTTAATATAATATATATAATATAGAGATATTATGTAACCTATTTATATAATTAAAAATTAAGGTTATTTATTTATTATATTAATAAGTAATTAAAATTATATCTCTTTAGGTACTCTTAGTCTAACAAAGAATTCTTTGTTATAAAAAGCTTTTAACTTTAGTCTAATTAAAATCATTAATTAAAACAATAAGGTAATTTTAATTAGACTAAGACTAAAAAATCACTAACTTTTTAATTATAACTAATCTTAGTTAATTAGTCCATAAATTAATTACTAACTAAATCATAACCCTGCCTCTAGGCTATATAATATAAAAGGCCTACCCTATCCTACTAATTATATATAGATTAAAGCAGATTACGTCTTATAAGCTATAATCCCCTCTAATTTATCAAGTATCATTATAATACCTTAGGCTCTATAAGCTATAATCTATTATAATCTATCCCATCGCATAAAATATATAAGATATACTTATTGTACGTTTTTATATAAAAACTATCTTAATTATTAATATCACTTAATTAAACTTAATACCTTTAAATAGAGTACTAGATATACCTTATACTTTCTTTACTTAAATTATACTTAGCACTCTTAATTATTATAAACTTAATATAATTAATTTATCTCTTAGGAAATATATAATTATTACATATTAATAACTCTTACTTAGTAATATATTATATATTCTAAGTAATACCTATTACTATAATATCTAATACTAAAATATCCCTTATAGCTTATAATAAGCTACTGATTATTACTTAGTAAGAATATATTAGAATAATATAAAAAGACTTAAATATCTTAATAAATATTAATAATATTTCAAAAATTTTTTATTCTTACTTTGTTTAAAAAATCAGACCTATAAACTTAAATATAAATATACTTACTTTAATACCTTATATAATAGCCTCTTATATGTTATATAATAATACTAAAGTTACCTAAGAGTATCTTATAGTAATATAAGATAGAACAAATAATATATATAAGCGCTTTTTATAAACTATAAAATAATAATAATAATAATATTAATAAACCATTAATAATTAATATAAATAAATTAATTAGCTTATATAGCTCTAAGAGTAAGATAATAATTTAGCTAGATAATAAATTAAAGATATTAATAGCCTTATAATAAGTTAGTATAATATTAATATTACTTAGTAAGATATTAATAAAATCTCAAAACTAAAAGATCTTAAAGCATTTAATAAATAAGCTTATTAAGTTAAATTATTTTTTATATCTCTAAAGGTATATTAATAATACTTTAAGTCTTTTATTATAATAAAGCTTATTATAAATATTATAATATTAAACTCTTAATTATATTAATTTTTTAATTATTCTCTTTTAATAATTTAAGTATTATTTAGATATTAATATTTATTTAATTAATTAAGTATTTTTTTTTATACTTAAGTTTTTCTTATTTTTTAATAATAATTAAATATCTTAGTTATCTCTTAAAGGTTTTTATTTTTAATAATTAATAGAATAACTTAATATATAATTATTTTTTTTTATTATATAAAACCTTAGAGCTTTAAAGATTAATTTTAAAGAGCTATTTTTATACCTTTTAATATATTTTTTAAGATATTTAAACTAATAATTAGCCTTAAGTATAATCCCTAAGATCTTTAAGACCTAAGAAATTAAAGACTTAGTTTTCTTCTTAATAAACATTAAAATTTATAATTATATTAAGCTTTAAGATTATAATTTCTAAATTAAGAAAAATAAAATTAATTTTTTTAAAAATCTTTTTAATATTTTTTTAATATAATAATATTATATATAATATAATAAATTAATAAAAACGTAATTTTTAAAATATATATTATAAAATACTTAATTAAATATTTTGTAACTTAATTATATACGTATTTTAATATATAATAATAATAAATATTAAAATATTAAAATAAGTTAATAAAAAAAATACTATATAAATAATATTAACTTAATTTTTTTTTATTTCTTAAAAATTAAAAACTAATAAAAATAATAAAAATTAGTTAATTAATTATATATTAATTAAAGTCTTTGTATTATTTAAAATTAGGTTTATTAATATTTTAATTATTTTTAGTTAGTATAATTATATAATTACTTAAGAGGTTATTTTTTTAATATTAATTAATAAGGTAATATTAGCTTATATTAATAATACATAATTAGATTATTTAGCCTTTTATATTAATTATTTAAATAATTATTATGTATTTTTAGTTTTTAGGCGCTCTTAATTTTAGCTTTAAGTATCTTTTAAAGTCTATAATAATTATTTTATTTATAAGTATACCTATAAAAAAGCTAATCTTATTAAAGTTATAAATATTATTTAATTAAATATTATATTTAATAATTATATTTATTATAAGATTAAATGAATTATAAATACTAATTAGATTTTTATATTTACCTCTTTAATGATTATATTTATAAAAAAATATATCTTTAGCTTTAAGTATTATTTAATAAACTTTAAAGCCTAATATATATTAATAGGTAATATATTATAATCAGGGTTGTGATTTAGTCAGTGAATTAATCAGTGACTAAATGGCTAAGTTTAGTCATGACTAAAAAGTCAGTGATTTTTTAGATTAGTCTGATTAAAGTCAGTGTTTTTTTTTGACTAAGGAATTTAGTTAGACTAAAATCAGCCCTTGACTAAGACTAAAGTGACTAAAGTTAGCCTTTGACTAAGACTAAGATTTTTTTAATTAGACTAAAAATAACTAAGACTAAGACTAAGGATTTTTTAGTTAGACTAAAAATTAGATCTTTAGTCATAGGGAAAAATTACTTATTTTATATATAATAAATTAAATAAGCTTATTAACCTTATATTAATAAGCTTATAATAAAATATATTCTTTTAAAATTATATAATATATTTTTTTTTTAATTTTATATAGCTCAATAAGCCCTATATAGCCTTATTAAAAATTATATATCTTAAAAGCTCTAATTTAACTCTTATAAGAGTATTTTAAGTTCCTTTAAATTTTAATAATTCTTAGAGGCTTAGTAAGCAAAAGATAATATAGCTATAAGGTAATCTTACTTTTATAGTATATATAAAAATTATAAGCCTAGGGTTATAAGCCTTAATTAGCGATATATAATTTATTTAAGATTTATATCTCTTAATAGCGCTTATTTAACTCTTAGTAGAGTATTTTATACTCTTTTGAATTTTAATAATTTTTAGAGCCTTAATAAGCAAAAGATAATATAGCTATATAATAGTCCTTCATTTATAATCTATATAAAAATTATAACCCTAGGCTTATAACCCTTAATTAGCGCTTTATAAATTTTATAAAACTAATATCTCTTAAAAGCTCTGATTTAACTCTTAGTAAAGCCTTAAGATAAAAAATATTATAATTAAGCTAATAAAAGCCCTTTTTATTAATAAAAAAGACTATAATATAAATTACTATATAAAAAATATATATTATATATTAACCCTAACCCTAATAAGCTTTTAAAATTTATATAATAAAAAAAAGATTTTTTCTTAGAATAACTATAGTTATAATAATAATACTAGGGAGAATTACTCTTTAGGATTTTATTAATTCTTTAATAAGTAAAAATAATTATAAGTATAAAGTAATCCTATATTTATAGCATCTATAAAAAATATAACCCTAGGGTTATAAGGCTTAATTAGTGCTCTATAAATTATTAAAAACTAATATCTCTTAAAAGCTCTAATTTAACTCTTAGAAAAATACTTAAATAAAAAATATAATAACTAGGCCAAAAAAACTCCTTTTAATATATAAAAAAAGTATAATATAATTTAAATTATAAATACTAAGTATTATATAATAACCCTAGCCCTAATACATTTTTTGAATTTATATAATAAAAATAAGATTTTTTATAATATTAAATTTACCCCTCTTTACCACTCATTTTAGCTTTAATGTCTTTTTTTCTAGCTTTAAGCTAGCTATGCACCTAGAAAATGGTTTCTAGACCAGAGAACTAGATAATATATTAGCTTATCCTATACTAGAATAGCATATTTTTACCCCTCTTTTATATAATAATTTATAATTAAATATTAAATAATCATAGAGGGTTATTAAGCTGATTTTATAGAATTTAGAGCTATCATTAGCTAAAAAGGTTCCTTTTGATTTTTAATAGGTTTCTTTATATTTTTATAGTTATCTTTTTAATTTCTAATTTATTATAAATCTATTTCTAATTTCTAATTAATTTTAATTATAATAATAACCTATTTCCTTTCTTAATAATGCTTTTTTCTATCTATCTATAATACCAATTACTTAATTATTATATATATAACCCTTACCCTAAAATAGCCACTTCAAGCTATATTAAGTCTAAAGACTAAAGCTAGTCTTAATTATCTAATTCTAATATTATTCAATCTTTTATTTCTTCCTTTATTATATCTTATAAAGATAATAAGCAAAATCACCCCTATTTTTTACTTCTTTTTTCTAAAAATTCAAAAATTTATATTATAAAAAATCAGCTTTTTACCCAAACCCTCTTACCTATATATTAAAATAAGCCACGGCGAATACTTATAACTTATACTATATAAGTAGCTATTAGGGTTATTATTAGGGTTTATACTAATTATTCTAGATATAATAAAAGAAGATTATAAATATAGCTAGCTTTCAAGCCTCTAATTTTATAAGATATTATAAGCAAAAACACTCTAAAATTACTTATAGTAAAGAATCAAAAAAAACCCAAAAAAGAAATAAGGAAGTCCCCTATATTATAAATAAATTACTAATTAATTATAATTATAATAGAAAGTAACCCTAACCCTAAATTAGATTTTTTTAATCCAATTATAACGGAAAAACGCTAAAAACCCTTATTTTCTCAGCAAGGCTATCTTAAGAAGATATTATACTTTAATATCTAAAATAACTTATCTTTTTAGGTTATTAATAATAAATCATTCTAAGAGCTATTATATTATTATAGTAGGTCTTTATTACTTTTTTTTAATTATTTTATTTTTAAAAAATATACTAACTGCCCTATAGCTAATTACCTATTATTAATAAGTGGAATTTTAAAAGGTTTTTAAAAAAGACTTTTAAAATAGCTTTATTTCGTCTTAATTCTAAATTAGAGGCAAATATAGCTAATTTAGGGTCTTTTTCTATTACTTTTAATATTTAGTCTTCTAATAGGCAAAATTCCTATTTAGAAATTATCTTATCTTATATTTTATCCGATTTTAATTTAGAATATAAGGTTATTAGTAATTATAATCCTAACTTTAACCCTAACCTTAACCTTGACCTTATACTAATATAAATAGGCTTTAATGAGCTAAATAAAGCTTATACTAGGTTATATATTTATACCTAATTCCTTTTTACTTTAAAGGAATTTCCTGCTATTTCTATATAAAATATATTTAGGTAAGCATTATTTAGTATCTATTTAAAGCGAATTATTTATATAATGCTATCTTAAAAGGCATAGAAAAGCTAGAAAGATATTACCCTAAAAAGCTTACTTTTATTTACTTATAAAAATATAAGTAAATAATTCTTTCTTATTTATTAATAAATTAATTATAAATTATCTATATTAATTTTAATTAAATAGGGCTTTTCTCCTTACAACCTTATTAAACCCTAAGTTTAAATTAGCTTATTTTAAGCCTTCTAGAAATTATATTATTATTCTAATATAAATAATAATATAATTACTCTTTTTAAGTAAGAATACGAATAATAAATAAAGTTTATATTCAAAATACCTTTAAAAATATTTATTTTACTTATCTATTATATATATATATTAATTAAAATATATATAATAGGGTTAAGGCTAAAAAAGGCTACTTAGAGCCTAGTTAGTTTATTAATGAATTAAATGCCGATTTTACTTATAGAAGTCTTTCTATTTTAGGGCATATAGAAGTAGACTCTAATAAGGAGCTATATATGAATAATTTAGATAAGACTAAGGAATATAATATATATTTAACTAAAAATAAGGTAAAAAAAGAGGTATTTGTAACCCTATCCCTAACCCTAATTATAAGCATTATTTACTAATTATAATTAGGATAATATTTTATTATAATAGAAAATAAATACTAATAGGTTTCTTATTTTATTTATTTTAGCTAGGTATTATTTAGCTATTCTTGCTATTTTTGCTATTATAAAAAGGATTTTTTTTATTTTTAGTAATATTATTACTAAAAATAAAAATTAAATTTCTTTTAAATTAGTTAGGTAGCTAATTTTATTAAAAAGCTAGGAAATTTGGGATATAGATAGCTTAGTTAATAAATTAGCTAATAAAGATACTAATAATAAAGAAGGTTAAAAAGAGCTAAAAGGGAAGGAAAGGGCTAATATTACTAAAGAAGAGCCTATTAAGGTTAAAGATAATATTAGTAATAATAAAAATTTAGATTAAATAAGAAAAGAAAATAGCTACCTTATAGTTCTTATATAATATATACTTATTTATATTAATAGTATATATATATATCTTTTTTATATTATTATAGCTATTTTTTTTTGGCTTATTTATAGCTTTTTTTATCTTAAGACTCTTCTATGAGTTAAATTAGAGCTTTTAAGAGATATTAGTTTTAAATAATTCATAGAGCCCTAATTAAGCATTATAAGCCTAAGGTTATATTTTTTATAGATACTATAAGGATAGGATTACTTTATGCTTATAACTATTTTTACTTTTTAAGCTTTAAAAAATTAATAAAATCCTAAAAAGTAATTTTCCTTAGTATTATTACTATACTTATAAGTATTTTAAAAGAAAAATCTTTTTTTTATTATATAAATTTAAAAAGCTTATTAGGGTTAGGGTTATTATATAATATATCTTCTTTATAGTTTAATATATATTATAGTCTTTTTTAATAAAAAAAAGGGCTCTTATTAGTATAGTTATAATATTTTCTATCTTAAGGATCTTCTAAGAGTTAAATTAGAGCTTTTTAGAGATATTAATTTTAAATAAATCATATGGCCCTAATTAAGACTTATAACCCTAGGTTTATAATTTTTATATATATTCTAAATGAAGGACTATCATATAGCTATATTATCTTTTGCTTACTGAGCCTCTAAAAATTATTAAAATTCAAAAGAGTATAAAATACTTTATTAAGAGTCGAATTAGAACTATTAAGAGATATAAATCTTAAATAAAATATATATTACTAATTAAGCCTTATAACCCTAGGGTTATAATTTTTATATATAATATAAAAGTAAAACTACCTTATAGCTATATTATCTTTTACTTATTAAGCCTCTAAAAATTATTAAAATTCAAAGGAATATAAAATACTCTTAGAGTTAAATTAGAGCTTTTAAGACATATAATCATTAATAAGCCTATATAGGGCTTATTAAGCTATACAAAATTAAGAAAAAATATATATTATAATATAGAAAGCATATATCTTATAATAAAGCTATTAATATAAGCTTAGTAAGCTTATTTAATTTATTATATATAATATAAGTGATTTTTTCCCTTGACTAAAGATCTGACTTTTAGTCTGACTAAAAAATACTTAGTCTTAGTCTTAGTCTTAGTCTTAGTTAGGTTTTTTTAGTCTAACTAAAGTTAGCCCTTGACTAAGACTAAAGTGACTAAATCACAACCCTGATTATAATTAATAATCAATACTTGATTAGTTCTGTAATATTATAAAACCAAGACAGAAATCCTTATAAATCTTAATTAAAAATAAAATAAATCATAATCTATTTCTCTAGATTAAATAGCTAATATAATTTCTAGATAATATTATGTTAAGATTAGATACCTTTTTATTAGTAATGTAATTAATATTCAGAGACTATATAGCTCTTTATAGTATATTAAATATTTAGCTTTAAGTTATTTTAAAGGGCCTAAAGGGTAAAAAGGGTTCTAGCTTTAATAATAATAATAGATATCTGAGGTTATTAAGACTTCATTAATTAAGTAGGAAATACAATATTAGAGGGAAAAACATAATGCTTACTTAACTACGATGCCTAGTTATTATATATATTATACTAATATCTTAAAACTTTACTTAGAATTATATTTATAAACTTTTTATTAAGCTTTTATCTAGGTAGTAAAAATATAAAAACTTATCTTATTTATTAAGAAACCTATAAATTAAGCTTCTTATTTATTAACTTTTTATTTAAACTTACTTTATAAAGTAAAAAAGCTTTTATAATTAAAGAATATTAAGTCTTTATTATATAAGAGCTAATTATGCTTAATATACCTAATACGATTATCTAGAAGTTACTTTCAATAATTAATAAAGTCTTACATATTATATATAACAATAACTTAAAGCCTAAATAAATAATAACTAAAAAAAATCAAATTAACTCTTTATAGGCCTAATAATAGCTATAAGGCTATAAAGAGCTTTTTTAGCTTTAATAATCTTATAAAGCTAATTTATTTTAATTAATCTAAGGTAGCTTTAAGTAATTATCTTAATAAGGTTAATATATTAGGGAGATAAATTAATATAATATTATATTAATTTACATCTAGGCTTATGTTATATAAAAAGAGAATATACTTAGTAGTTAAGTTATTATCTTATATTGTATTATTAGTAATAATAAACATTAGCTGTTATTAAAATACAAAATAACTTATTTTTATTATTATTAGGTAATACTATATTCTTAGTGAGATAAGGTTTATTAAGGTAAAATATTAAGTATAAAAGTATCTATAAAGTATATTTAATATTAATTCTTATACTAAAAGTCATTAAGTATATTAGATTAATTATATATAAATTTATAGTATTATTATTTAGTTCTCTTACTTTATCTTTGGGTATACTTTAAGGTCACAATACTCTTTAATAACCTACTTCTTTATAAATATTTTAATTACTTTATTTATATATATAATAATGTTCTCTTAATATATACTACTAACATTAATAATATTATTTTTTAAGAACACAAGGTAGCTATTAAAGCTATTAAGTAATTAAGATAATACTAGCTATATATTATATACATAGGGACCTCCTAACAGTCCTATAGCTAAGCTATTATAAAAGGTTTAATAAGTTAAAGTCTTATTTGTATAATAGACTTACCTTTTATTTATAATTTTATCTTAATTTATTTATTATAGCTTATTATCTTATTATTATTTAATTTCCTCTAAATAAATAATTAATATAAAATTAAGATAAAAAACTAAAAAAACTTTAGTATTCCCTAAGATAATAATATATTCCGCGGGTTATTATAAAAACTAAGCTAAGAAATATCTTAATAAGTTATCTTAATTTAAAAGACCTTAAGAAATTAATTTAAGAAACTAAAAATTATTATAATTTCTTACTATTTATAAGCTAATCTTATAATACTAAATTTTTAATAAATAAGGTAAATATTATAAACCTCTTTTATATTAGCTAATAAGAAATAAAAAAAGTATTATAAATAATGAGATCTTATATTAAGAGAGATATTTTATAAATAAGAAAATATATATTAATACTAATAATGTTTTTTTATTTTTTATTTTTAATATTAATATTATTAAATATATTAAGAAAAGCTTATAAATATAAGTAATAAAATAAAAAAAGACCTTTTATTAAAGCACTTAAAGTAGCTTATAGACTAATTAATTAATACTTAGCCTAGGGACTATATAAAGTGATTTAGATATAATTAGAAGGTATTAATTAAAAAGGCTATTAGTATTAATATCAATAATTAACTATATATAAAAATAATATTAAAGTAATATATTAAATATATAATAAATAAATTAATTAATATAATTATA
This sequence comes from Fusarium sp. M6JPR69, assembly GCA_037576055.1. NCBI lineage: Eukaryota > Fungi > Ascomycota > Sordariomycetes > Hypocreales > Nectriaceae > Fusarium > Fusarium sp. M6JPR69. Next base: position 104,102 of record JBBEOF010000023.1, read on the forward strand.
TCTTAGACTTAATAAAAAAAAACTTATATAAAAAGAGTTTAAGATATTTATATAAAAATAATATATTATCTTAGAGCTCTAAGAAAAATAAGTAAGACATAAATTTATAACTATAAGCTAAAAGCTTAATAAGGTATTAATATGATATTTTGCTTATTAATATATATTTTATAAAAGATTATTAAAAAAATAAAACAATAATAAGGCCATAATTTATTATTTCTTTTATTATTTATATAATAAGATAAGAAAAAAGCTTAAGAGCTAAGAATATATTTTATAAAAGACTTATTATATTTTATACAAAGCTAAATACCTTTAGATTTAAATTCTTAATTAAAATAATTATCTTAAAAATGAATAGCTCTAAAATAATACTAAATAGCTAAGTAAAAACTATTATTTTTTTAATAAATATCTCTTATGTCTTATATTAAATTAGAACTAGTATATATATATACTAAATATAATAATTAACTAAGTATAATAAAAATCGTGATCTCTTATATTAATATAATAATAAAAATAATTTAAATTAATTAATTAATTAAATTTACTTATTATATATATTTTTTTAATATTATAATACTTACTTAATATATTCTTATATTATAATTGATTTTATTATAAATACTATAATCTTAAACCTTTAATTATATTAACCTCTCTTAATTATTACTCTTTAATAATTTACCTAGTACTTATATATTAATATTTATTTAATTAACTATTTACTTTTTATTATTATTATTATAACCCTTCTTTTTTATAATTAAGTCCTTTTAACCTTTGACTATTAATTATATATCTCATATACTTCTCCAAGGCCTTTATTTATAATAATTAATAAAATAATTTAATATATAATTAAGTTTTTTTCAAGAGACCCTAAGGCTTTAAAGATTAACTCTAAGGAGCTAATTAAATATTTTTTAAATTTTCTTCTAAGGCATTTAAACTAAGGTTTAGCTTTAAATATAGTCCTTAGAATCCTTAAGACCAGGGTTATAATTTATTTAGTAATTAATTCACTAATTAATTCACTAAGATTAGTTATAACTAAAAAGTTAGTAATTTTTTAGTCTTAGTCTAACTAAATTTATATTAAATTTATAACTAAGGATTTTAATTAGACTAAACTTAATAGCTATTTATAACTAAGAATTTTTAGTTAGACTAAATAGTAATTAAGACTAAGACTAAGGATTTTTTAATTAGACTAAAAGTTATATCTTTAGTTACTATATACGTTATTTATTTATTAAAAAAATAACTTATATTAATTATAGCTACCTAAATAAGCTTATTACTTATTATTAATAGCTTTAATACAAAGAATATCTATATCTTATTATATTAAATATTCTTTCTTAATGTTATATTACTTAATAAGCGCTATATAATTTAATTATAAATTATATATCTTAAAGGCTCTAATTTAACTCTTAGAAGAGCACTTAGATAGAAAATACTATAATTAAGCTAAAAAGAACCTTTATTATAAATAAATAAAATTTTTATAATAGAATTAAAATTATAAAGAATATATATCATATAATAACCCTAACCCTAATTAGGTTTTTCAATTTATGTAATACATATAAGATTTTTTTATTTTAATAAGTCTTATAATAATAATAATACTAAGGAGAAATACTTTTTTTAAATATTAATAGTTTTTAGAAGCTTATTAAGTAAAAGTAATTATACTTAGAAAATAGTCCTATCTTTTTAGTATATATAAAACCTCTAACCCGAAGGTTATTATACTTAGTTATCGCTATATAATTTATTTAAAAATTATCTCTCTTAAAAGCTCTAATTTAACTCTTAGGAGAGCACTTATATACAAAAAGATATAATTAACCTAAAAGAAAATAGCTATAAGAGTAATAAAAAGATATATATATATATTCTTTATAAGATAATTACTACTATAAGCTTAATAAGGTTATTTAAGTATTTATAATTAATATAGGTTATTTTTAAACTAAGTAAGTAATTTATATAGTAACTAAAGATATACCTTTTTAATCTAATTAAAAAATCCTTAGTCTTAGTCTTAGTTACACTAAAATAGCCTAACTAAATTATATCGCTAACTAATACTAAAGTAATTAAAGTTAGCCCTTAACTAAGACTAAATAACTAAAGTTAGCCCTTAACTAAGACTAAATAACTAAAGTTAGCCCTTAACTAAGACTAAAGTAACTAAATCTTAACCCTAGCTAGAGGTCTTAATAGCTTTAGCGCGTTATTAAAGCTATTAATAATTCTATAAGTAAACCATATTAATTATATTATAAATAGAGCTAGCTTTAGCGCATAATTAAAGCTATTAATAATTTCATAGATAAGCCTTATTTAATTAAGCCTATTAAGAACTCTAACTTTAGGTATAACGCCTTTATTATTAAAACTACTAAGATATTAATTAAGATATTTTAATCCTTATTTTAGGTAGCATAAAGTAATATAATAATAAATCAATTCTTTATATAAACAACTCTTTATATCTATATAATAATTAAGAAATAACTCTAATAGCCTTTAGTATATATTATTATTAAGTTATTATTTATTAATAGAAATTAGGCCTTTTATATTACTTCTAAGATTTTATATATACTTATATCTAAAAAGTAAGTTATATTTCTTTTCAATAATAAGAATTAATAGCTAGCTATACCTTAAAGTATATTTTTATAACTACTCTTTTAATGTCTTAAGTATTAAATAATTCCTAAGAAAAAAATTATAATAAAGGGGAAATTTATATATATATTGCTAAGTATATTACTAGCTTTATTATATATATTGTCCTATTATACCCTATTATATTATAACTCATATCCTAAAAACAATTAAAAACTATTAATAAGAAGTTAAGTAATATAAAAAAGACCTTAAGCTTAACTAATACAAGCTATCTTAGTTAAAAAAAATCTGTTTTATAAAATCTTTTTATTAAAGTTAAAAAATAAGCTTAAGATCCCCGTTTTATTATTATATTTTAACCTATTAATATTATTTAATTTCTTATTAAAGGCTTAGCTTAATCGATAGGTCTATACTTCTTATTTTATTATAAGCTCTTTAATTTATTTTTAAATTACTTAAAACCCTTTTCTAAAAGAATTATCTCTTAAGGACTTAAATGAATTATTTTACTTTATATATAAAATAAATTACTTATAATATAATTAATAAAAAACCTTATTTATTCCTAGGGAGCTTATTTTTAAAAATAATTTTATTACAATTAAGTATTAATTATTAAGGTATATATAGGGTTCTAATTTAGTTACTTTAGTCTCAGTTAAGGGCCCACTTTAGTTAGACTAAAATAGCCTAACTAAGACTAGCACCAAGATTAAGTATAATTAATTAGACTAAGACTAAGATTTTTTAGTTAGATTAACAAGTTATTTCTTTAATCAAGGGGAAAAATTACTGATAGTATATATAATTAATTAAGTAAGCTTACTAAGCTTATATTAATAATACCCCTATAAATTACATATTTGTTATTTATAAGAAATACTTTTTCTTAATTTCATATAGCTCAATTAGCCCTATAATTTAATTAAGACTAATATCTCTTAAAGGCTCTGATTTAATTCTTAGAAAATCCTTAATATAGAAAATTCTATAATTAAGCTAAAAAGACCCCTTTATATAAGTAAAACAAATTATAATATAATTAAAATTATAAAATATATATATTATATAATAACCCTAACCTTAATAAAAATTTTAAAATTATATAGTAAAAATAAGATTTTTTATAGTAATAAGTTTACCCCTCTTTACCCCTTATTTTAGCTTTAATATCTTTTTTTCTAGGTTTAAGCTAGCTATATATAAAATAACCTAAAATATATACCTAGAAAACGTTTTCTAGACTATATAAGTAGATAATATATTCACTTATCTTATACTAAAATAGCTTATTTTTACCCCTTTTTTATATAATAATTTATAATTTAATATTTAATAATCATAGAGGGTTATTAGGCCGATTTTATATAACTTAGAGTTATTATTAGCTCAAAAGGTTCCTTTTGATTTCTAATAGCTTTTTTTATAATTCTAAAGCTATCCTTTAAATTCTAACTTATTATAAATCTATTTTTAATTTCTAATTAATTTTTATTATAATAGCAAGCTATTTCCTCTCTTAAGATACTTTTTCTCTATCTATTTATAATATTATAATATTAATTACCCATTTATTATATATATTAAATATTACCTTAACCCTTACTCTAAAATAGATATATTAAGCTATATTTAGTTAGAAGACTAAAGCTAATCTTAATTATCTAATTTTAATATTATTTAATCTTAAATTCTTTCCTTTATTCATTCCTTTAAAGATAATAATAAGAAAAATTATCCCTATTTTTTACTTTCTTTTTATAAAAGTTTTAAAATTTATATAATTAAAAATTAGCCTTTCATATACACCCTATTACCTATATATTAAAATATACTATAATAGATTCTAATAACTTATGTTATATAAGTAATTATTAGGGTTTTTATTATGGTTTATATTAATTATTTTTACATATAATAAAAAAAACACTATATAAGTACCTAGCTTTTAAGCCTCTAATTTTATAAGATATTATAAGTAAAAATACTCTAAAATTACTTATAGTAAAAAATTAATAAAAAAAGCTAAAGAAAAAAAGTAAATTTATTTCCTATTTTATATAAAATAAAAGACTAATTAATTATAATTATAATAGAAAATAACTCTAACCTAAAATTAGATTTTTTTCTAATTAAATTATAAGGGAAAAGTATTAAAAACCCTTATTTTCTTAGTAAGACTATCTAAAGAAGATATTATACTTTATTATCTGAAATAACTTATCTTTTTAAGTTATTAATAGTAAATCATTCTAAGAGCTATTATATAATTATAATAGGTATTTTTTACCTTTTTTTATTATTTAAATTTAAAAAAATATACTAATTACCTTATAGCTAATTCCCTACTATTACAAGGTAGAATTTTAAAAGCATTTTAGATAAGACTTTTAATATAGCTTTATTTCCTCTAAATTCCTAGTTAGATATAAATATAGCTAATTTAGGGTCTTTTTCTATTACCTTTAATATTTAGTCTTCTAATAGGTAAAATTCCTATTTCAGAATTATCTCATCTTATATTTTATCCAATTTTAATTTACCATATAGGGTTATTAGTAATTATAACCCTAACTTTAACCCTAACTATAACCCTAACCTTTTATTAATATAAATAGGCTTTAATGAGCTAAATAAAGCTTATACTAGGTTATATATTTATAACTAATTCCTTTCTGCTTTAAAGGAATTTCCTACTATTTCTATATAAAATATATTTAGGTAAGCATAATTATTTTATTATCTATTTAGAGCTACTTATTTATGATATCTAAACAAAAAACCCTTTATTATATAAGAAAAAATAACTATGCTTATTTATAGTATTGTACGCGATACTATAGTAAATAATACTGATTTTTTAAATACCTTTCGAAATATAGCTAAAAATAGCTATAGAATAGATTTTAAATATAATATTTGCTATATTAGTTATATTTTTAACCTTATAACGTAAGATATTCTTAAAGAATATTTAAATATTAATTTTCCTACTTTATCTAATAAAATAAATAATTTATTTATAGAAGAGAATTTAGAAGAAGAAGAAAATTTAAAAGAAGATAAATTTATCCCCCGGGCTATAATAATAAGTATAAATTCAAGCTATTTTTTATTATATTTTATTATTCTATATATAGCCTTTATAACCTAGTTACGCCGTATTATTACTATTCTAAAATATTATAACACTATAAAAAAGCTATTCCTAGTAGGAATAAAAAGGGAAAAAGAGCGCAAAGCTTTCTTTACCTTATGATTTTAATATTTAATCTATTCCTTTAGGTATTTTTATTTCCTTTTTTTCACTTTTTTATATATATTACATGCTAATTAATTATATAGATAATATAACCCGTTAGAACTCTACTTATAATATGATTTATATAGCTCTTATTTTAAAAGGGCCTATTAATTATATTATTAAAGTAGATTCTATTAATAAGGAATTAAAAGTTATTGCTTTTAATAACTTAGATTGGGCTGTTTTAAAAGACTTAGAACTTATTTTTTAGGTCTTTTTAAAAGCTTTAATTAAGCTATAAGGCTAATTTTATTTAACTATGCCTAGGGTTATGATTTAGTTACTTTAGTCTTAGTCAAGGGCTAACTTTAGTTATTTAGTCCTAGTCAAGGCTATGACTAAATTACTTTAGTCTTAGTTAGCTATATGATTTAGTTAGGCTATTTTAGTCTTAGTAAGACTAAGACTAAGACTAAGACTTTTTAGTTAGACTAAAAAATTAAGCTTTTAGTTACTTATATACTAAGGAAAATTATTAAAAATAGCTATAAAAGGCTATTAAGAGATTATTATATGGTATAAAAATTCTTAAAAATATTTCTATATTAACCTATAGTTATTATATATTTTATTTAATTTTTAACTAATATATAAGGTATATTTAAATTGAATTACTTTATGATTCTTAAAGAGCTCTAAATAAGCTTCTTAAAAATACTTAGTTTTAAAATTAATATAATAAACTTAATAAAATAAATAAATATATAAGGTAAATTTTATTATAATATAGATAAAATAGAGATATTATATAACCTATCTATATAATTAAAAATCAAAGTTATTTATTCAGTATATAATTAAGTGACTAAAACTATAACTTCTTAGTTACCTTTAGTTAGACTAAAAAGTCTTAGTTAAAAAGGTAGTTTAAATTAATTAGACTAATTTTCTTTAGTTAAAATTTCAAAGTGAATTAATTAGACTAGAATTAAAAAGTTAGTGACTTTTTAGTTTTAACTAAGCTTAGTTATTTAGCCAGCAAATCAATCACTAACTAAATCACAACCCTGACTATGCCTAAAGGGTTATTAGATATTTATAAATTATATAATAACCTTAAAAACTTAAAAGAAGACTTTATAAATAAGTTGAAATTACCTAATAAGGTAAATATTTTATTATTTACTTACTATATATTTATTATATATTTATTAAATATTTATTACTACCTTATTTATAGAGTTATTGCGCTAGTTATTTTAATGATATCTTAAAAGGCATAGAAAAGCTAGAAAAATATTACCTTAAAAAGCTTACTTTTATTTATTTATAAAAATATAAGCAAGTAATTTTTTTTATTTATTTATAAATTAATTATAAGTTATATATATAAATTTTAATTAAATAGGGCTTTTATCCTTATAACCCTATTAAACCCTAGGTTTAAATCAGCCCATTTTAAGCCTTTTAGGAAATTATATTATTATTCTAATATAGATAATAATATAATTAATCTTTTTAAGCAAGAATATAAAAAGCAAGTAAAAGTTATATTTAAAATACCTTTAAAAATATATTTTACTTATTTATTATAAATATATTAATTAAAATAGATATAATAAGGTTAAGGTAGAAAAAGGCTATTTAGAGGCTAGTCAATTTATTAATAAATTAAATATCGATTTTACTAATAGAAGTCCTTCTTTTTTAGGGCATATAGAAGTAGACTTTAATAAGGAGCTATATGCAAATGATTTAGATAAGGCTAAGGAATATAATATATATTTAACTAAGAATAGGATAAAACGGGAGGTATTAATAGCCCTATCCCTAACCCTAACTCTTATAATATATTAATTATATATAGGATAATATCCTGTTATAGTAGAAAATAAATATTAATAGGTTTCTTATTTTATTTATTTTAACTAGGCGTTATTTAGCTATTCTTCCTACTCTTCCTACTATAGAGAGGGTTTTTTTTATTTCTAGTTATATTATCACTAAAAATAGAAATCAAATTTCTTTTAAACTAGTTAGGCAGCTAATTTTATTAAAAAGCTAGGAAATTTAGGATAGAGATAGCTTAGTTAGTAAATTAACTAAGGAAGATATTAATAATAAAAAGGGTTAGAAGGAGCTAAAAGGGAAGGAAAGGGCTAATATTACAAAAGAGGAGCCTATTGAGGTTAAAGATAATATTAGTAATAATGAATATTTAGATTAAATAGGAAAAAAAATAGCTACCCTATAGTACCTATATAATATTTATTTATTTATCTTAATAGTATATATATATCTTTTTTATTATTATAGCTATTTTTTTTAGCTTAATTATAGCTTTTCTTATCTAAGCACTCTTCTAAGAGTTAAATTAGAGCTTTTAAGAGATATCGATTTTAATTAAATTATATAGCCCTAATTGAGCCTTATAACCCTAGGCTTATAATTTTTATATACTACGAAAAAGTCGGGCTATTTTATACTTATATCAACTTTTGCTTACTAAGCTTCTAAAAATTATTAAAATCCATAAAAATATTTCTTCTTAGTATTCTTACTATCATAATACTCATTATAATAAAAAAAATCTTTTTTGTATGATATAAATTTAAACCGCTAATTAGGGTTAGGGCTACTACGTAATATATATTCTTTATAATTTAAAGTATATCATAGTTATTCTTATTAAGAAACAGGGGTCTTTTTAGCTTAGTTGTAGTATTTTTTATCTTAAGGCTCTTGTAAGAGTTAAATTAGAGCTTTTAAGAGATATAAGTTTTAAATAAACTATAGAACCCTAATTAAGCCTAATAACCCTAGGGTTATAATTCTTATATATATTAAAACAGTAGGGCTATTTTAGAGTTATACTTATTTTTGCTTATTAAGCTTATTTAATTAATTACTTATAATAAAAGTAATTTTTCCACTTGACTAAAGATATAACTTTTAGTCTGACTAAAAAATCCTTAGTCCTAGCCTTAGTTACTTTTTAGTCTAACTAAAAGCTCTTAGTTATAAATAGCCCTTGACTTTAGTCTAACTAAAATCTTTAGACAATAAGCTGACTTTAGTTAGACTAAGACTAATAAGTAATTGACTTTTTAGTCATGACTAATCTTAGTTATTTAGTCAGTGAGTTACTTACTAACTAAATCATAACCCTGGGTAAATACCTTATAGCTAAATATTTATTTATATAAAAAGTCTAGCTTTAATATATTTTTAAAGTATTAATAAACATATAAAATTTTATTACTTAATATCTTCTATAAATTAATAATATATTATTATTTAACTATTTGTTATTTTTATTATATTTAGCTAAAGATATTTTTCAAGCTTAGTTTTAAAATTTATTATTTTAGTAGTTTAAATAATAATTATTCTATAGTATTACTTTTATTATTATATATTTAACTATTTAATATAAAAAGTATATAATATACTTTATATAAATAACTAATTTAATTACCTAAGAGTAAGTTATTATAAACTTATTATTATACCTAGGGTTATAATTTAGTTAGTAATTAATTTACTAATTAATTAACTAAGATTAATTATAACTAAAAAGTAAGTGATTTTTTAGTCTTAGCCTAACTAAAGTCACCTTATTTTTTTAACTAAGGATTTTAGTTAGACTAAAGTTAAGGGCTATTTATAACTAAGATGTTTTAGTTAGACTAATAGTAACTAAAAAGTTATAGTTTTAGTTACTTATTAATATAATAAATAAATAACCTTAATTATTAGTAATTTAAAAAGATTATATAATATCTTTATTTTATTTATATTATATTAAAATTCATATTATATTTTTCTCTAATTTATTAAGATTATTATAATACTTTTAAAAAGAGTTATTTTTAAGAAGCTTATTTAAAGCTCTTTAAAAATAATATACTAATTTAATTAATTATACCTTAAATATATTAATTCAAAGTGAGATAAAATATATTATAGCTAGAGGCTTATATAAAAATATATATAATAATATTTATATTATGTAATATTTCCTTAATAGCCTTTAATAGCTATTTTTAGTAATTTTCCTTAGTATATAAGTAACTAAAAGCTTAACTTTTTAGTCTAACTAAAAAGTCTTAGTCTTAGCCTTAGTCTAACTAAGACTAAAATAGCCTAACTAAATCATAGGGCTAACTAAGACTAAAGTAACTAAATCATAACCGTAATTATACCTAATACTCTTTACTTTTAGGAAATATTATACCTCTAAGAGCTTTAAGAAGTTTATTAAAACTTAAAAAACTAATATTTATATAATAATTTATAATATAATAATCCTATATATAACCTAAACCTTTATTAATAAAAATATACAATAAAAATATATTTCTTATAACTTTAAGTTATTAATATTTTATTCTTATATATTTTCTTAGTTTTATTTCTTTTAGTAATTCTTTAAAGACGTTTTTTAAATGATTTATTAAGTCTTTATTATATTCTACCTATTATTATTATTACATTACTTTATATTACCTAAAATAAGTATTAAACTATCTTAGTTAATATCTTAAAAACTTTACTAAGAAAGCATTTTTATACCTAAACCTAGAGGTCTTAATAAGCTTAAATTAATAAGGTTTATTTATGTAATTATTAATAGCTTTAATAATATATTAAAGCTAGCTCTGTTTATAATAAATAGCTTATATCTTAATTACTTAAAGAGGTTAAAATTACTTTTAGTATTCTTATAAAAAGAGATTTAATTATAATTAATAATAACTATAATTAATTAATTAATAAATAATATATTAAGGAAATTATAATAGCTTTTTATAAAACTATTTAACTATATAATCAAAGTAATATAACTAATACTTATTAATATACCCTCTAATATAATAAAGATAATCTTAGTAAGGAAATTTATAAGCTTTATAAAAATATAAAAAATACTAATAATAAGCTATAAGTAATAATATTAAATAAAGGCCTTAAGAATATTAATATAAATATATAATATAATAATTTATTATTAATTAAACTTATAATCTTTAAGTATATTATTTTTTTTATTTAAATTTCTTTTATTTAACTTTAAGATTAATAAAAGGTTTAATTTTTTTTAAAAAAAGCTTTTTTTATTAAAGGCTCTTATAAAAAAGCTATAAAGAAAGGAATAGTTTATTAATAAAGATATTAAATTCTTTAAAGATTTAAAAAATAATACTTAATATAAGGTATAAGTTATAATACTTATAATAATTATAAAGACTTTTTATATAATTAAATAAAAGGATTAAAAAAGTCTTATTACAACTAGCTAGGATTTAGCTATATAGCTATTAGCATAATATTAGGAAATCAGAGTTATTAGCGTTATAGGTTTCAAAGGGATTAATTCCTAGAATTAGCATTAGAGTTTTATAAAGCTAAAGAGAGTTAATATTAGGGCTTAGCGCTAGATTAAAACTAAGAGGTAAATAAAGGTCTATAGGTTTAATTAATTAAATCTATCTAATTAAATATATAATATATATATCTTAGCTTATATAGATATCTAAATAATAGTTATTTTAATAAAAATTATTAATTATAATATATTAGTTATTAAGATATATTAGGCTTTAAACTTTATTAAATAATACTTAAAGCTTAAAATATATATTTTTTTAAATATAAGTATTAATAATATAATTATTATAAGCTTAAAAAGGTATTTAAAATTAAAATTAAATTAAATTAAATATTAAAAATTAATTATAATAATTTAAATAATTAATATAAAAAACTAAATAATTAAAGTATTTATTATTAATATAAATTAATAGTATTTTAGAAATAAAATAATTAAATAATTATAGTAAGAATTTAACATAATTAAATTTATAATAAAATTAATATTAAATAATTAAAATATTTTAATTAATATATAATTTAATAATTAAGTAATTTTTTTTAATTTTTAATATATTAAAATATATATATAATTAAAATATAAAATATTTAATTAAATATTTTATATTTTATATTTTAAAAATTAACATTCTTTTATATTTTTAAATAATATATAAAATTATTATAATAAAAAAAACTTTAAAAATATTTTTATAAAAATTAATTTTATTTTTTTTTACTTTAATATTTATATTTTTATATATTAATATATAATTAAAAATTTTAATATTTATTAAATAATATATTTTTTAATTATTTAAATTTTAAAGATTTTAAAAATTATATTTAAAATTAAATCTTAATTTAAATATTTTAAAAAATATATTAAAAATATTTAAAAAGTTTTTTAAAATAAATATTTATATTTTTAAAATTTCTTAAAAAAATATTTATATATATATATATATATATAAATATATTTTAATATTATTATTTTATATATTTAATTTTATTATATTTTTAATTTTTATTTTATTTATTTATATTTATTATATTTTAAATATTTATAATATTTTTCTATAAATTTATATTAATTATAAAAAATTATAATTAAATAAATATTATTTAAATTATTTTAATTTATAATTTATAAGTTTATATAAAATATTAATTTAATTTTTAAATATATTATTATTTAATTATAATTATTTATTTATTATATTTTATATTTTTTTATAAATATATTAAAATATTTTTAAATTTCTTTTAAATAATTAATATAATATATTTTATATTATATTATAAAATATTAAAAAAAATTTTAATATATTATATTATTTAAATTAAAAATTAAAAAAATTATAATTAATATTTTAATAATCTTAATAATAAATATTTTATATTTAAAATTTAATATTTTTATTTATTTAAATTTATAAGATTTATTTATATAATTATTTATAATTTTAATATTATATTAAATATATTTATATTTATAATAAATAATTTATATTTTATTTAATTAAATAATTAAAATTTCTTTTATATAATAGCTTTTTTTATATTATTAATTTTATATTTATTTTTATAATTTTTAATTATTTAAGAAAATTAAAATTATTTATATTATTTATAAATAAAAAAGTATAATTATAATTAATTATAATTATAATTATTAATAATTATAACTAATTAATTAAGTAATATATTATTAGCTAATAAATTAAAAATATAATAAAAAATTATATTAATTACTTTTTATAATTTTATTTAATTAATTTAAATAATATAAGTAATCTTTATTAATATATATATATATTTATAACTAAGATAACTTTATTAAAAATATTTATAAGCTTTATAAAAGTATTAAAAATAGGTTTAATAGCTTATTAATAAGAATATTAAATAAAAACCTTTATAATAGTAAAATAAATCTATTACTTAATAATTTAATATTAATTAAACTTTTAATTTATAAGTATAATATTTTACTATTTTTACTTAGCTTTTATTTATTTAATTATAATATAAATTACAAGTTTAATTTTATTAAGTAAAAAGCTTATATTTATTAATAACTTAGAGAAAAATTTAAATAAAAAAACCTTATATTAATAAAAAATATATTCTTTTAAAATATACTATAATTAATATATAATATAACTTATAATATTTATTATAAGTATTAAATCCTTATATAATCTTAAATAATAAATAAAAAAAGTTTTATTATACCTTACTAAGACCTAAGTATATAGCAAAGTATTCTTATATTAAGAAAAAAAAGTTAGTAGTATTATAGGTTTAAAATAAATTAGTTCTTAAAATTAGTATTAATATTTAAATATAAAAAGAATTAATACAAAGGCTTAGTATTAGACTTAGTAAAAAATAGAAATTAATAAACTTAAGTAATTAAATATATTTAATTAAATATATAATATATATATCTAAGCTTATATAAATATATAAATAATAATAATTTTAATAATAATTTTAATCAAAATTTTAATAATAAAAAATTAAACTATATATAAATTAAATATATAATATATATATAGTAAAGAAACTAAGTAAGTAAGTAAACTAAATATCCCTTAACTTAAATTCTGTTTATTTAATTAATTAATTCTTAATTACTTAATATATTATAATCTAATTATAAGGCTAGAATACTTCCTGCCCTTTAGGCCCTTTAAAATAACCTAAGATTAAGCCTTTAATATACTATAGATATATATAAGGTTAATTAAATAATATTATATTACTAATGATAAGGTATTTAATCCTAATATAATATTATTTAAAAACTATATTAATTATTCTATTTAAAAAAAAAGATTTATATTTATTTTATTCTTAACTTAGATTTATAAGGATTTCTTTTTTAGCTTTATAGTATAAAAAAAATAACTAATTATTTATTTATTAATTTTAATATACTATGAATTAATATATATTAGCCTTTAAACTTTATTAAAATAAAACTTAGAGTTTGAGATATAGTTTTTTATAAATATAATTATTAAAGAGCTAAATATAAAACTTTTATTATTATATATAATTAATTCAAGCTTAAAATAAATATAATTATAAAATATAGTATTTAATTAAATTATATAGATAAACCTTATTAATTTAAGCCTATTAAGACCTCTGGCTTTAGGTATAGAGTTTTATTATTAAAATTACTAAGGTATTAATTATAATACTTTAATCCCTATTTTAAGTAGTATAAAGTTAAATAATAATAATATTTAATTAAATAATATTTATAATTTTAATAAAATAAGCTTTTTTATAAATATAACTATAAAGAAAAGTATTATTATAAGCTTAAAAAGGTATTTAAAAGTAAAATTAATATAACTTAGAAATTAAAAATAAATTATATTTATTTAAATAATTAATATAAAAAACTAAATAATTTAATTATTTATTATTAATATAAGTTATTATTATTTTATTAATTAATATTAAGAAAATTACTTTTTAAATAATTATAATAATTTAAAATCAATAAATTAATAATAATATTTATTTTATTTATTTTATTTATTTTATTTATTTTATTTATTTTATTTATTTTATTTATTTTATTTATTTTATTTATTTTATTTATTTTATTTATTTTATTTATTTTATTT